>JAJLRJ010000014.1:22243008-22585508 GCA_024195265.1 Dendrophyllia cribrosa | reverse complement strand
CACCCCTGGGGTGGGGTAAAGACAGTCCCACTATGGCTTAGTGAGTTTTGCTGATTTAAGCTGGTTCTTTGTGGCAGGATTGCTTAGAATTGTAGGAAGATGACTTGGCGGGCAAATGAAATCAAATATCTCCCTCAGAAGGCTGGTACCTCCACTGATCAAAAGTCGTACAAGGCGCTGAAAATTGTCTTTTCCATCCGTTGAACGGAGCACTTCATCTGGGTCTGAAGCCGATGCCATTTGAATGGTATCAAATGGTAGAAGACGAAATTAACCCTCACTACTTGGGATTGGATCACTTAAGTTTCAAAGGTTCTCGATTGCGTTCGGAAACAGGTGTCAAGGTGGCCCAATCTTGATCAATCATCTACGCAAATAGACAAGGAGTTAGCATCAGTCCACAAGACGAAGAGGCGAGTGTACACGTACTCCGGTATATAAGCTATATGTTCCAAACATGTTACAGTCAAAATACTCAGCCTGTTCCGCTTATTAATTTGGAAGAAAAATACTTTAGAAAACAACAAAGTGTTCTATTGAAACAATTTCAAAATTTAGCAGAGGAAATAGCATAATGTGAAAATATCAACCCTCGGAATGTACACGCAAACTTACGCACCCACTGTGGTACACAACCTTTCTAACTTACATGCACGTCCTGAAACAGCGCTTATATACAGCTATTTCAATTTAGGTTGTCGGATGAGCGCTTCAAGCGTACGCAACGAGACCGCAAGTTACTATGGGTAGTTGTAAATTGGTCTTAGCTTAAGTTCGCGGTTTTTGCGTTTGTTAGTGCGATGAGTAAGGTGGATGTCAGCACCATAAATGTTTGCCTTCGCTGTATGGACGAGGCATTTTAATTTGCTTTTGTCAATTTATCGTATTCATAAAAATCCCAAAGTACCCTGCGGTCTCGTTGCGTACGCTTGAAGCGTCCGACAACCTAAATTGAAATAGCTGTATACACTTATACGTAACTCATCCAGTATCGGGTATCATACGTATGTAGATTTTAAACTTGTTAATTTTTTAAATAAATAGAAGACAAATGGGCCGCCTGCAGAAGATTTTTTTTTTGGGGGGGGGGGGGGGGGGGGAAGGTAGTTTTTCCCTTTAGGTATTTTACACAAACACCCCCTCCCCCCGTGATTTTGCAATAACACACATTTAAAATATTCAAAATAGAAAGAGAATGCTTTAAATAATGCTCAGGAAAAGAAGAGCTTTAAGCGATGAAACCTTGCTTCGAGGAACTTCATACCCGTGAAGAAGCGGAGTTTTAAAGAATTTTCAAGCAGCCGAGGGACTTAACAGTAAAAGAAATTACCGTTCTATGGGAATTTAGCTGATATCAATTTGTGATTGACTTTTTCTGTGTTCTCGTTAGTTTTGGAGAAATGTTTCTTAAACGTTCTCAAATTCAGTCGGATTGACATCTTGAATTTCGCCATGTGCTCAGCCAGACAGCTCCTCGATACGCTACTGATACGCTTTTTGTTTTTAAACATACTGAAAACTAACGGATATTGGAATAAAAATTTTCAAAAGAAGATTTTGTTGTTCATTTTTATGTGTTTGTTCATTCGTTACATTGGTTGAAAAGCGATTTTACGTAAACAAAACAAGACTTGGCTTTTATAGTTTTGCGCAAAGATGTCTGTGTATTTTTTGCAATTTTGATTTCCAAATGAGCTTCTCGGACAATTTCCGATACACAACAGGTGTATTTTATTCGGAAATTAGTCACACTAGTTGTTTTTGTGAGCTTTTGTGCAGTCTAAATTTACTGTGCAGACGGTCGCGTAAGTATACTGTTTTTGAGAATTGCTAAAATTGAAAAATAGCCTGGTCGGCGTTGTGCTTCCGACCCTTCACCTAAGTTAAGCTTATCATCATCGTTTCTGTTCAGAGAGCTCCGCTGCTAGGCTAAGCCTATCTATATATATTATTCACACTGAAATTCTTCAGCAAACCTTCAGTTGTTCGATGAAATACTAACCTATCTAATGAAAAAATCACTGAAGAAGATCGGACAAGACGATCTGAATAAAGGCCACGAGTGACAGCCTTGTGGGTTTAGAATATCATTGCTAACCCACCACAGCCTTCAGTGAGTCTTGAACTTAAATGACCTTATAACTAATATAAGGGATTAAGACTCGGGTAGACAATTTCAAAAAGAGGTTAAATTAATGTACATCCAAAAATTAAGCAGCCTGCAGCAGACACATGCTCCCCAAAGGAAGCCTATTTTGTCCACGATTTGACATACATACATACATACATAATCTTTATTTACCCACGGTTTCTCCATTCATACATAATGCTCTTCCTGAGAGCCGTGCCTATAAATTACCTAATTTATTAAAAAAACAAAAAAAAAACTGTGAAAACTGTGAAAACTGTGCTTTTACAACTCTTTTAAAACAGACACTAAACAAACTGTTTTTCTAGATGCTATTATAAATCCCCTCCATAGAACCGCTATAAATAAATTTCGCTTAGGAAATCATCAACTCCGCATTGAAACTGGAAGACATACTGTTCCAAAAACTCCTGAAAATTTAAGAATTTGCAATTTGTGCCAGGTTAATGATGTTGAAAACGAATCTCACGTTCTATTCTCTTGCACTTTTTATGATAGCTTTCGAATCAAATTTTTTGATGAAATCACTGCAAAATACCAATTTTTTGAACAATTAGATATTAGTTCAAAAATTTTGTTCCTCTTTAATAGCATCGACCCATTTATTTGTAGATCAGTTGCTGCTTTTGTCTATGAAATCATGAACTCTAGATATAAAAAGTTATATAACAAGTGAAACTGTATTAGAAATTTACATAATTATATAATTATATAATTTATATAAGGTAATGCCATGTATAGAAATGGAAATACCTCAATAAATTGTTGTTGTTGTTGTTGTTATTAGAAAATACGAAATAAAATTGATAAGTTAACTAAGGTAATAAAAATGTAAAAACAAGGTCACTAAGTTAATTTTATTTGTACTAAAAATTTCTTCTCAAATGAAAAAATGACGCCATTTCTTTATTTTTCACATTTGGTTACTCAGGCTATTAAATGACCAGTTTAACCAGGGTAATTCAATCGCTATTTAATGTTCACTGTCTAAACTATCGATTGATCGCGTGATGTCCCTACATAACAATTAGTGAATCAGCACAGCAACAAATCGAAATTCTTGCACGGAAGCCATGATGGAAGCGTGCTTCGAAAAAAAAGAATAATAGATCTAACATTCCAGAACACAAATTCGAATGCCCTGTATAAAGACCCTATAAATATCAAATATCGTGCACACAGAAAATACGCCGACACAATCGATATTCAGGATATTCTTCATGCTGTTCCTTTGCGAAACAAAGACAGTTACTGTACATGTACCTTTCTCTGTCAATCGGCCTTAAGCTTCACTGTTTCTCTTTAAAGGAGTTGGATGAATTGAAGATTCCAACGCAAGCAAAAGGACGTCGCGATGTGAATTGAAGTTGAAAGGCGGAAGCGGGTGGGTTTCTAAGATTCATGGGTAGAAGGTCTTCAAACTGAGGGAGTGGGGGTGTGGTGTTTGGTATCTTTTAAAAAAAAATTGCTTATTCTGGACAGTATTTATTGAACAAATCTCTTCAGCAGCTCAGTTGACTTATTTCTTTTCTATTTTAGTTATGAATATGTTCGTTGACAGGCTCCTTAAGAATAAGATCGAGTTTTCAGGTGATTCTCGAACAAGAGGGTTTCTTATCTCCTCTGTGAAGAGCGATTGCGTGACAAACTCCTGTGTTCCACGCTAGTGTTTAAATGGCTAGGAAACCTTGTTTTTACGGTTCCTTTAAAAGGCTTAATCACGAGGAGGCAGACTCCTGAAGAAGGCGAAACAAAGTTGTATCCAGTTCACAAGCAAATATTTCAGGTGGGCATAGTAGCGGTACAATCTACCAATGGAAACCCGAGTGTTACACTTCAGTTTTTCTAACCCTAACCCTAAGCTATTCGAAATAGAACATTTTAAAGCACCAAAAGCAATTTCATCACAGTTATCAGCAATGTAGCTTAAAATTCTATTTCAAAAATCAAGAAGACTTTTCAGGGGATATGAAAAGAAAGCAAAAGATGGGAAAAGGCATGGGGCAGAAACAACCTCGTCAAGAGAGACCCTGGGAACGAAGTTGGGGCAGGAAGCCATACAAGTCCCGGGGGGGGGGGGGGGGGGGGGTACTCCCTATAATGGGCTATACGGGGATGCTCCGCCCGAAAGGGGTACCTTTTTGAGGCTGGAGGTATATGAAAGGGTCGGGATTTCACGAGTTGAAGTATGTGAAAGGGTAGGGATTTCACGAAGAATAGGAAATGGTAGCGAAAACACGAGTTGAAGCATAAAAAAAGATAGGGAAAACTGCAATTTAAGTATTATAAAAAGCGCCTTTCAAAATATATCAAACAGACGCACACAAAGGCTATATGAAAGGGATACCATTTTCAACGAAAGGTATATGAAAGGTATGTGAAAGGGGTACCTTTTCTGTCAAAAACAGTAAATGAAAGGGTAAGGGTTTGGATCTCGGGGCGGAGCATCCCCGTACAAAACTTTGTTGAATACCCCCCCCCCCCCCCCCCCCCGGGATACAAGTACCTGCTCCAGTAAAACAGAAATAAATCCACGATTCAATTATTTGAAAGGCAATTTATGGAGATGCTTAAAAAGAAAGTTTCACTTTCAAATCAATCAACTATTATCCCTTTCACTCCCAGAGTAAAAAATGAAGACATGTAGTGTAGTTCTAACGTTTAAGTCTGTGGACGAAATCCTATGGTGTGACCATTCAAATGAAACCTCTTCTGCAGTACTTTTGCATGGTACCATTTGTTCTAACTTTTGAGTCTGTTGATGAAATCCTATGGTGTGACCATTCAAATGAAACCTCTTCTGCAGTACTTTTGCATGGTAACATCAGTTTTTTAATATTTAACAAAACAAAATTTGGAATTTTTCTTGAATTTTGATTTTTGGCACCCTTGGGAGTTAAAGGGTTAATTAGTCAACTAATTAATACCCTGGGTGCCAGAGGCTTTATTCATGCTCTCATCTCTCTCATATTACACACCTTCTATATCACTTATATTATGTTCCGATTTCTCACGACAGTAGCTGCGAGAAAATCTCTGGTACGGGTAGTCAACTAGAGGTTAACCCTAATGAAAACTGAAAGACGAATAATTATTATTTTTTTTAATTCTGTAAGAACTAAGTTGAAATACACGTTGTGTGATTTTTTGCTTGCACTGGTGATGCAATGTTTTGAAAAATTGTTGAATCGCCAGTGCATGGTAAAAGTTACATGTGCAGCCACCCATGAACATGCGACGTGACAGCTGAAAAAATCACAAACAAAGTCACAAGAGTTGAATATTTCATGACAAAATTGCAGATATTTTCGCTTGCGTACCCGTCATGCAACTTTTTTCTTGCACTTGCGACAGGACGTAAGGGTATCTAGCCAATAAGATTTAAAAACTAAAAAAAACTCAGGCTTAGGGTGCGTTTTTTTGGGAAAATCCAAATCCGGATTTCTGAATCCAAAAACGGATTTTGCGTTTTTTTGGGCAAATCCAAAAACGGATCATGAATCCATAAAATCCACACTCAGGGTAGATTCTTCGTATCAAATCCAAATCCGGATTTTTAGATTCGTGATCTGAGCGTTTTTTTTTGGGAATGGATTCGGAAAAAGTACATCTGACAAGCGGTCTTTCGTGCAAATTTACTCGTTCCATTCGCTGTTTTGTTTCTTTCACGATTTCATATCATGGGCAATTCAGGTAAGATTTTATTGCTTATATTTTGAAAACTATTTGTCGAGCAGGCTGATAAACACAAGCGAGTCAAAATAGCTTCATTTGCATACCAACGGGTTTTTTACGTTAAATGATCCGTTTTAGGATTTTTCGTTTTTTTGGTCATGAAAAATCCATATGATCCGAGATCACAAATCCAATTTCGGATTCTCCCAAAAAAAACGCAGCCTTAATTTCCAACCCAGTCTCGTGTAGTCTTTGTTGCAAAATGTTGTCACCAAAATTTGTCAAGTGTTTAGCGACCACCGTGCCCTGGTGGTGCAACAATTTTTCAAAAAATCACATCACCCGGCCGTGCAAGCAAAAAATCGCACGCGTATCATCAAAGGATTTTGGAATTCAACTATTAAAGTAATAAAACGTTCCATTGTTAAATATCATTTCTGCTCCAAATCAATTTATTTGACTGATGTGGACATCTTTTTCTCTGGTATAATTCATGGCTTTGAAAACTGCACAATGAGCCAAGAATGATTCATCTGTGTCTGTGAGAAAATAAAAATTATAACCATTAGTAAATTTGTACTTCTGGATAATAATTTTCTTGATTACTGATTGGGTCCCTCCGCTATACATCTGAGCTATTATCCTTACGTTGACCAATATGAAAAAATGATGACGAATTGTTTGAATGGTTTGTTTGCATATAAAGGTAATGTTACACGGGACAATTCACAACGACAATTTTTAGCGCAACATGGGCGCATGGGCGATTTTCTTCCCAACTTTTTCGTTGCGAGTTTTTGATTCAGCTTCAAGAAACTTGCAATGCAAAAACACAAACACAAATTTTGCTCAAGTTGTTTCATGTAACATGCCTGTCGTTAATTTCATAGTACCATTACTTTTTCAAAATTTTACAAAATGAAATTTGGGATTTTTCTTGAATTTTATTCTTTGGCACTCTTGGGAGTTAAAGGGTTAATAGCAGAGAAGGTCCTGGGAATGAGATTGATTCCTCACCTCCTGCAGCATTTGATAACTCCACCCAATCAGCTAACCACTGTACCAGGGCCTCCGGGTCAACATCAGTAGTATCCAGGCCTCTTGAGTGGCAAACCTGTCAGAAAAGGAACTGGGTCATAACCATTGCCAAACTTGGGGGAGGGGGGAGGTGGGGATACTTCTCACAGTGTTTGGTGACGTTGTTTCAGATTAAGGATCAAGTCGCGCATGAAAAAAGGCCTAAGTGACTGCAAGGAAAGTTTTAAATAGAAATTGTAAAAATCATATTAACTGACTCAACAGCTTTCACATTACATGTGTTTTAGACCTGTTTATAATAACTGACTGTCAAAAATTGGGTTTGTCCTGGTGTAAAAACCTGTGACTTTTTCCTTTGTTTTTCACCATGGTGGTTTTGCATTCCCAATTGACTCTAAAGAGTGTTTTCACTGACGTCATATCAAAATTCAGAAGCAGTTTTCGAATTGTAATGATGGAATTGCAGAGAGTTTAAAACTACATATCTGGGCCAAATTTTGGAGCGCAAGAGCATTTCATTCAAGAGTTATAGGCGAATGAGTATAGACATTTTTAGTAAGAAATGTATGGAGCGGCCATCTTGGTGTCCCACTTAGGGCCAAATATTTAAAGTCTTAATAACACCAAAAATCTCATCACAAAATATTGTATTCACTATAAGAGGCATGGAATCGGCTTATAAGCATCTATAATTCATTAATAATTTTCAACTAGTTCAATTTTGTTTATTTTCACGGCTTATCTGAAATAGCGTGACGAATTGCGTGACACATTTACAACCTTTATAAATCGAAAACGAAACATCGTTAAAACCTGAAACTTTTTGTGAAAGATTATAACACTGGTATCCACATACCATGTTAGAAACAGCTTTGTAGGATGTATACTTTAGACTTTTTTGATTTTTATGACGTCATGTACAAACACTCTATTGTTTTATACCTTTTGTTTTCTTTCTTTTACGTCACTCGAGAAATGGGCAGGTTTTTACACCGAGGATGAGCCCACAATTTAAATGCCAAATGACATTATACATAATTATGTAAGCTCCCAGCAAGCAGTGCTTTTCTTATTTACATGTAGCAGTGGTGCTGGAGTCTGGAAAAATCCTTCACTGTAAATACATTTATGTGATGCTCTGCTTTTCAACAAAATTGTTTGTTTTTTTCTGCAAACTGTTTGATTGTAAACTGTTGTTAATGACTGAATTGTGACCAAAAGTTTTCTATTTTTTTAGTTAATAAATAAACCTTAGCATGCCAAGAACATTGCTATCTTTGCAATAAAGGTCAGGCCAAAAGAGAAAGACAGTTGGCTATTGTTGTGTGCTCAAAGTTTCTTGAGAGTGCATGTATATGAACACCTGTGAGAATTTGAGATAATAATAAAAATAATATTTATCGCGTTCGAAGAACGCAATCCTAATTTCGTGTTGGTTGTCCTGTGGTTTATGTGCAGTAAAATTTGAGAATTTTTGGTAGACGGTCTTCGAAATGGCCGCCCCTATTGTTTTTTTTTTTCAGGGGCCCATTTCCGCCGGAAATTCCTTTGAACGCGTCTCCATAATCTGTGATTACTGCTAGTAATAATAATAATGTAGAAAACATGTAGAAACCATCCTCACAGTTGTGTTTGCAATTTTAAGCAATTGCAAATAGCCTGAAAAAAGAATTCAGGGCTTCAACGTGATTTGAACCTATGACCTCCATGTAACCGGTACAATACTCTACCAACTGAGCTACAGTATGAAGCCACACACATTGGGAGCAAGGTCAATTGTGTGTTCATATGTGTTCCCATGAAATGATCCTCGAAGTTGTGTTTGCAATTTTAAGCAATTATACTTTACAGTAAAATTACATCTGCCACTATCATTTAGCTCAAGCTTAAAACAAGGAAACATAGAAACATTTTCTCACAGCTTTCAGTTGTTCCCCATGAAGATTCTCTAATCCTTCTCTCTTCAATGCAGCATCCTCTTTCTTAATAGATTTCAACAGGTGCTTCAGCCGAGCTCGTAGAACTCTTTTTGGAAGCCATGGGCTGATAAGCCAGACGTGACTAAGTTTTTTCTGTAAAGATATAAATACATTTATTTAATATACACATGAACATCTCAATGGGTACCTACAGACTTTGATTTTGTCCCTTGTTTTGTACAAATGTTGGCCTTGGTCGATTTTGTAACAAAATCGTTGTTTTTGTATTGGAATTATGGAGTGCTTGCTATGGTTGATAACTGATGATATCATTTGCAAAAAAAATATTTCGTCTTTTCAGTTCCTCAGATCGTCAATTTACATTTTTTGTAGCAATCATAGCAATGGTCATAAATTTGATTTCATCGGAGAAACCCGGCCACAGAGTCTCACACATCCCATTCTTTAGAGAGGGCTTGTTATCACTTGGATGATCGATTGATTTTGATGGAGAGGGAGGGGGTGGCGGGTTACACTGTGTATTCAGCACTAAACAGGGGTTTCAATAGAAGCCAGCTACCAGTGGTTAATTACTGCTGCCTAACAATATTGTCTCACTGCCAGTTACTGAACAATAATCAAAGGGGCTCTAAGAGCCATCTTGTGAATACAAAACAACTTTATTTTTTCTTGATGTTAACAAATAAGAAAACATCTTAGCATGACATAAATATTAATATGCATTGTCTGAAACGAGATAACATAATTATTAAATTTGCTAGCAGACACGCATGAGAATCCACGCTTTTGGCGCTTCATGCATTTGCAAGCAGCAGGCAGCGATTTCAGAGAATAAGCCTAAAACAAAGAGCGAAAAAAAAACAGTAAAATGATAAATGTTAACTTGCCATTTTAATTCCATTTTCAGTTTACAAATAAGCCAATTCAGTTTACAAATAAGAAAACATCTTAGCATGACATAAACATGCATTGTCTGAAATGAGACATTACATAATACCCTGGGGAGTTAACAAGTTAACAAGTCTACAACTGAGGGACATGGAGAGACAAATTTGCATATCTGACGTATACCAAATCTCATTGAACATGCTTTGCATATTCACAAGATAAAAAGTGTCCAATTTTGAATTTCTGTGCAAATTTACGTGATTTAAGAGCGACAATTAATATTCTTTCAAATTGTGGCAAGTTCCTTTGAAAACGTTTCAAAACTAAAAAGAATTGACAACTGTATTTATTTAGTATAGCAGTTACACATTACTTTCATTTTGATTAAAAAAAAAATTCAGGGGCCAGTTGCATAAAACTTACATGTAACGTCGGACGTAAATGCTAACGTCTGACGTTAAAATAGTCAAACTTTGACTGGGCTGGACGCCTGACGTTAGCTGTTACGTCTGGCGTTAAGTTTTATGCAACTGGTCCCAGAAGCTGTATATAATTTGATCCCAAAATGAAACTCTATTTCCAAGCCTCTAGATTTTAAAATGTTCTACCTGCAGCACGCACCTACTTCATATCTTATTGAAACCCCTGCACAGACATGACAAATCCATTGGCAAAATGTAATGATCCCATGTTGGTCTTACTTGAAAATAGAACCTTCAAAAGTACTACTGACAATGTCATACTTATAAAGGAGCTACACTTAAGAGGAAAATATCAAGTGAAGTTTCTAAGAGAATATAAAATATAATCAGTCTTCAGCGAGTTTTCCAAGACAGAAGCAATGAACTTGAAAAAATTGGGCAATCCTCAGGGTGGGATGAAAATGAAAAAATCAGCTTGCCCTTCGGGCAAGCTGCCACTTTAGTTTACTAGCCCGGAGCTCTGAAAAGCTAGCCCAAAAGTAAGTTAATTATTAAAAACAAACAAATTTAAACAAGGGATGAATATTACACCAAGAGGCGAAAAATCTCCAACTGTGTTCGCTCCCGACGGCGAATGTTGCGGAATAAATTATAAATAACGAGAAAAACTTACTTTTGCACTGGTTATGAAAGTTATGATCGATTGATCAATGATACTAGTACTCTTATTCGAAGTCTTTCGCCTTTTGATAACGTAAAATATCTTGCAAGCCTTTTCGGAAGTTTGATACAACAAAAATAACACATTTTATATTACGTGACTTGCTTGCGAGTATCAAGAGATTAAATTACGCACGCGTTCTACCCGTACACGGCAAACGGCAGCTTGCAGTTTATTTTCCTTACTTTTCCTCGAATCGTAAAATGAATCCACTAGCAAAATCGAAGTTAATTCACATGTTTATGAGTTTGAGAAACGTGAAACTACTCACTTTCCCATGGAAATGGCAAACAGCAGACGGCAAAAATATTTGCCGTTCGTGGAAAAAACAATCTATCCAGTATTAATTAACGCAACGACTGTGTCGGGAAATGTTCAAGTTGTCTAGCTTGCTTAAAGAAAACAATCTTAATCGACAAGACAGATCCTAACTGGTTTACTTTGAACTTAAAGGGACACTGTCACCTATTTTTAATATCACTTTGAAAAGCCAAAAAACCTATTTGTTTCGATGGAAACCTTAAAATAATGGTCCAGTTTTGTTAACAAATACTCTACCAGTGCACAGAAACTAATATTTGTTATTTTTGGCTGCGGATGGCCAGGATGGAAATGGATTGCAACTTGAAAAAATTGGCCAATTTTTTCAAGTTCCTCCCAAGAGTCATGGAAAAGTTGCAGAAAAACTTATTATGGTTTGTTCTTCCTTGAAGAAATCACTTGATATTATCTTCTTGGTGTTCTAAAAGCAATTTTATGTTTGAGCAAAGGTACTTTGTCATATATTTAGTGTATTTTGACCAAAACACAGCAAAATCTGCGTGACAATGCCCCTTTAATACAATGAAAACAACAGTGATTTTAAAGACCTAAAAGCAGAGGAGTGAGAACACAATTACGGCCGCTACTGTACATTATAATTATTTACGAAAACGCATCATTTAATAGACAATATTCGTATTCTCGGTATTGAACTGGAACTAGCTTGCAATGGAGGCTCATGCGGGAGAATATCATTAAAAATATTTGCATGTGAAAAGATGCCCCGCATGAGCCTCGTCTGCAAGCTAGTTCCAGTTCAATACCGAGAATACGAAAATCGTCTATTCCATTTCTTTTGTTCGCCGTTGATATCTTTCTTTTAATTCTTAACTTAATGATGAGAAAAGGCAACAAATATTGCTTGCCCGTCGGGCAAACTCCGACAAAAAGACACTTGCCCGACGGGTCGCATCACTAGCCCCGGGCTATCGGACAGCGCTTTTGTCGCGCCCTGAATCCTCCTCCATCCTACCCATCTACAGCCTAAGACACATTTTTACTCTTGGAGCACTGGTATAATAATTTTAAACATAAGTGGACTCTTATTTTTGGGTTTTTACTGATATAAAGATGTTTTTTGGCTTTTTAAAGTAACACTATAAGTGGTGACAGAGCCCCTTTAAAGTGGTTCCAAGATACTTTATACCTGCTGCCAAATCTACTGGATTATTGAGAAGGTTCCCATTATATTGCACTGAACCTTCCAGTCTCCTGAAAAGGTCAACAGTGCTACCAGACACAATGTCAGTGAACATGGTGTATTCTGATACAGACACAGTCAATGTTCTAACTTTAACACAGAAGACCATTAACATCAACTGATTAATTTTGACATATGTTTTAACGTGTTCATTGTTTGTTTATAAATATTATCATTGCCCAAGTGCTGCAATTCCCAAAGAAGTGTATTAATGTCAGGGCCTGTTAGAGTTCAAACTGTTTAAAACTGTTTAATTTTTACTTAGTAGCTTAATTATTCCTTACCAGATGGTAGCGAGGCAGATGATCAAAACTGAGAAGTTCTCCCTTAAAAAATTCTACTGCACTAAGTAGCTCTTCGTTTGAAGGATGCTGTTTGTTTACAACCTAAAAAAAAGTTGTCAAGAGCAGATCTTTACATATAAATTGTTATATAAGCCTGGTTTTCATATGCACCCAAAATCCTTGACATTCGGGAATTTTCCTGTTTCCTGACCCTCCCATATTTTGCCGATATGTCAGGAAAATTGACTATTGTTGCAGAAATCTGAGATGTGTAAGGAAAATATAAATGCTTCAGATTTTTTGGATTTGTCCCCAACCACCTCAGATGATCGGGGATATTTAAGATTTTGCCTTTCATAAGTCGGCAAAATCTGAGACAGTCAGGAGCGAAATCCCTAAGGTCTGGGATTTTCCTGACAAATGAAAACAAGGCTAAACTACCCCGGGGTGGGCACTCGGGTATGTTTTGGAAGGAAATGTGATGCCCGGTTCCCCAAATTGGGACAACCGTTTTAGAAAGAAATTGCACTTAAAATGATACCCCATTTCATGGCCCAATAAAATTCATGGCAGGAAAAAAAAATTAATTAAACTTCATGGGTATGAAAATCCATAGCCTATAAAATTCATGGCCCATGAAAATCCATGGCCTATGAAAATTCATGGCCTATGGAAATTCATGGCCTATGGAAATTCATGGCCTATGGAAATTCATGGCCTAAGAAATTCATGTTCATCAAATTCATGGCCTCTGAAAATCCATGGTCGATGAAACTCCTTGGCCTATAAAAATTCATGGCCCATGAAAGTCCAAGGCCCATGAAATTCATGGTATGAAAATCCATGGCATATGAAATTCATGATCATGAAATTCATCGCCTATGAAAATCCATGGCCTGTGAAAATCCTTGGCCTGTGAAAATCCATGGCCTATGAAAATTCATGGCCATGAAATTCGTGGCCTACGAAAATTCATGGCCTATGAAAAATCATGGGCATGAAATTCATGGCCGATGAAAATTCATGGCCTAAGAAAATTCATGGCCTATAAAAAACCATGACCAATGAAATTCATGGCCTATGAAAATCCATGGCCCTTGAAATTCATGGCCTATTAAATTCCATGGCCCATGAAATTTATAGGTATAAAAATGCATGGCCTATGAAATTCATGGCCATGAAATTCATGGCCTAGGAAAATTCATGGCCTACATGTACAAAAATTTATGGCCTTGAAATTCATGGATATGATAATACATGGCCATGAAATTCATGGCCTATGAAAATCCATTGCCCATGAAATTCATGGCCAATGAAAATTCATGGGTATGAAAATCCATGGCCTATGAAAATCCATGGCCTACGAAAAAACCATGGCCTATGAAAACTCATATTAGGTATGAAAATCCATGGCCCATGAAAATCCATGGCCTATGAAAATTCATTGCCTATGAAAATCCATGGCCTATGAAAATTCATGGCCTATGAAAATTCATGGCCTATGAAAATCCATGGCCCATAAAAATCCATGGCCCTTGAAATTCATGGCCTATAAAAATCCATGCATGCATGCCCATGAAATTCATGGCCTTTGAAAATCCATGACCCATGAATTTTATGGCCTATGATAATCCATGGCCTATGAAAATCCATGGTGGCCCATGAAATTTCAAGGCCCATGAAAATTCATGGCCTATGAAAATCCATGGCCTATGAAATTCATGTTCATCAAATTCATGGCCTCTGAAAATCCATGGTCGATGAAACTCCTTGGCCTACGAAAATTCATGGCCTATGAAAGTCCAAGGCCCGTGAAATTCATGGTATGAAAATCGATGGCATATGAAATTCATGATCATGAAATTCATGGCCTATGAAAATCCATGGCCTGTGAAAATCCTTGGCCTGTGAAAATCCATGGCCTATGAAAATTCATGGCCATGAAATTCGTGGCCTATGAACTCATGGGCATGAAATTCATGGCCTATGAAAATCCATGGCCCTTGAAATTCATGGCCCATTAAATTCCATTGGCCCATGAAATTTATAGGTATGAAAATCCATGGCCTATGAAATTCATGGCCATGAAATTCATGGCCTATAAAAAAACCATGGCCTACGAAAAAACCATGGCCTATGAAAATTCATATTAGGTATGAAAATCCATGGCCCATGACTATGAAAATTCATTGCCTATGAAAATCCATGGCCTATGAAAATTCATGGCCTATGAAAATCAATGGCCCATAAAAATCCATGGCCCTTGAAATTCATGGCCTATAAAAATCCATGCATGCATGCCCATGAAATTCATGGCCTTTGAAAATCCATGACCCATGAATTTTATGGCCTATGATAATCCATGGCCTATGAAAATCCATGGTGGCCCATGAAATTTCAAGGCCCATGAAAATTCATGGCCTATGAAAATCCATGGCCTATGAAATTCATGTTCATCAAATTCATGGCCTCTGAAAATCCATGGTCGATGAAACTCCTTGGCCTACGAAAATTCATGGCCTATGAAAGTCCAAGGCCCGTGAAATTCATGGTATGAAAATCGATGGCATATGAAATTCATGATCATGAAATTCATGGCCTATGAAAATCCATGGCCTGTGAAAATCCTTGGCCTGTGAAAATCCATGGCCTATGAAAATTCATGGCCATGAAATTCGTGGCCTATGAACTCATGGGCATGAAATTCATGGCCTATGAAAATCCATGGCCCTTGAAATTCATGGCCCATTAAATTCCATTGGCCCATGAAATTTATAGGTATGAAAATCCATGGCCTATGAAATTCATGGCCATGAAATTCATGGCCTATAAAAAAACCATGGCCTACGAAAAAACCATGGCCTATGAAAATTCATATTAGGTATGAAAATCCATGGCCCATGACTATGAAAATTCATTGCCTATGAAAATCCATGGCCTATGAAAATTCATGGCCTATGAAAATCAATGGCCCATAAAAATCCATGGCCCTTGAAATTCATGGCCTATGAAAATCCATGCATGCATGCATGCCCATGAAATTCATGGCCTTTGAAAATCCATGGCCCATGAATTTTATGGCCTATAAAAATCCATGGCCTATGAAAATCCATGGTGGCCCATGAAATTCATGGCCCATGAAAATTCATGGCCTATGAAAATCCATGGCCTATGAAATTCATGTTCATCAAATTCATGGTATGAAAATCCATGGCATATGAAATTCATGATCATGAAATTCATGGCCTATGAAATTCATGGCCATGAAATTCATGGCCTATGAAAATCTATGGCCTATGAAAAAATCATGGCCTATGAAAATTCATATTAGGTATGAAAATCCATGGCCCATGAAAATCCATGGTCTATGAAAATTCATTGCCTATGAAAATCCATGGCCCATGAAAATCCATGGCCCTTGAAATTCATGGCCTATGAAAATCCATGCATGGCCCATGAAATTCATGGCCTTTGAAAATCCATGGCCCATGAATTTTATGGCCTATGAAAATCCATGGTGGCCCATGAAATTCATGGCCTATGAAATTCATGTTCATCAAATTCATGGCCTCTGAAAATCCATGGTTGATGAAACTCCTTGGCCTATAAAAATTCATGGCCCATGAAAGTCCAAGGCCCATGAAATTCATGGTATGAAAATCCATGGCATATGAAATTCATGATCATGAAATTCATTGCCTATGAAAATCCATGGCCTGTGAAAATCCTTGGCCTGTGAAAATCCATGGCCTATGAAAATTCATGGCCATGAAATTCGTGGCCTATGAAAATTCATGGCCTATGAAAAATCATGGGCATGAAATTCATGGCCGATGAAAATTCATGGCCTAAGAAAATTCATGGCCTATAAAAAACCATGACCAATGAAATTCATGGCCTATGAAAATCCATGGCCCTTGAAATTCATGGCCTATTAAATTCCATGGCCCATGAAATTTATAGGTATAAAAATGCATGGCCTATGAAATTCATGGCCATGAAATTCATGGCCTAGGAAAATTCATGGCCTACATGTACAAAAATTTATGGCCTTGAAATTCATGGATATGAAAATACATGGCCATGAAATTCATGGCCTATGAAAATCCATTGCCCATGAAATTCATGGCCAATGAAAATTCATGGGTATGAAAATCCATGGCCTATGAAAATCCATGGCCTACGAAAAAACCATGGCCTATGAAAATTCATATTAGGTATGAAAATCCATGGCCCATGAAAATCCATGGCCTATGAAAATTCATTGCCTATGAAAATCCATGGCCTATGAAAATTCATGGCCTATGAAAATTCATGGCCTATGAAAATCCATGGCCCATAAAAATCCATGGCCCTTGAAATTCATGGCCTATAAAAATCCATGCATGCATGCCCATGAAATTCATGGCCTTTGAAAATCCATGGCCCATGAATTTTATGGCCTATGAAAATCCATGGTGGCCCATGAAAATTCATGGCCCATGAAAATTCATGGCCTATGAAAATCCATGGCCTATGAAATTCATGTTCATCAAATTCATGGCCTCTGAAAATCCATGGTCGATGAAACTCCTTGGCCTATGAAAATTCATGGCCTATGAAAGTCCAAGGCCCGTGAAATTCATGGTATGAAAATCGATGGCATATGAAATTCATGATCATGAAATTCATGGCCTATGAAAATCCATGGCCTGTGAAAATCCTTGGCCTGTGAAAATCCATGGCCTATGAAAATTCATGGCCATGAAATTCGTGGCCTATGAACTCATGGGCATGAAATTCATGGCCTATGAAAATCCATGGCCCTTGAAATTCATGGCCCATTAAATTCCATTGGCCCATGAAATTTATAGGTATGAAAATCCATGGCCTATGAAATTCTTGGCCATGAAATTCATGGCCTATAAAAAAAACCATGGCCTACGAAAAAACCATGGCCTATGAAAATTCATATTAGGTATGAAAATCCATGGCCCATGAAAATCCATGGCCTATGAAAATTCATTGCCTATGAAAATCCATGGCCTATGAAAATTCATGGCCTATGAAAATCAATGGCCCATAAAAATCCATGGCCCTTGAAATTCATGGCCTATGAAAATCCATGCATGCATGCATGCCCATGAAATTCATGGCCTTTGAAAATCCATGGCCCATGAATTTTATGGCCTATGAAAATCCATGGCCTATGAAAATCCATGGTGGCCCATGAAAATTCATGGCCTATGAAAATCCATGGCCTATGAAATTCATGTTCATCAAATTCATGGTATGAAAATCCATGGCATATGAAATTCATGATCATGAAATTCATGGCCTATGAAATTCATGGCCATGAAATTCATGGCCTATGAAAATCTATGGCCTATGAAAAAACCATGGCCTATGAAAATTCATATTAGGTATGAAAATCCATGGCCCATGAAAATCCATGGCCTATGAAAATTCATTGCCTATGAAAATCCATGGCCCATGAAAATCCATGGCCCTTGAAATTCATGGCCTATGAAAATCCATGCATGGCCCATGAAATTCATGGCCTTTGAAAATCCATGGCCCATGAATTTTATGGCCTATGAAAATCCATGGTGGCCCATGAAATTCATGGCCTATGAAATTCATGTTCATCAAATTCATGGCCTCTGAAAATCCATGGTCGATGAAACTCCTTGGCCTATAAAAATTCATGGCCCATGAAAGACCAAGGCCCATGAAATTCATGGTATGAAAATCCATGGCATATGAAATTCATGATCATGAAATTCATCGCCTATGAAAATCCATGGCTTGTGAAAATCCTTGGCCTGTGAAAATCCATGGCCTATGAAAATTCATGGCCATGAAATTCGTGGCCTATGAAAATTCATGGCCTATGAAAAATCATGGGCATGAAATTCATGGCCGATGAAAATTCATGGCCTATAAAAAACCATGAACAATGAAATTCATGGCCTATGAAAATCCATGGCCCTTGAAATTCATGGCCTATTAAATTCCATGGCCCATGAAATTTATAGGTATAAAAATGCATGGCCTATGAAATTCATGGCCATGAAATTCATGGCCTAGGAAAATTCATGGCCTACATGTACAAAAATTTATGGCCTTGAAATTCATGGATATGAAAATACATGGCCATGAAATTCATGGCCTATGGAAATCCATTGCCCATGAAATTCATGGCCAATGAAAATTCATGGGTATGAAAATCCATGGCCTATGAAAATCCATGGCCTACGAAAAAACCATGGCCTATGAAAATTCATATTAGGTATGAAAATCCATGGCCCATGAAAATCCATGGCCTATGAAAATTCATTGCCTATGAAAATCCATGGCCTATGAAAATTCATGGCCTATGAAAATTCATGGCCTATGAAAATCCATGGCCCATAAAAATCCATGGCCCTTGAAATTCATGGCCTATAAAAATCCATGCATGCATGCCCATGAAATTCATGGCCTTTGAAAATCCATGGCCCATGAATTTTATGGCCTATGAAAATCCATGGCCTATGAAAATCCATGGTGGCCCATGAAAATTCATGGCCTATGAAAATCCAAGGCCTATGAAATTCATGTTCATCAAATTCATGGCCTCTGAAAATCCATGGTCGATAAAACTCCTTGGCCTACGAAAATTCATGGCCTATGAAAGTCCAAGGCCCGTGAAATTCATGGTATGAAAATCGATGGCATATGAAATTCATGATCATGAAATTCATGGCCTATGAAAATTCATGGCCTGTGAAAATCCTTGGCCTGTGAAAATCCATGGCCTATGAAAATTCATGGCCATGAAATTCGTGGCCTATGAACTCATGGGCATGAAATTCATGGCCTATGAAAATCCATGGCCCTTGAAATTCATGGCCCATTAAATTCCATTGGCCCATGAAATTTATAGGTATGAAAATCCATGGCCTATGAAATTCATGGCCATGAAATTCATGGCCTATAAAAAAACCATGGCCTACGAAAAAACCATGGCCTATGAAAATTCATATTAGGTATGAAAATCCATGGCCCATGACTATGAAAATTCATTGCCTATGAAAATCCATGGCCTATGAAAATTCATGGCCTATGAAAATCAATGGCCCATAAAAATCCATGGCCCTTGAAATTCATGGCCTATGAAAATCCATGCATGCATGCATGCCCATGAAATTCATGGCCTTTGAAAATCCATGGCCCATGAATTTTATGGCCTATGAAAATCCATGGCCTATGAAAATCCATGGTGGCCCATGAAAATTCATGGCCTATGAAAATCCATGGCCTATGAAATTCATGTTCATCAAATTCATGGTATGAAAATCCATGGCATATGAAATTCATGATCATGAAATTCATGGCCTATGAAATTCATGGCCATGAAATTCATGGCCTATGAAAATCTATGGCCTATGAAAAAACCATGGCCTATGAAAGTCCAAGGCCCGCGAAATTCATGGTATGAAAATCGATGGCATATGAAATTCATGATCATGAAATTCATGGCCTATGGAAATCCATGGCCTGTGAAAATCCTTGGCCTGTGAAAATCCATGGCCTATGAAAATTCATGGCCATGAAATTCGTGGCCTATGAACTCATGGGCATGAAATTCATGGCCTATGAAAATCCATGGCCCTTGAAATTCATGGCCCATTAAATTCCATTGGCCCCTGAAATTTATAGGTATGAAAATCCATGGCCTATGAAATTCATGGCCATGAAATTCATGGCCTATAAAAAAACCATGGCCTACGAAAAAACCATGGCCTATGAAAATTCATATTAGGTATGAAAATCCATGGCCCATGAAAATCCATGGCCTATGAAAATTCATTGCCTATGAAAATCCATGGCCTATGAAAATTCATGGCCTATGAAAATCAATGGCCCATAAAAATCCATGGCCCTTGAAATTCATGGCCTATGAAAATCCATGCATGCATGCATGCCCATGAAATTCATGGCCTTTAAAAATCCATGGCCCATGAATTTTATGGCCTATGAAAATCCATGGCCTATGAAAATCCATGGTGGCCCATGAAAATTCATGGCCTATGAAAATCCATGGCCTATGAAATTCATGTTCATCAAATTCATGGTATGAAAATCCATGGCATATGAAATTCATGATCATGAAATTCATGGCCTATGAAATTCATGGCCATGAAATTCATGGCCTATGAAAATCTATGGCCTATGAAAAAACCATGGCCTATGAAAATTCATATTAGGTACGAAAATCCATGGCCCATGAAAATCCATGGCCTATGAAAATTCATTGCCTATGAAAATCCATGGCCCATGAAAATCCATGGCCCTTGAAATTCATGGCCTATGAAAATCCATGCATGGCCCATGAAATTCATGGCCTTTGAAAATCCATGGCCCATGAATTTTATGGCCTATGAAAATCCATGGTGGCCCATGAAATTCATGGCCTATGAAATTCATGTTCATCAAATTCATGGCCTCTGAAAATCCATGGTCGATGAAACTCCTTGGCCTATAAAAATTCATGGCCCATGAAAGTCCAAGGCCCATGAAATTCATGGTATGAAAATCCATGGCATATGAAATTCATGATCATGAAATTCATCGCCTATGAAAATCCATGGCCTGTGAAAATCCTTGGCCTGTGAAAATCCATGGCCTATGAAAATTCATGGCCATGAAATTCGTGGCCTATGAAAATTCATGGCCTATGAAAAATCATGGGCATGAAATTCATGGCCGATGAAAATTCATGACCTAAGAAAATTCATGGCCTATAAAAATCCATGACCAATGAAATTCATGGCCTATGAAAATCCATGGCCCTTGAAATTCATGGCCTATTAAATTCCATGGCCCATGAAATTTATAGCTATAAAAATGCATGGCCTATGAAATTCATGGCCATGAAATTCATGGCCTAGGAAAATTCATGGCCTACATGTACAAAAATTTATGGCCTTGAAATTCATGGATATGAAAATACATGGCCGTGAAATTCATGGCCTATGAAAATCCATTGCCCATGAAATTCATGGCCAATGAAAATTCATGGGTATGAAAATCCATGGCCTATGAAAATCCATGGCCTACGAAAAAACCATGGCCTATGAAAATTCATATTAGGTATGAAAATCCATGGCCCATGAAAATCCATGGCCTATGAAAATTCATTGCCTATGAAAATCCCTGGCCTATGAAAATTCATGGCCTATGAAAATCCATGGCCCATAAAAATCCATGGCCCTTGAAATTCATGGCCTATAAAAATCCATGCATGCATGCCCATGAAATTCATGGCCTTTGAAAATCCATGGCCCATGAATTTTATGGCCTATGAAAATCCATGGTGGCCCATGAAAATTCATGGCCCATGAAAATTCATGGCCTATGAAAATTCATATTAGGTATGAAAATCCATGGCCCATGAAAATCCATGGCCTATGAAAATTCATTGCCTATGAAAATCCATGGCCCATGAATTTTATGGCCTATGAAAATCCATGGTGGCCCATGAAATTCATGGCCTATGAAATTCATGTTCATCAAATTCATGGCCTCTGAAAATCCATGGTCGATGAAACTCCTTGGCCTATAAAAATTCATGGCCCATGAAAGTCCAAGGCCCATGAAATTCATGGTATGAAAATCCATGGCATATGAAATTCATGATCATGAAATTCATCGCCTATGAAAATCCATGGCCTGTGAAAATCCTTGGCCTGTGAAAATCCATGGCCTATGAAAATTCATGGCCATGAAATTCGTGGCCTATGAAAATTCATGGCCTATGAAAAATCATGGGCATGAAATTCATGGCCGATGAAAATTCATGACCTAAGAAAATTCATGACCTATAAAAATCCATGACCAATGAAATTCATGGCCTATGAAAATCCATGGCCCTTGAAATTCATGGCCTATTAAATTCCATGGCCCATGAAATTTATAGGTATAAAAATGCATGGCCTATGAAATTCATGGCCATGAAATTCATGGCCTAGGAAAATTCATGGCCTACATGTACAAAAATTTATGGCCTTGAAATTCATGGATATGAAAATACATGGCCATGAAATTCATGGCCTATGAAAATCCATTGCCCATGAAATTCATGCCCAATGAAAATTCATGGGTATGAAAATCCATGGCCTATGAAAATCCATGGCCTACGAAAAAACCATGGCCTATGAAAATTCATATTAGGTATGAAAATCCATGGCCCATGAAAATCCATGGCCTATGAAAATTCATTGCCTATGAAAATCCATGGCCCATGAATTTTATGGCCTATGAAAATCCATGGTGGCCCATGAAATTCATGGCCTATGAAATTCATGTTCATCAAATTCATGGCCTCTGAAAATCCATGGTCGATGAAACTCCTTGGCCTATAAAAATTCATGGCCCATGAAAGTCCAAGGCCCATGAAATTCATGGTATGAAAATCCATGGCATATGAAATTCATGATCATGAAATTCATCGCCTATGAAAATCCATGGCCTGTGAAAATCCTTGGCCTGTGAAAATCCATGGCCTATGAAAGTTCATGGCCATGAAATTCGTTGTTTATGAAAATTCATGGCCTATGAAAAATCATGGGCATGAAATTCATGGCCGATGAAAATTCATGGCCTAAGAAAATTCATGGCCTATAAAAAACCATGACCAATGAAATTCATGGCCTATGAAAATCCATGGCCCTTGAAATTCATGGCCTATTAAATTCCATGGCCCATGAAATTTATAGGTATAAAAATGCATGGCCTATGAAATTCATGGCCATGAAATTCATGGCCTAGGAAAATTCATGGCCTACATGTACAAAAATTTATGGCCTTGAAATTCATGGATATGAAAATACATGGCCATGAAATTCATGGCCTATGAAAATCCATTGCCCATGAAATTCATGGCCAATGAAAATTCATGGGTATGAAAATCCATGGCCTATGAAAATCCATGGCCTACGAAAAAACCATGGCCTATGAAAATTCATATTAGGTATGAAAATCCATGGCCCATGAAAATCCATGGCCTATGAAAATTCATTGCCTATGAAAATCCATGGCCTATGAAAATTCATGGCCTATGAAAATTCATGGCCTATGAAAATCCATGGCCCATAAAAATCCATGGCCCTTGAAATTCATGGCCTATAAAAATCCATGCATGCATGCCCATGAAATTCATGGCCTTTGAAAATCCATGGCCCATGAATTTTATGGCCTATGAAAATCCATGGCCTATGAAAATCCATGGTGGCCCATGAAAATTCATGGCCTATGAAAATCCATGGCCTATGAAATTCATGTTCATCAAATTCATGTCCCCTGAAAATCCATGGTCGATGAAACTCCTTGGCCTACGAAAATTCATGGCCTATGAAAGTCCAAGGCCCGTGAAATTCATGGTATGAAAATCCATGGCATATGAAATTCATGATCATGAAATTCATCGCCTATGAAAATCCATGGCCTGTGAAAATCCTTGGCCTGTGAAAATCCATGGCCTATGAAAATTCATGGCCATGAAATTCGTGGCCTATGAACTCATGGGCATGAAATTCATGGCCGATGAAAATTCATGGCCTAAGAAAATTTATGGCAGGAATAAAAACATGAAAATTCATGGCCTAAGAAAATTCATACCATGAAATTCATGGGTATGAAAATCCATGGCCCATGAAATTCATGGCCAATAACAATTCATGGCCAATTACAATTCATGGCCTATGAAAATCCATGACCCATGAAATTTGTGGACAATGAAAATTCATGGCCTATGAAAATCATGGCCTAAGAAAATCCATGGCCCATGAAAATTCATCGCCCATGAAATTCATGGCCTAAGAAAATCCATGGCATATGAAAATCCATCACCCATGAAATTCATGGCCTAAGAAAATCCATGGCCCATGAAAATCCATCGCCCATGAAATTCATGGCCTAAGAAAATCCATGGCGTATGAAAATCCATCACCCATGAAATTCATGGGTATGAAAATCCATGGCCTACGAAAATTCATGAGTATGAAAATTCATGGCCTATTAAAATTCATGGCTCATGGCCAATGAAAATCCATGGCCCATAAAATTCATGGCCTAAGAAAATCCATGGCCCATGAAAATCCATCGCCCATGAAATTCATGGCCTAAGAGAATCCATGGCATATGAAAATCCATCACCCATGAAATTCATGGCCTAAGAAAATCCATGGCGTATGAAAATCCATCACCCATGAAATTCATGGGTATGAAAATCCATGGCCTATAAAAATTCATGGGTATGAAAATTCATGGCCTATTAAAATTCATGGCTCATGGCCAATGAAAATCCATGGCCCATAAAATTCATGGCCTAAGAAAATCCATGGCCCATGAAAATCCATCGCCCATGAAATTCATGGCCGAAGAGAATCCATGGCATATGAAAATCCATCACCCATGAAATTCATGGCCTAAGAAAATCCATGGCGTATGAAAATCCATCGCCCATGAAATTCATGGCCTAAGAAAATCCATGGCCCATGAAAATCCATTGCCCGTGAAATTCATGGCCTAAGAAAATCCATGGCGTATGAAAATCCATTGCCCATGAAATTCATGGCCTATGAAAATTCATGGCGTATGAAAATCCATCGCCCATGAAATTCATGGCCTATGAAAATTCATGGCGTATGAAAATTCATGGCCCATGAAATTCATGGCCTATGAAAATTCATGGCCTATGAAAATTTATGGCTCATGAAAATACATGGCCTATGAAAATTCATGGGTATGAAAATCCATGGCCCATGAAATTCATGGCCTATGAAAATTCATGGCTCATGGCCAATGAAAATCCATGGCCCATGAAATTCATGGCCTAAGAAAATCCATGGCCCATGAAAATCCATCGCCCATGAAATTCATGGCCTAAGAAAATCCATGGCATATGAAAATCCATTGCCCATGAAATTCATGGCCTAAGAAAATTCATGGCCCATGAAAATCCATTGCCCATAAAATTCATGGCCCAAGAAAATCCATGGCGTACGAAAATCCATCGCCCATGAAATTCATGGCCTATGAAAATTCATGGCGTATATGAAAATCCATGGCCCATGAAATTCATGGCCTATGAAAATTCATGGTTCCTGGCCAATGAAAATCCATGGCCCATGAAATTCATGGCCTAAGAAAAACCATGGCCCATGAAAATCCATCGCCCATGAAATTCATGACCTAAGAAAATCCATGGCATATGAAAATCCATTGCCCATGAAATTCATGGCCTAAGAAAATCTATGGCCCATGAAAATCCATTGCCCATGAAATTCATGGCCCAAGAAAATCCATGGCGTATGAAAATCCATCGCCCATGAAATTCATGGCCTATGAAAATTCATGGCGTATGAAAATCCATCGCCCATGAAATTCATGGCCTATGAAAATTCATGGCGTATGAAAATTCATGGCCCATGAAATTCATGGCCTATGAAAGTTCATGGCTCATAAAAATACATGGCCTATGAAAATTCATGGGTATGAAAATCCATCGCCCATGAAATTCATGGCCTATGAAAATTCATGGTGTATGAAAATCCATGGCCTTTGAAAATTCATGGCCATGAAAATTCATGGCCTATGAAAATCCATGCCATGAGAAAATTCATGACCTATGAAAATGCATGGCCTATGAAATTCATGGCTATGAAAGTCATGGCCATGAAATTCGTGGCCTATGAAAACCCATAGCCTATTAAAATTCATGGGCATTAAGTTCATGGCCATGAAATTCAAGGCATATATATGAAAATTCATGGCTGCTGGAAATCACTAGAATAATTGAGGTACAAAATGGCAGTTGGCTTTCTGCTTGACAATAACTTATAATATTTTTTAATGCAAACCTAGGTGAAGCTCCAGTGGAGTGGGTCACCTGTGAAACATGTGCGATTTTATAATGTACCTGCCTACAGCAACAAGCAACAGCCATGAATACACTTTAT
This sequence comes from Dendrophyllia cribrosa, assembly GCA_024195265.1. Taxonomy (NCBI): domain Eukaryota; kingdom Metazoa; phylum Cnidaria; class Anthozoa; order Scleractinia; family Dendrophylliidae; genus Dendrophyllia; species Dendrophyllia cribrosa. The sequence continues at coordinate 22,558,884 of JAJLRJ010000014.1, read as the reverse complement.
TTGATGGTTAAACAGATAATACACGCGTATATTTTACAAGTTGTGTAAGTTGTATTTTTCCGAGCCTTGAATTGAAGGGGTGGGGGAAAATGCAAGCCATGAGTAAAATATCCGTGTGTATTACCTTTCAAACCATCAAATAAGGGATTTATTATTAAACTGTTTAATTTTCTAATTACCGGTAACATCTCGATATAGCTGTCATTTTCACCTAGTATTTCAATCTCGTTCTGAGCACACGCACTTACAATAAATATTATTTAACTTTGTTCTGTTCTTAAACTGTAATACGCTTGTATATGTTGCGCATTCCCTTGCCCTTATATGGTTAAATGATGTCATAGTTGAACAATAAATGTACATATTGTACCTTAACTGAAGTAGACATCAGGTCTGTAGATTGACTGTTTGCTTTGTAACTCAAGGCCAGCCGCCCAACTTCTCTAACAATGGGAAGATAATACCTTGTTCTTCTTCTAATATCCTGCAATGCGAACTTCTCCTGCTGGTGCGGCTGCCAATAATGACGGGATAACAGTTGTTTGGGATAAAGGAAGCTAGAAATACACAAAAAGTATATACATGTATGACTTTTGAATACAAATATGTGTCAATCGTTTCTCCCATAAAGATCCAAGTGAATTTTACAGTAGCCAGAATATCCTAGGGAATCCTGCTTATATGTTAACTCGTAGAGGTCTGTTGTGAGTTTTTTTTTGACAATAAAGGTTATTAAAAAAATTACTGGATGGCAAAGAACAAATTATCAGAGACAGTAGAGATTTTTGTTCATTGTATGATTACAAAGATAGCCTAATAAATTATGGAGTACTTACAATGTGTCTTTATGACATAACACAAACACAAGTGCTATTTAGGTTGAAAATCTAACATGCTAAGCCCTTAATCAACAAGTGATCAATATTATTGATCTTAATCAGATGTTAACACTCCTCAAAAAAACAAGGCAAATTACTAAAAATTGAAATGCAACACTTACGCTACAAATGGTGCTGCGTAGCCCAAGAATGGAATAAAGAATCCCACAACAACAGGCAAACTCTTAAGAAGGTCTTTCCTTGTCTACAAAAGAACAAACCAACAATATCAATTTTCTTAATTTACTACATGTAACCTGTAATCAAGACAGGCACTTTTTCTCTTGTGGAGGAAAGATAATGAAAACAAAAATTAATGTGTTATACATTTATTTTATTTTATAACCAGCCAACAACCCTTATTAAAATAAACAAATAAACTTATCTGCCAAAAAATCTGTCAACATTGATTGCATATTTCAGCTAGTGTAGGTTGACACACATGAGGCGACTATTCTAAATCTAGTCACAGCAACCTAAATTTGGTCACTGCTACTACCGTAAAGTTCTGACATTAACGATCCTCGTCACTTTTGTAATTAACAGCCTTTATAATGGTACTCTCCATTTTTTTTTTGGGAGGGGGGGGGGGGGGGGGGGGGGGGGGGGGGGGGGGTCCTTACTTTCGGGGAACAAAAACTATGATTATATAAAGCTGGTGTGAGCTCTTTTTCCAGGGCAAATGAAACAAAAGTGCTGTTGAAAAATGAGACGCAATTCATCAGTTTCATATTACGGCCACATGGGTGGGCTCAACATATCTACAGTAGATTGGTCTTGTTACTTTAGGGGAGCTTGCTACTTTTGAAGAGTTGCTACTTTCGGGGGCTCGCTGATTTGGGATTTGTTAGCAGTCACAAAGTTTTGACATTACTTTTGAGGTGTCGTTACTTTTAGAAATTTACAGTAGTTGCAAATTCAAACTGGTTATTAAAAATTTCAGCAACTACATGTAGTTGCGGTGACTTGTTCCTGCAGTTTCACATGTTTATGGCTTGTGTGACTACTCGCCGTGACCAAATAAAAGAATTACCTAAAAAGGGGCCAAATCAGACAGTCACTGTCACTTTTACATGTATGTTCCCCAAACAATCATATCAAAACCATGCCATCTTTAAAATTTGAAGTCAAGAGCACCCTCCTCGCCAGGGTCCTCTCGGTAAGTATGTCAGGAGTACTTACAGGTGTACCAATTTTTTTCCTGGCTGAGAGAGCCACAGAAAAAATCTTGTGGTGTGGCCAAGTTGGTGTGATTATTGATAATGAAAAATCAGATTTTTCTGTTTGGAAAATGCACAGGGACACTAACACTAGACTAAAACTGTGTTCTTCTAAATGTCAACTAGAGGTGTTTGCAACTGGTTTAGATACAGAATTCGGCTTAACTGCAGAATACCGGGCCACACGAGAACACTTCTAGAAACAGTGGCTACGTGGCTATGCGGCTACTTAGATACCTTAGCCCGTAGCCATGTAGCCAGGCATAGCCACGTAGCGGCATAGCCACGTAGCCACTGTCCCCTGGAATAGACATACAATATGTATATTTCTCGTTCTTAAAATGTGAAAAAAGAACAAGCGTTTGGAAAGAATGACTGCGTAGCCACCTATCTACAAGCAGTTGCAAAAAGGTTGAGACACTTTCCAAAAAAATGTTCATTCCTTATAAAAGCGACCACGTAACACAAATGAAATTAATGCCATGTGCTACTGACCCCCCTCCGCCTTCCAATATTGATGACTGTTAGTTTGAATGGCATTTTTGATCTGGTACAACATTGATAAGGGGGGAGGGGGAGGGGACTTGTTGAAAACCATGTTAGCCTCGACATATGCACTACAGTACACAATGTCTCAACTCTTTTTGCAATTGCTTGTAGCTTTTTCCAGGGTATAGCTTCGAAGTGGCCAGGTATTATGCAGTTACTCCCAGAATTCAAGAGAACTGTGCACCATTGACTTGATCATGATATGTAATGTTTACTACATGAGCGGGAGTGTTGTATTGGCCTATACAATCACAAGGCATGGCTGAGTGAATGTATAGTGCCGATACAACACGGATGGAATGTAGTAAACAACTTGTAAAATTTACATTCACATGTAAATTAGATACGACCACAAGTGAGTTGTATCTGGAATGTAAATTAGATACAACCACTAGTGAGTTGTATCAAGGTTGTATCTGGTATACAGGGAAACCATGTGATTGGAATGGCTCATTTCTATTTGTTAGTACCCTTATGAATTATTAATGAATTTTACAAGTGCTGTACATACATTTATAGCTACATGTATCATATAGCATGCAATTTTGATAAGTCATCAATGATTAGCAAATAACTAGCTAATATCAATCAATTTAACTTCCTTTAGAGAACTGATCGATCGTATGATATGTTAACTATGTCTATGATTGCATAGCCCAGAAAAATATGATCCTTGGCCTAAAAAAGTTTTTATAGCTTCACAGTGTAACAGTTCCCATACCTGATGTAAATGAATTATTTCCTCCGTTTTTAAAATGTCCCAGTTGTAATTGTTATTTTTTAACTCCTTTTGTATCGTAAACATCAGCTTTACATCTTTGCCTAACTGTTTACTTCCAGCAACAAACGTGTCGACAACTTTACGAAATTTTTTTACACGCGAGTCTCCTCTCGTTGAGTTTGCAGAAGATGTAGAAAAGTTCGTCTTTTGATGACTGTCCAAACGACAGTTAATACTTCCAGCTGCTCTTACATAAGTTAACGTTCTTTGGTGTAGGACTCGGCAATGGCAGATTGTTAAAATACGGTAGCAACATTGCGTTGGTCTGCGAAAACCAGACATCGTCGCCAATTTTTTCTTTCTGTTTGTGAGAAGAGAAATCGAGCGAGACTGAGCACTACTCGTCTCCATTCCTCTCCTAACCAACGACTTTAGCGGGGAGGGAAGGTCAGATGGTTGGTTCTTTTAATTTATACATTCAAGCTTCATAACGTTTTGTAATGTGTAGAAGAATACATACTTTTGGTCGAAATATATTCAAAAGCCAAATTTTGAAAGTGTTAAATACAGACTTTAGCTATTTTCTTTATCAGTGTATTTGCAATTCCCCCACTCCCTTTCCCCATGAATTATTTTTGTCGTCTCCTTGCCCAGTCTTCCTCGGTCTTCACTTGTGGACTATGGCGGACGATTTCAGCTGAGTTTCGATATCGCATCGTTCCTGGAATTACGCGTGTCTTTTAATACAAATTCACAGTTTAGAAAATTAGCAATGCTTTCAACTGGACCAGTGCTTCGAAAAAGCTTCTTTTTCAATCAAACTGGATGGAGAACTCTAGCAAGAAATCTCCGCCCGTTTCACAGAACAAGTTTTCTTCACCAAAACGCCCCGGAATCGTGGCTTTCTAAAGCTTCGAATGTCGTTTATAATAAGAGTGAAACTTTGTTGCGAAACTCCTACAAGAGTGTCGGTGGCCTTGTTCAAACTTTTGATGATCTGTTGGGGATTTCCGAAGTCAACGAAGCGCAATCGAGCGTCAAGAAAGCAGAGGGCGATTTTATGAAAACTCGGGGTCAAGTGCAGGCGGCCAAAACCGCGCTGGACTCAATTCAAGAAAGACTGCGTGAAGTACGCCGGAAATTAGATCGTGTTCCTCGTGATGACGAGCGTTATCTAGCATTGGCGACTGAGGAACACAAGATACTGGTTGAAGAGAAAAAAATGAAGAGTGACTATGAAAGTTTGGAGGCATCGGAGAGAGATCAGTTTGCGCTCCTGTCAGGGGCTGTCCGAGATTCTCACGAAAGAGAGAGGGCTAGGGCCGAGAGGACCAAACACTGGTCTGTGATTGGGTCTGTCGGTGGTGCGGCACTTGGTAAGAAATTCATGTATCTTCTTTTTGGGAGAGGGTAAGCTGATAACCACATTCAGTTCTAAACACTGGCAGTGGATGTTGTCCAGGATAGGGCAAGGGTGTCCTTCTGCAGCATTTATAATATATCCTTATGCATTTGTCATCAGCTTCACTGAGAGGCGGAACCTGGTATGACACAGTTAATTAGGTTATTGGGCATTTCAAAGTCCCTATATTTTCACTCATGGGGCATTTTATTTTTTAACAAATTAAATGCCGTGTATTTCCCTCACCACATATAGGAGCTAGGCAAGCAGCTGCTAGGCAAGCAACATCTCTAACTAATTTCCGACGATTCTTAATTCCGACACGGCATTCATGTAAAACAGGCTTTATTTTAGTTTATTTTTCTTTAATAGTTAGCTATTTTTTTAAAATAATAGAAGATTAATTTATATACATAGTTTCATATCAAGTTGTAATTGCGTCGACGAAGGAGACGCTTCCTAATCTTGTCGGCTAGGCGGAACGAATCGAGAAAAGTGTCGGTACCAAATCTGCGCCATCTTGAAACGTCACAATAGTATCCAGCATGCTTAGCGCGTCGTCTAGGCGGAACGAATCGAGAAAAGTGTCTGTACCAAATCTGCGCCATCTTGAAACGTCACAATAGTATCTCGCATACTTAGCGCGTGTTTTGAACCAGAAACATGCCTGAAACCAGGGCCGTAGCCAGGAAAAAAAGGACTGAGGCAATATACATGGTTAAATTGCTCGCCTAGCTATTGAGGGTCTTTATGATGACTACGTTTAAACAAAACACTGAGATCATGACTGAGGCAAGTGCCTTGGTTTGCCTCATACTGGCTACGGCCCTGGAAACGCCAATGCCATGTCACAACGAGGTACCTAAGGAGACGCACTTTAATCTGTGATTACTTCTAGTTTTATATTAAATTGTTAATGCCTGATGTATTTACTGTGTTTTTAAATAAAGGTGATGATGATGATGATGAGGACCATATAAGCATGTGTATGCCTTAAACTCCTCCCCCACCCCCCCCCCCCCCCCCCCCCCCCCCCATGGAAGCCAATAATATGTACATAGCTTCATTGTAGTCCTAAAAACAATTGAATGTGGAAAAAAGAATAAAGAAGAATGTCTATGTAATGTGTAAGTCAACTCCAAGTTGAACCCCCCCCCCACACACACACACACACACACACACACACACACACACACTCTCTGTATGGCCCTTCCCCTGGATCTGCCACTGAATTCCGCTTTTTTTTTCCGTTCCATTTTTAAGATTTCTTGCCATATTTCATTATATTTTTACAGGTATCTTAGGTTCCACTGTGGTTAACTACATTCGCTTGAAGCAGATAAAAAACTCTATCAAAGAAACTGGAAACACCTTAATAGAAAAAACCAATGAACTGACAGACCTTGTTAAAGCACAAGATGATCAAATAGGAACACAAGCAACTAAGCTGAAGGATTCCTTTTCAAGTCAGAGTAAATTACTGGAGCAAAAACTCGAGGAATTAGGGAATGTCTTGAATTTTTTTATTTTGAATTTAGCATCTGAACCACTCAAGGAGTTTGGGGTCCATATTCAACCTCCAGATATCAATAAAAGCTTTGAAAGTGGACAGTATTCAGCTGTCAATCAATACCATGGAGATATTAAGGACTTAATTGACAGCATTGTATCAAGAATTGATTCTGTAATTGAGGTTATGAACATAAATCAACTAAAAATGCAGGGAGATCTTAAAACACTGCAGCTAAATCTGGAGAAAATTGACACCTCTGTTCTTCAAAATGAGGAGAGAACTGTGATGGAATTAAATAAGTTTGCCAAATCCCTAAAGAGCCAATCTGTTCCTGCTAGTGGACTTAAAGAAGCTATTCCCAATGAATACTTGGAAAATAATCAATGGTGGATGAAGGCCAGTGTATTTACCTCTGTAATATGTACTGTTTTAACAGCAACTGCTTTAATGTATGAGATATTCAAATAAATGCACAAGAAAAAAATTATGACAATAAATTATTTTAATTTTTAATTCAAGACTTAAGAAAACGCCACAGCACGATAAATGTTTTGCTGTCATTTGTGAAAGTATAAATAAACCAAATTTTGGTTAAAAAAAAAGAATTTAAAAAACAAAACACGTTTAAGCGTGACACAACTAGTTGGTGCAATGTGAAAAATTAATACCGATCTGCCAGCTCCAAATGGATTTATCAAGACTTAGGAAAATGCTACAGCACGGTAAATGTTTTTAAATGTGTAGCCTGCAAGCAAGCTCTCGGGCATAAACTAAATGTTGTTTCGAAAACAGTGAATTTAAAAAAAAAAACATGTCTTAGCGTGACACAAACACGCATTGTCTTGAGATGAGAACTGGATGACGACATGTTTTAAATTTGTTTACTGACGTAATGCACGCGACCACCATTTTTAAAATTCCTGCATTGCATGATGGGACGCGAGAATAAAATACATGTAACATGTTTATGCAACTTGTTTTGCCACAGCTCACAGATGCGGTTTTTTTTTTTAACTTTTTCAACTTTTTCAACTTAGGCAATTTACGCAAGTTGCACGAAACCAAACGGGAACTGACTCGTCCCCAGTCGCCTCTCTTTCTCCTATTCAGATAACAAGAGAAGCGCGACGAGGGGAGCCCGAGAGGTGATGAGAAGGAGGTAAGAGGGGAGACTCACAGATCTGCCAGTCGTCTCCTCCTTCCCTTGTAAAAGTACCGGACTTTACATATGTCAAACGACCGGACGTTACGTCCTGTCTATTTTTAACTCATAAAAGGTGGGAGGCCTTGCCTGGCGGCCCCTTCTCCTGTCCCCTGCCCCATGTACGTGTACGGAACCTGGAAAAGAAAACTAATTTGTTTTCAAAATCTTGACAAAAAATATTCGGTTTGCGTTTTCCACCTAATCAAAACCTTCTCGTGACTATACGTTGTAAGTTGTGCGGTTTTATTTCCGGTACAGACAATAACCCATTGTAGTTGTTTCAGACACTCATTTTCACACCTATTCCAGAGATGCCAACCTCTGGAGATTAAAAATAGGGAGTTTTTTCTGGGGGTAAAAAATTCCACCATCACCGCCTCCCCCCCCCCCCCCCCTCCTCCCCCGAGGCGTGAATCGAGCGACGTAGTCGTGAGAATCAAAGGGGTTCCTAAATTTTTTTTTTGGGCTTTACCCTCAAAGGTACCATTTTCTGCATTCCTGAGACCCGAAAAGCGTTTGTGAAGTTAAGATATGATGAAAGACCGCATTTTTTTTGGATTTTGCGAAAGTTCGGGTTAAAATCTTAGCCTATTTTAGAGAAAAGATCCTAAGTCGCTTTTATCCGGGAGATTTGGTGACCCGTACGGGAGACCGGGAAATTCGTTCCGGGAGACTCCCGGATAATCCGGGAGAGTTGGCATGTATGTAAAATAATTCACATGTGAGTTCAAGCTCGCATTGACCTCCGCGTGTCAGAGGGCAAGATTGCAATAATTGAAGGCCATCATGGCTTTCAAAATGCCCCTTATTAAGACCAAATCACTTTTAAAAGGTTACATCGAGGGTCAACCTAGCTTTTCTTGGAGTGACGTTAAAGACAAAGACGAGATTGGAAAAGGAAGTTTTGGTTCGGTAATGAAAGACAATACGCCCCCTGAAGGTAAAGTTGTTGTCCATCCAAGCAATTTATAATACGCCTCAGCGAAGACTGCACACAGGGACATGGACGACAATAGCCAAACAATGCCACGATTCAGTTTTTTCAATGGGTCTACTCCAGTCTAAGAAAAACATTTCCTGGACCATTATTTATAGAGTAATAAGGTACTTATTGTTTTCTTGCCATTCCTTTAATTTAAAGCGAGAAAATCCATGTGCAAGTTTGACTAAAATACGTGCATTCTTCGGTTTACCCAAAGCATGCTGGGAAGATGGTAATATCTTAAAGGAGGATATTACCATCTTCCCGGCATGCATTTCAAGCAAATTATATTATCAAACGGCGGCGACCCGCCAACAGCTCATTTTTACACAGACGCCGTTGAGGTTGGACGTCAGCTTGTTGCTCGAAGCGGAAACCTTTCAAAAGAAATCTACTTTTACCTATTTAGTATTCTATTCGCTTTTACAGGATATCTTCTATTTTGATTTCAGGTTATATATTCTACAGTTTCTTCTCAAGACCGCTTAGCTTCTCAGACCGGCCGAAACCCTTGCATTTCCGATTGGCGTCGCGTGGTAGACGCGTGAAATCTCTTCATTCATTCGTGGAATCAATAAACCATTTCGCCATTCGAACACAATGCCGGCTTAAATTAGAAGAAATATCCGTATTTGCTTACCTTGACCTATTGAATCTAACACGCGCGAACAGAGCCTGTGAAATATCCCCCGCTCACAAACGCATAAAACCACAGCTACTCAATTTTCAACTCAACTAGGTCTACTCAGCACGCGACTGTCTAGCCTGTGAACAGGCTCTCTGGTGGGATATAAGGCGAACAGAAAAGGGCCAGTTTTTCCGCGGCTCGCTTCGCTCGCCGACTTTACCTCGCGAGTTTCTTTTCGCCACTATCTACTTTCGTCATACCCCCACAAGGAGGCCTGTTCACAGGCTAGTTACTTTTAGACCTTTCATGAGTACTTTTACACTCCGAGGAGCAGACTGTAAAATAGTGAACTTTAGATTTGAGTACGAGTACGAGATTGAGTACGAGTACGACTTGCGAATTTCAAGCTAGTCACGTCCCCAAAGCTGTCGGTTTGTCCTCTTGCTTAACAGAAGATAAGGAGACTCTAGGTATAAAATTGTGTTGATAAATGATTATCTAGAGCACGCGAACTAGGTTTGAAAAGTCGTACTCGTACTCAATCTCGTACTCGTAGTCCGATCTAAAGTTCGCTAATGACGCCCGCATAAGCACAAGCCGCGTTTCGCTTCGAAATCATGAAAATTCCAACGGCTCAAATCGGTTGAAATCCCGGAGGCCTAGTTTCCTAGATTGTGTTCAACGTGATTCAGCAATTACAAAGCAGACTGTTCAATACAGAAGGTCGAATTCACGTATTAATTAAGAACGGTCACAAACAAAAGAACGAACAACCATAACGCAATATCGCTATAAAAATAAAACCAGATTCAACGACTCATAAAAACATCACTTAACACGATTTCCTTGAACAACTTACCATTTTCGACAAAGTTTCCAAAAAAATCACCTTGAATTATGGCATATTTAGCCACTAATCCTTCCAGTTGGCGCCATTTTACTGCATAAACTAGTAGTAATTATAGATTATAGTGCGTCTCCTTATCCCGTGGCACCTCGTCTTGACCTAGTACCTAAGTTTCAGCCACTGTTTAAAGGGGCTATGTCGCGAGGTATGTCACGCAGGCAAAAACGTCGGACCGACATCAAACAAATTCACGCTATCGCCATGGAATCGGGCAAAATCCTTCACATGCCGGGAAGATGGTAATATCCTCCTTTGGTTACTCCTTCGAGGGTGCCTTCCCGAAAATCTTTCGTACTCGCGCTATTTTTAATGAAACCCCAGAAAACTATATATCGCTGTAAAGCTTATAAATTGTAGATTCCAAAAATAGCAATTATTTTTCCTGTTTTTTCTTTAGTTAAGCGTGCACGAGGCTTAAACGCAAAACCGACGGTGTTTGCTTTACAGAATTACCAGTCTCCGGTGTTAGCGCGAAAATCAAAACAAACTGGTCCGTGTCACTCGAGAGTTCTTTGCGCGTCACACTTTGGGGCACCAGGAGAAGAGTATTTGGAATTTCGTAAAAACCCCACACATTTTGGTGCATAAATATCCAGCAAACATACTGGCCAAGTTTCGTGAAAATCTGACAAATCTACATACCCTATTAATTCACTTTCTCGCAAAAACAAATCTCGAGTTTTTGGCCTCGAAAGAGCGGCTGTCATCGTGGTCGTGCCGCCAACCAATGAAATGAAACATAGAACCCCCTGAAGAGCATCGTCACGCAGCAGTGTATGTGAATTCGATTAACCCCCAATTAGTCAAGTTATTCAAAGGGAAAAACCATAAAAAAGGCAAAGTTTCGCGCAACTGCAAACCCAAATGAGCGCAAAGAAGGTAACGAAAACGCAGCAAAATTGTTATGGAAACAAACGAGCGAAAAGGGCCAGTGAGATTTTTCAAAGAAATGAAAACACAACAGACGTGGCCGCGGAAATTGACTGAAAACACGCGCTGGTATCAGCAGTAAATGCAAACGAGAAAGCTATTCATTCATTTATTATTCTTTTACTCTTCGCCGCGGTTCTTTTCACTCGTGATCTCTACAATTCTGTTAACCAAAAATTTCCACTTTGGCTTTAAGGTGGCTGAACACAGTTTCACTGTACCTATGCGTCATTCATTGTCATTTTAAAACCACTAACGTCTGGGCGCCCAAAATTGGCGAGGCATACGATTAAGCAACAAGCTATATATTTTGATATTTTTGTTGAGCTTTTAGGGTGTTGCCATGGCAACACGGTGGATTGAAAATCAGCCTGCAATATTTGGTTTCTTTTATTTTCAGAAAATCTAGTCATTAGATTTTGTCCATCATTTGTCTCCAGTAAACTCGTAAAAATATCCGCATGTTAACACTGGTCTCATGTAATTTTGACAGAGGGATCTTCCGTAATTTGTGGTTTAATATGTTTGCGTTTTGTAAAAATCTCCTCTGTTAGATTTCAAATTTTTGATGGCAGGTGAGTTCGGCATATTCGAAACTATTATTGTGCCAAATTTCGTGAAATTCTAATGAGTAGTTTCGTAGAAATCAGCACGTTTCCGAGGAAATTCGCTAAAACATCCAGTCACAATTTTTTGGTCAACTGCGCATGCGTTGCATTTGACTGGGTTCTCAATCCAAAGACAAAAACGACCAAAAAGGCAGTGTATTTCTTCAGTGGTTCTATATATTATCTATTGATTGAACAAACATTTTTACTAACGAAAAATTTTTTGATTTTAAGACGAAAAACAACACTTTCGCGATCCACGCTGAGCAAAATAAAATGATCGCTGAACAGGCGCCACGTTTGTTTTTCTCAAAACTCTGCGCGCGCTGACTCACGTAAGCAGCTCAAATTGAAGAGCGCGCGCAAACTGTGTTCAGCCACCTTAATAGTCAAATTGTAAATCTTCCGGAATTGGAACAAGCGTAGACGACCGTGTGAAACATGGAAAATGGCCGGGGAGAATACGCTATGACGCTACAATAGAATACGCTATGACGATGAGAAATGCGCTCCGCATTGCGGTGTAAACAAAATATGCATAACATGTAATGCGAGATCCCGCGGATAAAGTTTAGGGAAAAGTACAAGAAGGCGCTGCACTCCGGAAAGAGATTATCGGATTATCACACCTACAGCTACTTATCAACCATTCTCTTGAAACCCTTTTTTAAGAATATCTTGAGTTCTTTTAATGATTTTGCAAAACTTCTTTCAATATTTTCTAGATTAATGTTATATCTTTACAGAAATTGAAAAATAATAAAATTATGCAAAATGGGACCAATAAAGGTTTACAGTAACCTTAAATGGCCAAAAAACGAGAAACGCTTTTTAAACTTTCATAAGTTTATCTCATACACTATATTTCCACACTCCTTATTTTCCACACTCCACATTTTCCACACTCCTCATTTTCCACACTCCGCACTCCGCACTCCGCATTCCGCACTCCACACTCCACATTTTCCACCTAACCCAAAACAATTGTAACAATTGTATGCAGCCGGATGTAGAACAATCAAAAGGTCAATAAACCCTCATAAAGCCATCAGCGCGTCAATCATCAGTCACGTTAGACTGGCAGTTATTTGAGCTGGCTTTCTTTCCGCACAAACAAGCGAAAGGTCCAACTGCACTAAGTCGTTCGTTTGTTACGGCGATTATCTTCGCTAAAATGCGTCCTCAGTCACAGTTTGCGAGGCTAGGTATACCCTTGGTAATTGTAAGTGTGTTGATTGGAGTTGCGTTCATTTTAGTGGTTGTCTTGTTCCCGAAACCCGACAAAGGTGAGTTTTGAGTAAGTTTTCGGGGAATAAATCTTATGTAATCGCCGTCCCCGTGAATTAAAAAAAGGTCATGTTCTTTTAGCTCAGAAATAGTTCCTAGCCAGGGGAAGGGAGGACAGCCGAGTTTGCACCGCTCCTAAGCTATGATTTTATATCCATTTGGTCTCGTGTCTGCGGGGACGTCTGAAAGATGGTGTGACACCCTGTGATACAAAATTCGACGCTAGAAAGGAGAAGGATAGGCAAGATATTAATTACAGGTTTATTTTGATATATAGCGGGAGTTTTTCTCAATACAACGCGCACGTTGATTGGTCGATTCATGGTCACATAACATCTAACAAACAAACTGTTTCCCGCTGAATTGTCCTAAGTTTGCGAAAGCGCTAGCGGGCAACAATTTTGACGTCAGAGGGTAACATTGCACTGTTGCCAGCTAGCGCACGTGATCAGACCGTGACAAAAGGTGGCATGATTATGATGCGATTGATGTTTACCTCGAGTGCTCGGCGCGTTTATCAAGCTGTGTTGTGTTGTGTTTTTTGTGTTGCTATATAACAAATCACTTAATGCATGACTGCAGTGACTGATCCCTCAGGAAACAGTGAATTTTGTTTCCCTCGAATTTGTGTTTCCCTCGGGACCAGTCATTAAGTGTTTATTGTTTTCTCCAACAAATAGAAACAAATAGAATTTATGATCCGGCTTTACGGGTAAATTCATTTCCGTTTGCGCAATGCACTTCTTAAAATTAAACAAACATTTATCCATTGTTCGTTTTTTTTTCAATTTATCTTTGAATTCAACGCCAAAATAAATAACAAGAGTTAGTAAACGAAACTACAGTACAGTCAACTCTCTTAAAAACGGTTTCAAAGACGGACATCTCCTAAGCCGAGTTTCCATAGCGTAAAATGCCGCTTATAAGTAAGCCCTGGGCATGTGATATGTGCGCTGTATAAGTCTCTTCTTTTTTTTACAACTTCGCAAGTTTTTTTCGGCTGGCAAGCAAAAACTATTGTGATAAAGAACCGTTGTTTACTTAATTTGGTTTAACGTTTCGTAAAGAATTGCCGTTAATGAGCTGTACTGCGTGGTTGTGCCTAAATCATACCGTCCAGAAGGACGTCGGACACCTTAATATTGAGACTTATATAACGTAATGTCGACACTTAGAATTTTTATTTTCAAGTGTAAAAAAGAAAGTTTGAAATCCCCACTCAGGATTGAACCTGTGACCTCAGCTAGGCTTAGGCTTACGTAGCCTACTGTACCACCTGGCCAAGCTTCTCGGGTTGCTTAGTTCTAAATTTAAGTATATAAACTGCTACCCCCAACCTCAACTGAAAGCAAACCAGTTATTCCGTTATAAAGTCTCAATAAGGTGTCCGACGTCTTTCTGGACGGTATGATTTGGGCTTGACCCTGTAGCGTTCTTATAAACAGCTATTTCAATTTAGGTTGTCGGATCATAGCTTAAAGCGTACGCAACGAGACCACAAGGTACTTTGGGATTTTTATGAATACGATAAGTTGACGAAAGCAAATTAAAATGCCTCGTCCATACAGCGAAGGCAAACATTTATGGTGCTAACATCCACCTCACTCATCGCACTATTAAACGCAAAAACCGTGAACTTAAGCTAAGACCAATTTACAACTACCCATAGTAACTTGCGGTCTCGTTGCGTACGCTTGAAGCTCTCATCCGATAACCTAAATTGAAACAGCTGTATAGAAGGGGGTATGACCGGAATAATGTTTTGTCCGTTTTTTTTAATTTATTTTAATTTACAATTTAATTTATTTTAATTTATTTTTTTAAATTTGTTTACTTCGGGTTACCAAACTGGTGGACCTAATAACTGGATGTGCTTATAAGCGGGGGGCTTTACGCCATCGCAAACAGTTTACGATCTCAAAAAGCGGGAACAGTTTGTGTAAGTGGAAACACCTTTTACGGTGATTCCCGGCGAGTCACCGACGAGTCACCAACGATGATTCCCGATGAGTCACTGACGGGATACCGTTGATGATCCCCGACGAGTCACCAACGATGATTCCCGATGAGTCACTAACGAGATACCGTTGATGATCCCCGACGAGTCACCAACGATGATTCCCGATGAGTCACTGACGAGATACCGTTGATGATCCCCGACGAGTCACCAACGATGATTCCCGATGAGTCACTGACGAGATACCGTTGATGATCCCCGACGAGTCACCAACGATGATTCCCGATGAGTCACTGACGAGATACCGTTGATGATCCCCGACGAGTCACCAACGATGATTCCCGACGAGTCACCAACGATGATTCCCGACGAGTCATCAACGATGATTCCCGATGATTCCCGACGACATACCGAGAATACCGAGAACACTTCAAACTCTGACTCACAAACATTATTCAATTAATTCTTTGTCGCATCAGCCAAACAAGATTTAGTGATTTATTTTTAATCTTGCACTCATTCAAGCTGTGTATTAAAGGGACACTGTCACGGGTTGATATGCGCCGGTTCTCGTCCGATCACCGAAGTTAAGCTCTGTCGGGCGAGGTTAGTACTTGGATGGGTGACCGCCTGGGAATACCTCGTGTCGTAGGCTCATCATTTTTCTTTCCTTTACTACCATTCATTTTTCATTTTTTGGTTCCGTCAAGGAGCCACTCGTCCTGAGGAGGGCAAACTGAAGCCAAAGTCATGAAACCATAGCATACCTTCGACGATATTCCAACGACAACAAATGGGCGACGAAGTCGCTGCCACTGGAAGCTTCATACCCGGCATCGAATGTAGCCTGAAGCCACGACCTAAATATCCGATTTTCCAAATGTATTCGTTTGTGGTTTCTAGACCACGCTATCTTATATTCTGCTTGATCTTCGAACTTCCTCTTCCGTCCCGAATTGGTTCTTTTCCCTCCACCGCCGCCACTAGTCGACGCCATTTTGAAATCGGTCAGTGTAAAACGCAGACTGCAGACTGCAGACTGCAGACCGGGGGTAAAATGCAGACTGCAGACTGCAGACCAGGGGTAAAATGCAGACTGAGGGTAAAATAAAATATTAATAATAAAAAACGAGTCATAAGGATGAAATAAAGAGTGTTCGTACCCGTAAAATAATGTCACGTCAGGACTCACGAAACACACAAAGGCCGCCTCACGCAGTAAAGTCACGTGGCCCTCAAGTCACATGGCCCTAGAAACATGTCGGAAAACGAGGACGACGATCTCATGGTAATTTTCGATAAGGGACGGACCATTAGATTTTTGAGGGGGGGGGGGGGGGGGGGGGGGGGGTTGGGCAATTTTTTGGTGCAGGATATTTTTTTCTACGCTCGAGACTGTGCAGGATTTTTCTTTTTGGCATGATTTGCTTGCACGATATTTTTTTTGCGAGGCTATATGTTTTAATGCCTGACACATATACGTGTTAGGAATACTAGAAAGGCCGTACTAGAGACAGGAATACTATAGCAAGTCAAATCTGATGTAACAGCAGCTTGATAGCATGAAGCCTGGCCGCGGTGTTGTAACTGCCCCTACAATGTTCTTTACACCCGCCCCCTGTTGATGTCGCTTCCACAGCCCATCGTAGCACACCCAACCATCTTACAATTACAAGGATAGCGCCGGAAATATAATGTTGGTGGGGCGAATCTCCTGTGTCGAGCGCCGAAGGCGCGAGCTTCTAGGGGGGTCCGGGGGCATGCCCCCCCCGGGAAATTTTTTAAATTAAACTCTCTGAAATGCTATTTCCAGCGTTCCTGAGACCGGAGAAACAGTTTCCAAAGCCAGCTTTGAATTCAGTTTAATTCTCATGAAAAGTACATGTACACGAAACACTTTCTGAAACTTGGGTGTAACTCCATTTTAGTTGTTTGTTCAAAGTAAATTCGACTGTCACTCGAATATTCTGTCAATTCTTTTCAGTATGGGAAGGCTTTGGAAACGAATTTTCCAAAGCGATATTCTCTGTCATTGGAGGCATAAAGAAACTGATTTCTAATATCAGCCATGTTCCAATTTGTCAGTTAATGCAATGTCTGGATAATGCAATGATTTAATCTTTCTTGTGTCATAGTTTGTTCGTAGATATGTCTTGAGCCTTCTTAGGGCAGAGGCCGAGCGCTAACTCACAGCATTGATGGATTTGTCGGTAGCTGGAGTCCGATAGCTGACGTCCGAATAACTCAAGGGGTATTGAAATGCTTGGTTCACAATATCCAATCTCCAGTCTAAAGTCAGTCACAATATCTCCGATGCTAAAATTGTAGGCTTTTGATTAATTAACGGAATATTTATTTTGCAAACTCTAATGCATTAAAGCGCCCCGCCATCAGATCTGGTCAAAGGATGTTGCTACACTATTCATCTCCGCCCGCCGCCATTTTGAGCTGTCGAAAGTTATGCCCCACCTGCCCCACCGGTAGCGCCGCCCTTGCAATTACAAGCTTGTTGTACAACACATAAACAAAGTATTTCTCATCCATTGAGATATACATGTACCTACAATGCCACTGTACAACTATAAAAGAGCCATTCCTTGTGTCAGAAAATATCTTACATGCTTATGAAATCAGCTAAAAAGTCTACAAAGAAACACAACTTACGTCGGGTCAAAAATAAACCATTGTTATTGGCTAAACTAAACAAGCCAATGAAAAGATAGAACATTTGATCCTCCCCAAGCGCTCATAAGTCGCTAACATTCTACAACGTCAGTGTGATTTATTTGTGTTCTGACCATCTGCTCCTGGATATAAAATATTGTTCTAAAAATATAAAGTTTTGCAGGAATTTTTTTTTCTGGGGTTTTTGTTTTGCACGATATTTTTTTTGCAGTTCAAGGCCGTGCTCGAATTTTTTTTTGGTATTTGCCCAACCCCCCCCCCCCCCCCCCCCCCCCCCCCCCCCCTCAAAAATCTAATGGTCCGTCCCTAATTTGCGTTATCTGCGTTATTGCGTTATTTTCGATAATTTTCGTGTTTGGATAGCCCACTGTCACCTTTCAGCAAATATCAATTCACAAACCTCTTGATACATTGAAGTCGAGTACAAAGATTGAATGTCTTTCACAAACTATGCTCGATACCTACAAGTTTACCTTGCTTTGTTGTTGTGCTGTCGTGTTTTGCTTGCCTTGTGTTCCGAACAATTCCAAGGCCATATGAAGAATATGAACCCTGAAAGAGTTACTCGGTCCCAGACCTAATCGCGTAAGCACAATTCAAAATGGCCGACACGTAAACAAAGGTAAGATGCATAGAATTACGATCAGTTTGGGCGCTTGTGGGAAACTTGGTTCAACAAAATGGGGAGTTCAAGAACTCGAGGTTGATAATATGTTTGACTAAGGCGAATAAACGCCTTTTGGTTTGAGTTTTCGGGATTTTGAAAAAAAAATATATACGGGTACGCGTAGGAACACTCCCAAGTCTTGTTTTTTATTATTAATATTTTATTTTACCCTCAGTCTGCATTTTACCCCTGGTCTGCAGTCTGCAGTCTGCATTTTACCCTCAGTCTGCATTTTACCCCCGGTCTGCAGTCTGCAGTCTGCAGTCTGCAGTCTGCGTTTTACACTGACCGATTTTGAAATTGACGGTTCAGATCAACTTGAAAAATTCAGGCTGAACTTTTCAAGTTTCGATTCGAAAAACTCGCGCATGCGCCCTCGTGACAGTGTCCCTTTAAGTACATGTAAAAGATCAACATGCTGTCCCGAGGAATAATATTTAGTCAACTCTTTCTATGACGAACACGTACCGTCAGGTCAGAATCGAATTTCCGTCTCAGAGAGGTGTCTGTCTTATAGAGAAACTGAGTGACTGAATTGCAATAGAGACCAACTTTAGGTGTCTGTCTTATAGAGAGTTCAGTTACAGTACAATGAGTGATTGAAGTGCGGTGGAAACCAACCAGTAGGTGTCCATCTTAGAGAGGTGGCTGTCGTATAGACTGTTTTCTGCCATTTTCCTGTGATTAATGGCACGAGACCTGAATCACTTAAAGACCTTTTCCCCGGGGGGACTCCCATACAAAAATGGCGGGGGTGCTCGTTAGAAATTTTCAAAAAACACCCTAAAAGATACCAGAATCTCGTTTGATGGGCGTGTCTCAAATGGGTTTTTTTATACCTCTAAGAGGTACCAATCTAAAACAAGACAGTCATATTCTGCCATACGTTTTCGGTTCAATACCGCTCTAAAAGGTACCGCCGGCGATAATTCTAACGGTGGTCAATTTTTAGTGCCCCCTTGTAGCATGTAACGATCTGTTGACAGCTCCGGTCTTTTACAATGGAATCAATCTTTGTTGATCTGTTTTGCATTAAACATCAGTCGCGTGATTATATTCATTCGTTATATCGGGGTAAATTTTACGTTTGGGCTTCTGGATTGTGTTCGTTATAATGGGGATTTCGTTATATAGGGGTTCCACTGTAATTGCATTAATTTTGCCTGTCATTGCAAGGATCGCTGATTTCTTCATTTCAAATATATATCATTCTTTAGATGAAGCTACAACGGAACCTCCAGGGAACAGAGGGAAGTTGTATAGATTTGACGACATGTTCAGTGGTGAATACTCTTACTCCGGATATTCTGTCAGATGGATGTCAGGTATAGTTTAAAATACGATCAAGCCCTTTCCTTGGAAAAGAGATAGAGAGAGACAGAAACAGACAGACAGACAGACAGACAGACAGACAGAGAGACAGACAGACAGACAGAATGAATGAATGAATGAATGAATGAATCACGTTTATTTGAATACGGTGGTTACATAAGTTTAAAAACGTCTTAACATGAAAACCGTTTAAGTAATAACGTACAATAAATAATTATTTTGTAATGGAATACTTAAAAGTAATATTTACAATGACAACAATTTCAGTATGGATTAAGTGACGGTTTGACAGCCATCGATAGGTTCTTTTAAAAAATGCTTTTCGATTTAGATGATTTGATGATTTGAACAGACAGACAGATAGACAAACAGACAGACAGACATGCAGATAGACAGACAGACATGCAGACAGAAACAGACAGACAGACAGACATTGGGTGTAAAGGTGGCTGTACATAGGCTATGAGAAACGGAATTTTTTCTATTCCCTCTGTCTTCACCACACAGACGAAGTGTAATAATAATCGCAGGTTAGTCTGAGTCAGAACACACATTTGGTGAACTGCAATTCACTTCCATCCTTGTAAACCTACATTTTAACTCCAAACTACGATTTCTGTTTTGCTCTGTAAAATTCTTTTATCCAATTTACTCAACTTATTTAACATGGAAATTAGGATAGCGAAATTTTGTTATCACGACGGGAAAGTGTCCCTTTATGAACGTCAAAGGTTTAACTTTGGCTGTGAAAGATTAAAGATCGCTCTGTTATATTATTTTTGTTACAAATCATTTTCTAAAACTGATGTTTGTTTTCATGTCCACAGATACCGAGTTTGTAAGATATTCCAATGGCAACTTGACCGTGACTAATGTGGCTAAAAACACCAGTAGAGTTTTTCCAGTGTCCGAAGATATCATGGTAACATAATAATCACTTGTACTTTTCTATGCACTCGGGGCCCTTACAGCGACCTTGCGTCAGGGACGACTTGAGGCGGGTGGGGGAGGAGAACTGTAACAGCTGTCTGTTTTGAAGCGCCACCCCTGCGCGCAGTCATCGAGTGGGTGAGCAAATCACGAAAATAATTCGGCTCGCATAACTTTCGCTCGGTCGGTCGTGATTGGTCGCCTGCTCCACACTTTGTTTGTCTTTCATTTCTATGCGCTAGCAGTAATCACAGATTAAAAGAGTGCGTTTGATACCGGGGAAGTCTGATCACGAGAACGAAAGCGAGGCCTGAAGTGGGTACCAGATTTCAGCCGAGAGGTGCCGCTGAAAAATGTGCGGGGCGGCTAATTTGGCGTTGACCAAAATATCAAAAAAGCCTGTCTTCACAAGATTAGAAAACGCACTCCTATCGTCGAACGCAAAAAAGAGGAGTTTTACAGTGTATGCCAGTTTACACGAATTTTCTTGTATTATTCCAAATCACTAATTCATATGCTGTTATGCATCAATCAATTGCAGCAGTGCCCATGCACCCCCCCCCCCCCCCCCCCCCCCCCCCCCCACCCCCCCCCTCTCCCCCGGGACAACTCCCCATGAAGGAAAATTCCTCGAATTTAGACTCCTCCAAGGTTATTTGAAGACAAATCGGGGAGGCTTTTTTAAGTTCGTAACAAATTTCTTGTCAGAAATGGAGCCAGGATTCTTTGAGGTTAAAAACAAATTCAAATTCAAATTCTCTGGGACACAATGAGAAGGGAGATTGGGCACTGCTGAAATTGACCGATGCATTAGTTTCTTTTAAGCTTAAAATAAAAAAGAAACGAAAAGTAAACAGAACAAAATTTGACAGAATAGCCATTTTTGTTTTACTTTTGTTTTCATTTGCAGAAGAAATACAATGTATCTTCGTATTGGATGTCGTCCGACCAAAACTGGGTTCTGATGGCTTCAAACAGAAGGAAGGTAAGTAAACATACCTAGCTCGTCCTTAGGCGTCCCTCCATATTCTAGCGCGGTGCGCGAGGAGTTATGGGACTGGTGCACTACATTATTCCCATGACGCACCCGTGCCCTGTTTCTCGCGCTAGACCGGGGCCTGGAGACGAGGCAGTAAAGGAGCGGGACTCGCCAGCCAGCGTTCACACACTCTGAACATTCCTATAAAAAGCTGTTGCAAAGTGCTTATCAATTTTCCCTTTTAAAAAAGGGAAAACCCCTGGGAACGAGGTTGACTTATCAAGAGCCACTTATTTTTGGCAATTTGCAAAGATGATGCTAAAGCCTGGTTTCTATCTCTGCGATCCTTGCGATTGAGTGGTTTTTATATGGAAACCACTCTTGTGATCCTTGCGATCCAAAATGTCCCAGAAAGCATTGCACACCAAAGCCTTGTATCTCATAATGCACTTAAAGTTTATCGGATCCAGGCCTACTCGACGTTTCCTTGCGATCGCTGCGATCATATGGAAACCTGAGGTCTCAGCGATCGCAAGGATCGCAAGAATCGCAGCGATCGTCGATCGTAACGATCGCTGCGATCGTTGCGATCGTTGTGATTATATGGAAATCAGGCTTTAGATCATCTCCAGCACTGATTTTTTTAACTGACGCTGTTACTAAAGAGAATTGTCAAAAGAGAAAGTTGCGCATAATGCAACCTAACGACTGAACTCGGCTCGTGGTGTTCCTGAGCGTCCCTTTATATAGAGAAGATTGTCTCAATGTAACAAGAAGCTCTTAGAACTTTTTAAGGGAAATGCACGGTGATTAGCAGGAGAATTGATATTTTAAGCATCACGGCTAGTATGCAAATTATTTCTATACATTGCCTTTCAGTTGTACCGTAGATCGTTTTTCGCAGATTACTACGTCCATAACTTAACAAATGGGTGAGTATTAATGCTAAAGGTTGGTGCTAAGGCATAAAATTTTCATGCAATGCGTCAGGCTTGTGGTATAATAGAAGGTCCCCTGTACTTCTTTGCGAGATTTCTTCACTTTAAAACAACGGACTTTTTCAAGCTTCACAAATAATTTCAAAAAGTTCTTAGTTCACATGAATATCACGCCAAAATCGAGTAAAATCTTATTCCTGGTCACAGCGTTGTCTCTTTTAGATGAGTTACACATGACAAAAAACGTGACGTTATGTAAAAACAAACACGCACATTTATCAATGAAAACACTAAATAAACAGAAATAAAATGATTCACGAATAACGTTTAATTCAGCACATGGTTCATGAGTCACGATCAAGTAAAAAAATTGCATTCACAAGCACGTTAAAAAATCTTGAAATTAGAAATTGCGAATTACGAAAAAATAACTTGAAGTCTCAATCACTTTTCACAGGAAAAGAAAAAGCTCTTTTTAAACTTAGTGGAGCCTCACAATCGGGACTTACGAATGAGTGTGGTAAAGGGGGGTCTAGATCACGTTTCACGAAAATTAAAATTGTCATTTCACGTTTCACGGAGAATAAAATGGCCATTTCACGAAAAAAAAAACATTCCTTACTTTTTGCTAATTAAATTACATCCAAAGTACAGCTTTGTTTGTTGTCTTTATCGACTGTCTACTCCTCGTTCTTCCTGATGTAAAAAGAAAGCTGAGTTCTTTGTTTTGCTGATGTTGTGTAAAATTACCTAACTTTGTAGAGTGACCTGAGGTCCAGAATGACGATCAGTCACGGTCATGCATTCGTCAAGCAATTTACCACCGGCGTAGTTAAACGCTCACTGGATAATGTTTTGGGAGGAAGAAAGAATCACGGTTTACAGTAGCATTTCACGAGAAAAAAAACAACACTGAGTCATTTTGCAGTGCTCATGAAAAAAAGTCCATTCACGGTTTACGGGTATGTAACCAAATCACGTTTCACGAGAAAAAAAATAGCCATTTCACAATTCACGGGGAAAAAAAGGCCTTTCACGGATCACGAAAAAACCCCTCACGAATGCCAGTGTTACACCACTTGGAAAACATAGGCACGCATTGCGTGCATGAGCTATTTTGAAAATTACCTAAATGATATGAAATGGTGAAAGTAACAAAACAGCGGAAGTTAACTCGCACAAATAACCGCTTGCAGATATACGTTTTTCAAATCCTCCGGCCCGCCCACTACCAAAAAAAATACCGAGATAACCAACTGGGTCCCGTTTCTCGTTTCTCGGCTAGCTTTTTTTCACGGGATTTCCGGAGTTATTTTTTGACGAAACTACGGCCCCAGTGAAATGAGCAACTTGTTTCAGTAATGAGTGTATTAAATTAAATGTCAACCAGAAAAGTCCTGCACATAAATTTGATGCATCCAAATTGAAGGCTTATTATTTCCTGGAAATTTGTATCTAGTCTTTTTTTAAAGGTTTCTTTTATTATTCACAAAAGACACGTGGAAAAGGTTCCTTTGGCCTGGAAGACGCAAACTAATTAAATTAAATTGTTTTCAACTCCAAACCACAAGCTAATTAAATTAGTGACAGGAAAATTCTTTGAACCACCTGTTTCTGTAATGTCAACCAGAAAAGTCTTTCACAGAAACTAAACGCATGAAAAATGAATATAAGTAGTCTCCTAGTAAATTGGAACTAATATTATTTAAACAACTGTTTTTATTCTCCACAAAAAAGTCGTGCAAATAGAAACAGAACTAATTAGATTAAATTGTTTTCGACTCAAAACCACAAGCTAATTGAATTACTTACACGAACATTGTTGAGGTTAACATTTGGAACCAAACACCTTTTCCTGTAATGTCGACCAGCAGAAACTTAGCGCATCCAAAATGAATTTTGCTTGTTTCCTAGTAAATTGCAACTAATATTTTTTAAACAGGCGTTTTTTAACGCACCATATAAATTAATTACATTACGTTTTCTCGAAAACATGTTGAATTTCATCACGTACCAGGACAAAGTTCAATATTTGCACGTGCACACAACGTGACTGCTCATACAAAATACAGTCGCTTCTCGCTTATAGGTGGTTTTCATGTTACGTCATCGCCGCCATGCTGGTGGACATCAACAATAGTTCTCTCATTAGCTCCTTTTGTTCGTCCACCAGCATTTGTTCGTTTCACTATTGTTATCTATGTCTCTAAAGATTGGTTGCAAACCACCTATAGTAATCGCTTGAGGCATACAATTAATAACCTACACATCAGCTCACATTAATTCAAAGAAAGATAAACGTTTTACATACTGTAAATTGTAGATTAATTGCATTACATTTTCTCTGTTGAACTCCATGCATCACGGACAAGTTTCTATAAGGACAAAGTTCAACATTTTCACGTGCAGACAGCGTGTCTGACAAAAAAAATCCAATTTTAAATAGTAATCTCTTGAAACCCAGGCTTGAAACATACAATTCATGTTCCGCATCATATTATTTGAAATCGGCTTGCCGTTTTTGCAATAAAACTATACTCATACTTCAGTATAAGCTCACCTATTAACGTAACCGTAGTCCACATTTTTTGGACGTCTCATCCCCCGCAGACCATTCTACCATTCATGCATAGGGCACATTATAGGCGGTATTTCCGAATAAATGTCCTTGATATTGCCAGGTTAGCAAGCCAGTCGGGATTAGAGAACAGTTCCCAAGCAACAAATTTTCAAAACTTTACACTTTTAGTGTTTGCGGCAACAATCGCGGAGATTCAAGATGGCTGATTTTCAATTCATGTCAAGTGCCCTTCTTTGACCTTCAGTAATACCATTTTAGAAGCGAAAATTTGATTGGCTGACATAGTACACGGTGTACATACTAGAGGCAATCTGATTGGTGTGACATAACCCAACACATACATACAAACAAACAAACAAACAAACAAGCTAACAAACATACTAACATCACAAACCAACCTTTGCGCCTGCTAATGAGCTATTTTTTTCAAAATAGCTCAAAAAACAATTGACAACTCGTACCCAGGGCCTTCTCCGAATCTCCGCTGTCATAATGGCAGGGTAGGTTTTGAAACCCATGGGGACATTGCTACCGAAATACCTTAAAAATCGTGGAGTATTTTGTAGCAAAAACAAACGATGAAATACCTTTGTTTCATTTGAAAAACGGTTTCAGATTGGCAGAAAGCAAACACGGCTGCCAATCGCTGGAAATAACCTCTGAAAACGCCATTCAATCGTGTGTTATTTGACAAAATACTACACGATACTTGGAGTATGTTGTCAGACACGCCCCGTCATTTTGAAAGCGGACAAGGTCCTGGGCGGAGGTTGAGACAATAGCCCTTATCGTAGATGAGTACGCCACGCCAACATATCAGCGGTTTCTCGCTTTCTTGACCCTATAGTCTCGTTTTGATGTTTACGCTCATCGTTGTCAGAGGTTCTCGTAAACATCAAAACGAGACTATAGGGTCAAGAAAGCGATAAACCGCTGATATATTGGCGTGGCGTACTCATCTACGATAAGGGCCATTGACTCTCACAGTGCCTCGGCCTCCACAACGAGCTTCAATTAGTTTCGATTAGCTCTAGTACTTAACCTAGTTTAACGAATAGTGGTAAATAGCGGTATTCTCCGTATTGTCTCTGCTATTTTTAAAGGTTTATAATTGAGTGACAGCGATCAGTTTATAACAAAACTGAACGAGATGCGCAAACTGCCCTCACGTTTTCAGACCAACCTGACGATTCCAGAGGATGAATAATGCCATTCTTGGTTCTATGACTATCAGCTAAAAAATTTTGGGTGGCAAACAGCTCCCTTAAAACTGATTCTTGAAAATCATACTTCAACTAACGTTTTCTGAGAAAAGGATTCAATACTCCTCGGTTTTAACTTGTCTACTTTGTTTTGCCTACTAGATCGACTTATCGAGTTACTCCACCAAATCCAAAGAAACAGATTCAGCTGGCAATGTGGGGAAAGAATGGGACTTCAATAGTGAGCTTCTGTATTCTTCACACTATATTAAAGTGGGGAATACGTCGCCATTTTCAGTGTCACTTAAAAAGCCTAAAAGACATATCTATGACAGTGAAAACTCGAAAATAATGGTCACGTTTTGTTCCAAATTATCCAACTAGTGCCCTAAGAGTAAAAATACGTTTCTTGAGCTGCAGACGGCCAGGAGTTTTTCACGTTTATCACCTTGTGTTTTGGAAAACTCGCTAAAACTTAGATTATGGTTGATTCTCTCTTGGGTGTCCTGTGGTTTATCGCCTTGTGTCTTGGGATACTTGCTAAAACTCAGATTATGGTAGATTCTCTCTTGGGTGTCCTTTGGTTTATCGCCTCTCTGTCTTGGAAAACTCGCTAAAACTCAGATTATGGTTGATTCTCTCTTGGGTGTCCTGTGATTTATCACCTTGTGTCTTGGAAAACTCGATAAAACTCAGATTATGGTTGATTCTCTCTTGGGTGTCCTGTGGTTTATCGCCTTGTGTCTTGGAAAACTCGCTAAAACTCAAACTATGATAGATTCTTTCTTCAAAAATTCACTTAATATTTTCCCCTTAGTACATGTTTAATAAGCATTTCGCGTTCGACAAAGGTACTTAGTTTTAATTTGGGGCAGTTTTGACCCGAAATTGCCATAATCGCCATGACATACCGTAAAATCTCGGTTATAAGCCCTGGGCTTATTTAACTTCGTCGAAGGGTTTTTTTGGCTGGCAAGTAAAAAATGTTGTGACAGAAACCATTGTTTAGCTAATTTGGTGCAACTTCTTTGTAAAGACTGGCTGTTAAGGAACTGTGGTGTGTTTATAAATAGGACGGGGTACAACGGAAATAACATTTTGTTACAAAACTATAACCGGGGGGCTTATAAGCGGGGGCTTACAACCGGGATTTTACGGTAGCTTCTTTAACTTTAAATAAATGTTTTTATCCTAGGGATTTGTTCAAGATAACAACGTTTATTGGCTGGACAGAGTTAATGGCAATCTTCATACCATCACTGACAACGGAAAAGAAAACGAGATATTTAATGGGGTTCCCGATTGGGTCTATGAAGGCAAGTAACACGTGACCTTATCCCTTGCATGTGACTCCATTTAAATTAACCAACCACAGCCCAGCGTTGAGTTGTTCTAAAGGCCCGTTTACACACATTTTTGATGCGATTTTTGTCGCGCTCTCCAATGCAACTTTTGTCGCAAGCGTAAACTAGCGGCGATTCCCTGTGCGATTCGGGTGTGACATCTGCTTTGATTTGCTGTGATTTCCCAAAAATCGCCGCTAAGTTGCATCAGGTTTCGAACATGTTCGCAACCTCTACGACATCGCGCGACAAATCGCACCCAAATCGCCGCCCGTTTACACATGCGATTTGAAGATGCAACTTGCGCGCGACAAAAATTGCACAAAAAATCGCCTGTGTAAACGGGCCTTAAGTCACCGGTCGAGAGCGAATCGTGTGACTCCACACAGGTTTTATTCTGTGCAATTTGAAATTATGTTGCTGTAATCGGTCGCTAGAGGACTGAAAACAAAGGGAAAACACTTCTCTGTTGAGTTTTGTCTTTAAATCAATTTTGGATGAGTCTAGATTCGAAAACATTTTTCTAATTTTTTACTATACCCCGGGCATTTGTACATCTTTTTTGTCCCCGCTATTGGGCATTTGCCATTTTTTTTAACAAAATGCTAATGCCCGGGGATTCAGTGTCAGGGGGGGGGGGGGGGGGGGGGCATGGCACTGTTGGAATTGACTCATGCATAACCTTTACTTACAGAGGACGTCACAATCACAAACTCAGCCATGTGGTTCTCTCCTAATGGACGGTACCTCGTTTTCGCTCAGTCAAACGACACAAAAGTGAAATGGTTCCCTTACATGTGGTATGGCAAAGATTCTGACACCTACACCACTGTAAAGAAGATTGCTTACCCTAAACCTGGCTCGCCGAATCCAGTTGTTACAATCAAAATAGTGGACTTGCAAAATCTACCGGCCAATACGAGCAAGTTACCAAATACGACAGTGCTTCAACCGCCGACCAAATTTAAAGGGAAGTAAGTGAGGTTCCACATCTAACTACTCTAGTTTTAAAGGGGTTAGTTTTGGCGATCTGTGGCTTTTCCTTACACCAGGGTAACACGGAAAGCCGCAAAAATCTAGAACCAAAATCATTCTTCAAAATCGACACTCTCAATCCCACGAAATCAAAATCGATTTTTATTCATCCAATTTATTCTTGAGAAAGTTATGTTCATCATGCCACGAGGGTTTGACAAAAAAAAATCTGAGTCCCCCACAGCAATTTAAGCTATGACCTTCTGCACATTGGTCGGATGCTCTAACCACTGAGTTACGACAGACTTGTGGCGAGCAAGGCCATATACTAGGTTCACACACGGTCAGATGCTCAAACCACTGAGCTACGAGAGACTCGTGGCGAGCTAGGCCATATACTAGGTTCACACACCGGTCGGATGCTCTGACCACTGAGCTACGACAGACTTGTGGCGAGCAAGGCCATATACTAGGTTCACACACGGTCAGATGCTCAAACCACTGAGCTACGAGAGACTCGTGGCGAGCTAGGCCATATACTAGGTTCATGTAAAACATGCGTCCTGCATACTGCTAGGATCAGCATTGTCAAAAGCGTCATGTGAGGTGATAAATAAAGAAAGATGATAAATTTAAACCTCGGTAATGAAAATGAGAGAGAAGTTATGTTCATCGTGTCATCTTGTTTTTCATGCTACCATGTTTCCACCCATAGATGGTTTTCACGGCGGCCATGTTGGCGGACAGAGCAATGAAATTTCCATCCTTTGGGAATAAAACTCTATTTTTGTGCAAACCATTTCTATTGTTTCTGTCCACCAACATGGCCGCCGTGAAAACCATCTACAGTGTGGAAGAGTCTAGATTCCATAGCTCAGAAGGAGGTCGGGCACCTTATTGAAACTTATATAACGGAGTAACTGGTTAGCTTTCCGTTGAGGTTGGGGTTAGTATTTTATATAGTTAAATTTAGGACTAATCACCCCGAGAAGCTAGGTGGTGCAGTGGTACGGTAGGCTATTTAAGTCTAAGCCTAGCTGAGGTCACAGGTTCAATCCTGAGTGGGGATTTTAGATTTTCTTTTTTTACACTTAAAAATTTATTGAAAATAAAATTCTAAGTGTCGACATTACGTTATATAATTCTCAAAAAGGTGTCCGACCTCCTTCTGAGCTATAGAAGGTAGATTCTACCCTACAGTGTAGCTCAACCGTTCGATATTTTGACCGCACATAACCCTCAATTCCTTGATTCGCTTTAACGAATGGCAAGCGCTCGAAACGTCAGCTATTTTTACGGTAGCCAATTTACCTTAGCAACGCAGTTGATAAAATCAAATTTTCATACTTAAGTTATAACTTGAAGATTTGGCAGTTTTCTAATTATGCAGTCATTTAATACCAAATGGAGAGGCTTTCAAATGATTGTCGATCGTTGTAAAACAAAACCGAAATAACCACACTGGCCAATCACGAAATGCAGCCAATCCAATGAACCAATCAGAACTCAAAGCAAAAACCGGTGGCAGGCGCCAAGCGCGGGAAAATGCGCGCGAGTCACGATGATAATGATTTTACATTTCTGATTGGTTGAGAAAGTGGATCGAGGTGTTTAAACCAAACATGCATATAACAAAAACAAACATGAAATAACTTAGAACACCCACTCGAAAACAGTTCTATGCTTTTCATGGAGGCATGGTGGTTACAGATTAGTGCAATGTGCCTTCGACCTAGAGATCGTTGGACTGAGTGCATCGGATACGTCTTTGTAACTACAATAGACAAAACAATTCGTCAAGGCGAGAATCTGGAGGGAGAAAAGCATAGTTTAGTTTATTGAATTTGTCACTAAAACGAACATAGCCGGAGAAAAAATACACAGCGTAAACGTGTAACAGGAGACGGTAACAGGACGAATTCCCAATTGATAACTCCCCCCTTAGGTTAAGAAATAGTAATAATTAATTAAATATCATGAGTACACAAGGGTGAGTTAAAGGAGTTACGAATATGTCTGGGAGAACGATGAGAGTCTTTAAGGTAGCAAGAATACAAGTTAGAAGAAAGTGACGACAGGGAGGTGCAGTTTTTACTGCCCGGTGGTAAATAATTTCATAAGTTGATGGCTAGGGATGAAGTAAAACAGGAAGTAATTAATTTTGTCTGTGGTTTAACTTTTTCGCTGCAGGGAACATTACTACACAAACGTAGCGTGGGCGTCAAACGATCGTGTGATGGTTTGGTGGCTGAATAGACTTCAGGACACTTCTATTGCGTCAATCTGCACCGCATCATCCGGGAATTGCGCTGAGGTAATAACGGCCTCGTTATTAACACTTTACATTAACACACTTCTACTAAAGTTAAAAAAAAATAACACTACAACTTCACCTTATTTTATAACCACAAACTTTAGGATTTCATCCACGCTCTTCAAGCTTAGATCCAACCTACAATATACTACCTCAATAAAGTAAGGCCATTGCTGTTAAAGGAACACTGTCAAGAGGGCACATGCGCAAATTTCTCGAATCGAAACTTGAAAAGTTTAGCCCAAAATTTTCAAGTTGAAGGGTCAATTTCAAAAATGGCTTCGAGTTTATTAAACTTGGGCTAAACCTTTCAAGTTTCGATTCGAGAAATTTGCGCATGCGCCCTCGTGACGGTGTCCCTTTAAATACAGATTAGCTTTCATTTGAATGATCACTTAAGCATTTCATTCACAGACCCAAAAGTGAGGTCTTTAACTACTTTTACATTTTACCCGCTTAGCTGCCAAGACATCAGTCATCCTCTGGAATTTTTAATGCAGGTTTCACCTCAGTATCATCATCGGTCGAGACAGACTTGTGACGATGTTGATTAACAACTCTCGTATATCTTGACATGAATGACTGAAATTCTTTCCTGACTAACGTTTTCCTTTTCTTTTATCTGTTATCTTAGAATCAAAAACTAGAAGTCAGTGATGGCTGGGTGAACACAAAGTCGTATTTGGTAGGTTAACTAACACGCACTTCTTGTTGCTGTTTATTCTCTTAACCCTTTAACTCCCAAGAGTGCCAAAAATCAAAATTCAAGAAAAATCCTAAATTTCATTTTGTAAAATATTGAAAAACAAATGGTACCATGCAAAAGTACTGCTAAAGAGGTTTCATTTGAATGGTCACACCATAGAATTTCATCAACAGACTCAAAAGTTAGAACAAATGGTACCATGCAAAAGTACTGCTAAAGAGGTTTTATTTGAATGGTCACACCATAGGATTTCATCAACAGACTCAAAAGTTAGAACAAATAGTACCATGCAAAAGTACTGCTGAAGAGGTTTCATTTGAAAAATGGTCACACCATAGGATTTTATCCACAGACTCAAAAGTTAGAACAGATGGTACCATGCAAAAGTACTGCTAAAGAGGTTTCATTTGAATGGTCACACCATAGGATTTCATCCACAGACTCAAAAGTTACAACAAATGGTACCATGCAAAAGTACTGCTAAAGAGGTTTCGTTTCAATGGTCACACCATGGGATTTCATCAACAGACTCAAAAGTTAGAACTACACTACATGTCTCCATAATTGACTCTGGGAGGGAAAGGGTTAATGAAGTATCTATTGAACGTATCAGTCCGGATATGATAAGAGCTCCGCAGGTAATTGTTTCCTGAGCTCGTTACTTTGTTATAAAACTATTTTATGTATCTCGCTCTCCTAGTAATACATACTGATAAGTACATTGCCTAGGCTAAGCTCTGTTTGCTGGACAAGAACAATAGCTAACACAATTGTGCCATATTTTGGCCACTCGTGGCCGTTTAATTAATGACAACGAAATGATTTTATATGAAATCCAGAAACCCTAATTATTTTAAGCAAAGGTGAGGGCAAAACCGCCTCACTAGTATATCTACTTTGTGCTTCGAATTAAACTACTTATATGGAGGGAATGAAAGAGGGTGGGGAAAAACCTTTCCTGCCCTGAACCTGAAGAAACAGAGGATTATAACCTGGCCTGCCCTTGCTTAAATATACCTCAAATAGAAGCGGTGTCTGACATTTGCAGACTGCAGACTGCAGACTGCAGACTGCAGACTGCAGACCGCAGACTGACTGACACTAAAATTTCTAATGACAATAATGTCATCAGCAATTTTTCCCGCGTAAAATTAAGTCAGCCACGTTCCCAAGATTCTTCGTGGACTTCTTCGTGTAGAACTACGACCCGTTCACCGTAATGGCGTCAGATTCCAGTTACGATTCGTTGTACTTCTTAGGTTAATGTTAGCTAACTAGTAGGTGTCTTAGTAGTCCTTTAATAAAGAATGTTCCGGTTATAAAGTATGTTATTGAAAACTCATATAAAGGTGTTGTCCAGGCGGTGTTTATCTTTGAGCGGCACGAGAATTAATAGAAGCGAGTGTTGGTACATGTATCAAAAACCCATTCTCTTTTGCGCCAAATCTAATTTGCATGTGTAACATGCGGCGCTTGAACAATTAAATTTGACAGAATTTGATAAATACGACTTCTGTCGAATATTCGACTGAAGTTGTAAATTCAACACAAATAAATGTCAACTTTTCCCGGGAATTTTTAAATTCGAGTCGACCCAAATTGGTATTAGATTTGGCCCATGTAAAATGCGTCGTTTAAACCAGGACTTGCCTAAATCGCCGCTAAAATCGCATAAAAAATCCTTTGTGTAAACTGGCCTTTACTTTCTCACTGACGTGTACTTTTCACGTGCTTCAATGTCACACACATAACGTTAAAAACTGCATGCTGGAATTTCTGCATCTTTACACAAGACTTGACACATTCCCTTTTATTTCCACACGAAAACGTTTTGCCAAACATATTACTCCATCTAAAGTGGAAGTCTCGACCAAAGTGTTCAGTCTGTGGTAGTCTACCACCGATCTGTTCACAAGTCCGCCTACTTCCACAACAAACAAGATCAGGGATATTTGAAACCTTTTGAATATTGCAAAGTTTCATAAAACATCTCCGTGATATTACGTAATTATCATACAGGAATATCTCAAATATCAAACAACAATAACCTAAGAACAACAACAAATCTTACCTGTAATCGAACCGCATTACGGTACTTTAGTGTCAGTCAGTCTGCAGTCTGCAGTCTGTGGTCTACGGTCTGCAGTCTGCGGTCTGCGGTCTGCAGTCTGCAGTCTGCAGTCTGCAGTATGCAGTCTGCAGTATGCAAATGTCAGACACCGAAATAGAAGTCCCTTATGTAAACTGACCCTGGCTAGTAGAACATTAAAACCATCGTAGCGGTTTTATTGCCTCTCGCGTTTCACCATTCGAATGAATGTTTTTGCTTGATAGACTCCATTCTTTGCGTCTATTGTGGTGGAACAGATGTGTATTTTAAGGTGCTTTAACCAAGCCGTCTTTACAACCAATAAGAACTAGAAATCGGAAAGCTAACCAGTCGTTATTTCGCCACGTTTCCCTCTTGCTGTACCATTCGAATGTTTGAATTGAAAATTTTGCTTATAACTTTTAAAGCAATACATGGCATAGCACCTTACCATATCTGTAAACTTGTCAGTCGTAAATCATTGACTAGCTATTCACTTCGGTCAGATCATAGGATTATGTTACAAGTTCCACGTGGAAAAATGTTTTCCACTCTTGGAGACACGCCATTCATGTCAGCTGTGCCCAAACTATGGAACAGCCTCGCAGCGCGCGTATTAATCAGCCCATCTTAGTTCACTGTCAGTTTTATACGTGATCTTAATACACACCTTTTTAGACTTGCTTTTAATTTGTGACGTTGATAAATTTTGTATATATTCGTATTATTTTTTTATTTTTATTGTTTTATCCTTGTAAAGCACATTTGATCGTTTGGAATTTTCGCTCTATAATTTTTTATTATTATTATTGTGTTGGTGCTTGATACACTACATTATTTGAGTCTATAGTGGCCGAACAGATATGTTTTTTCATCTCCAAGTATATGAAAACCGTTACTAGGAACTCTGACGATTATATATATTTTTATTTTGTAGCCTCCAAACCCATGGTTCGCAAGCGATGGTTCTTATTACTTGACTCTGGTACCTTCACCCCAGGGAGAACTAGGAGATTTCATTCACCTGGCAAAAGTCATGGTTCCTGTAAGTGTAAAACGTTAAACCACAGCGCTAAAAAAGCAATTTTTTGCTTTTTACACCGTAGGAAAGCGGTCGAAATATGATAAGCTATAGGATATGTCGCTTGCGCGCAGGGAAATTTGCATATATATGTAGCCATTCTTCCAAGCCCACGCGAAAATTTTAAAAGCAAATTCATAGAAAAACACCAATTGAGGCTTATAACACAGCTTTATCTTTCACATCTGATCAGTGAAATCTTCTGCCTTGTTTTCTCTAGTTTGCGAATCACAAATTGCGGCCAAGTCGTAGCTAACTTGGGACCCAAACGCAATTAGACGATCCTCTCATTGTTGCTTGCTTTAAATGGGCGCGCACAAAGGTCTGCATTAAAGTAGCATTTTGTAACTTGTTAGAAACTTGTATCTACTCGTAAGTCCGTTTCGTTACCCAACACAAGTTTATCCGCAAGGTTTGCATTGACATTGACATTGCGTAAAGTTTATTTATTCGACATCGGGTTCCTATATACTGCAATTTTGGCTTGTTTACCTACCGGGCATTTATGGTTGGGCTGGCTGACAGCATTCGTGGCTATTTACTTTTATCTCTACCTTTTTTACAGTCTTTAGGT
Source organism: Dendrophyllia cribrosa (assembly GCA_024195265.1). Lineage (NCBI taxonomy): Eukaryota > Metazoa > Cnidaria > Anthozoa > Scleractinia > Dendrophylliidae > Dendrophyllia > Dendrophyllia cribrosa. Next base: position 22,523,702 of record JAJLRJ010000014.1, on the reverse strand, counting down.
AAAAACGCCACTTTCCTCACTAATGGGACGTGGGAAGTAGTCCGCATTTTAGCGTTCAATAAAGTCACAGAAACAGTGTAAGTAACCTTTAGTTACGTTCATATTGGCAGGCTACGCAATGGAATCCAAAAACTCAAGCCCTCCAGAGAAACACAAAACTATTCAAGTTTTAATCCACTGGTGGGTTCATACCGTGCTTTAAAGGTGGGGGCTTGTTGAAAGGGCTCAGATTAAAGAGGATCAGGAACTCACGACCACTCCCTTAGATCCACAACTTTTAACATTTGATCTTTCTTCTGACTTAATTGTTATTATTCGGAGCAAAATTATTCCAATAGAGTGAAGCAGAGGAAATTGCTTTCGTGAGATTTTTTACTGGATTTTCAATTTTTCAAATTTATGAACAAAACAGACTTCAGTGCAACTCTATTTTTATGAGACATATTGCAATTATTTTGAGAATGTATAAAACTAGCCGTAAGGAAGTTCTTTAAAAACTCTTTCTTTTTTATTTGACTAGGTATTTTCAAAGTACGGAAACGTCACCAAGGGAAAGAAACATCTACAGGTGAAATTCTTTTCTTTACAGTCCTACATTGTCTTCTGTTGCATCTTACAGACACAAACCATTGCCGGAAGCAAATCTGGTATCTGGAGCAATCTCCCGCTCCCTTCCCTAGTCAGTCGCATTTTTGCCCTCTTTACCAGTCTCCCACCAGTCTCCCACCTAGCCTTTTTCTCTTCGCGCCCAAAGAGTTGCCTTGGATCCCCACCCCTCCCCTCCTGTTCCTTTTCTGTCCATTGCCCCAGACGCCAGAGTTGCTTGCAGTGGATGCTGGGCCGGATTGAAGGTAAAAAAAAAGAAACCAATCACTTACTGATTAGTTGAGAAAGTGACGCGAGATTTTTTAGCCAATCACAAAGCGTAGCAATGCAAAACCAAAGCAATCACGAAATTACTTTCGACACTGAATTGAAAACCGCTCTATTACACGACTAGAGTGACAAATCAGATCGTCAACCAGAGACTAGAGAAAATTACTTTTGTCTGAAGATGACCGTCCGCTCCGGGAGAAGTGGCCAGAATTGTTCGCAAAGGGAGCTACTCGCTACACTACACTAGCTACGCTACCCCATGATAGGCATCACAAAGTGTCCTCATCTATAAAGGTTTACCATGACACTCACAATTATGATACATATAAAGTAATATGAAAATGACAAATACCTCTGTCTTGCGCATGCGTGCAATTCTGGACATAAGTGCGCTTGGGATGTGGAAACTCCCGTCGCCAACAACAGTCCTTTTCAGGACACTTACTTGGACGACCACACTAGAATTTACTTTGCCAAGACCTAAATTTCACACTAGCTCTTAGCTCGCGGACGCTCTTCGTAGACCAACTGAATTGAATGTTACCGTCAACGCATACTTTATTTAATTTTTGTATAAACCATCATATTTTGACAGTGTGAATGTAAAGACAGGGAAGAAAGTTTGTCTTTCGTGTTCCTTGCCATGGGCAAAAAGTAAGTTGTCACAAATTCGTGGTTTGGACATAAGCTGTTCTATACATTAACATCTTCATCCTTCCCATCATCACCACTATTATTTACATTAATATTATTCTTTATGATCATTATTCCATCATCGTCATCATCACCACCATCATTAACATTAATACTATTATTTATCCCAATCCCGATCATCATCGTCATCACCATCGTCATCATCATCATCATCATCATCATCACCGCCCTCTAAGGCCCTGACCAAACAGAGTTGCACGCATGTACTCACTTCAATTTTCAGTCCGCAAATAGGCGCAAGTTTTTTTTACGCAAGTTGACGCAATTGAATGCAAGTTGTTCTCAGCTGATATTGTTTCCTCTGATACGAGCAAGCGCAAAAGGCTGCATTGAAATGAGATTTTTGTAATTTCCGAACAACTTACGTCAAGTTCAACTTGCGAGTCCGTTTGGTTACCGAATGCATGATTATCCGCGAGCTAGCATTTTCAAAATTTACCTGGCCTTGCGCTTCCGTTTTAGTCGTTGTTAAAGCAATAAATTCATTCAGATATCGCGATCACCAGACTTAAACCATACCGAGATAGACCAGGGTCCCTTTCAAACTTACCCATGTACATGGAACCTCGATTTAACGAACCTCTATATAACGAAGTCCTCGGTATAACGAACGATATTCTTCAACCCGGCAAAATTACAAGTAAAATGTATGGAACAGAACCTCGATATGACGAAATCCTCGTTATAACGAACACAATTCGGCAGCCCAAACGTAAAATCCACCCCGATAAAACGAATAAATGTCAACGCCCGACAAAAGATGAATGCGGAACAAACCAACAATGTGTGCTATAGGGCAAAGGTATAACCAGTACAGTTTTCCAGTGTCGTGGGTATATTTACAGCGTCCTGTAGCTTCATACAGGCATTAAAGTGCAAATGCTATTTGTTAAGATCCGGAAATACGTAACACCGTTACAAAACAATTATTAATTATATCTCGATATAACGAACATTTTGGTTGTTTTTCCGCAAATTCGTTATAAAGAGGTTTTCGATATAACAAACCCTCGATATAACAAACCACTTTTTCCAGTCCCTTGGCACTTCGTTAAATCAGCTGTTAAATCGAGGTTTCACTGTACCCACAAAATTGGCATGGGTAATTCGTAATGCGTACATGTTTTAGATTCTTTCCTAATGAAGTCCGTACTGCTTTCTCTTTCAGATGGTGACTGTAAATATTTCTCAGCAAGTTTTAGCCTCGGGGCGACTTGGTACATCCTTAATTGCTATGGTAAGTTGTTAGCAAGCAACCAAACAAAACAAATCAATACGTAATTTCCCTCTGATCAGTCAAGGAGCAGATTGAAGGTTTTTGTTTTGTTATCTCGTGTGATGTACAAAGAAAAAAAGAATTAACAACTGAGGTCATTGTGTGTTTTTTTTATTCTACCTTTAGCCAGTTACGTACTTCTAATTATTATTACTGTCGTTATAAATTATAAGAAAATAAGTCAGCGTGGTACTCGTCTCTTTTTAGTTTCCGATGAGTAACTGTGTAAACTTTAGCAGTATTCAGTTTGTAACTTCGCTTAATTATTTTCTTAGTGTAGCAAGTCGTTCACGTAAAGTCCGTTTGCGTGTCCATAAAGTTTTCATTAAAACTGTTGTTATCAAACTCGCAACACAATGTACTAATTTTTCATTTACGAAAAAAAGAAGCGTTTATGACAGCACATATTAAGGTTTTGTAGTCAAACTTTAGCTCCCGTTTTCTTATATCAGCCCTGATAGAACTGCATGAATAACTTTTAGATTAGTCATGTTTTCTTTTTCTTTCACAGGACCAAAAATTCCAAGGTTTACTTTACATAACTCAAGTTCCCGTAAGAAACTATTGTTTAATTTCCGTTATTTATTTGTGTTTTGTAGTTTAGTTGCCCGTTAATGTTGTTCAACCTCCTTAATCTTGGTTTGATTCTTTTAAATTTTTCCTGACGTAATCGTGTCGTGCATAGATAGCTATTACAGCTATTACTGACAGTACTTCGTTTGTGATGGGACCAGGGAGAAGATAAAATAAGTAACATTAAAATGAAATACAAATGACTTTACTTTACTTATTAAATTTATAATGCGAGTCCATCCTTTGTGGGGTTCAATTGAATTGATAGACTGTTAAAATCTAGTTCCTTAGTAAACTTATCTCTTTTCACTTTCGATAAAAACTGCTTGAAATTATCAGTTTAATATTTAGATGCTTTATTCAACATCATTTTCCACAACACAGACCCTCTCTATCTAATAAAGTTCTTCTTGAAATATGAATTTCTTTAGAGCGGTTTTCATTTGAGTATCGTAAAACCAAAACCAAAGTAATCACTCTGGCCAATCACAAGAGACGCAGACAATCCAATGAACCAATCAGAGCTCGAAGCAAATATATGTAGCGGGCGCCAAGCGCGGGAAAACAGTTGCGAGCAAGTCAGAATTGGTTTTGGTTTTACTTCTGATTGGTTGAGAAAGTGGCGCGAGATTTTTGAGCCAATCACAAAGCGAAGCAATGCAAAACCAAAGCGATCACAAAATCACTTTTGACACTAAGGCCCCGTTTACACGGGTCCGGACAAATTTTTGCACGGACGAATTTTGTTCCTAGACCACGTGTTTACATGGATCCGTGCAAATTCTGTTACAGATTGCAGTGGTGTTTACACGGATCAGGTCTCAAACTTGCACACTTAGTCGTTCAAAAATTCGTCCAGTTCCGCCGGTCCCGTGTAAACACAGGGTGGAACCGTGCAAGTTTTTGTCCGTGCAAAAATTTGTCCGGACCCGTGTAAACGGGGCCTAAATTGATAACGCTCTAATTAATAAGTTATCATTGTTTTTCCCATATACAGCTAAATCCGAGAGCTTATAGTTTACGTACATGTATTTTACTTTATAAAAGATTTCAAGGAACTTATGTATAACTTCCCGTATTGTTAGCGGAAATCTTCAGAGAACTTCAAATGAATAGAGAGTTGGAAAAGAAAATGTCTGAGCTGTCTACTCCAAGAAGACGAAACTTTGAGATTCCCGCAGGCAAATACAGTAAGTTAATCGTACGTGATATACAACATTTTCATTGAAAATATTAGAAACTGTAAAATTGAAAGATAGGGTGGACGGGGGGCGCTCTATAAACTACATGTATTTTTGGTATTCACTTAATTGATTTTTATACCCTTTTAAAACATGTTTTGAACATATGGCTGTGTTCACGTAACAAAACTCTTTTTGTCTTTTTAGATTTACTAGCCACGGAATTTCTGCCTCCTAATTTTGACGAGAACAAAAAGTATGCCGTCCATTTTGAAGTGTAAGCGAACCTTCTTCTTCTTGTGTCATATTACTGATAAGTAGTGTGTTATACTTTTCACTGCTCTCAGAGTCAAATTTGAATCATGTTAAAGGGGCTATTATTTGATGCTTATTTTTGCTCTTAGAGGACTAATAGAATAAGATTAAACAAAACTGGACCATTATTTTGGATCTTCACTGACATAAATATATTTTGTGCGCTTTTTAAAATAACACTTAAGATGGTGATATAGCCCCTTGAAGCGGTTTCAACAACCAGCCAACATTTTAAAGAATTTTTTTTTAGTCTGTAACACTTTCACTGAAATCGTTTCTCTAGCCTGTGACAACAAACCTGCATGCTAGCTGTTCCGCGAACAAAAGCTTTTAACGTTATTTGTTTTATTTTATTGTATTTTTTTTGTTTTTCTTTTCTTTGTAGGTACGGTGGACCAGGTTCCCAAAAGGTTTGTGAATTAGAATTAGAAAATAATAATGCATGCGTGTGGGGTGCGCGGAGATATGAAATATTAATTTGTCTTCGAGTGTTCAACTCGTTATAACTGCTGTGTTCAACTCGTTATAACTGCTGTGTTCAACTCGATTTGAAAACGAGAAGAGAAGTTTCATATCTCCAAGCCGCCATGTATTTTTTTGTTTATTATATAAACGAAGTTTTTTAACAGTTTTCCGAAGATTTTCGGAAGATTTCCGAAGATTTTTGAAATTCTCCGAATACTATCCAAAGGTTGTACGAATGTTTAAGAATGTTTAAGAAAAACGCCGAAGATTTCCGAGGAGGATCCGAAGATGTTTCGTTTGTAGTCCCACACCATTAAGATTTAGCTGTATTTCATTGAAGTTTATATAATGACTGGTAGGTCGTACATATTGTTCACTCTCCGTCCCATAGCCACGTCCCTTGTTGTTTGATGAATATTTCTTTTGATCCCTTTATGTAACAGGTTCATGGTGTCTCTGATGATTTTAGGTTGATGAGAGATTTTTTAGAAGTTTTGGCTGGGTCGGCTACTTGGTCAGCAACTTTGACGTCATCGTGGTTACCGTGGATGGACGAGGGACTGGGTACAGAGGTGAAAGGTCGGTAACAGTTCACTTCATTACTAACAAGGCCAATCTAATTGATCTAGCCCAGCTCGTTTCAAGGGTTCTTGGAGCGAAGTTGGTCAGTCATTTCTACAACGATCAAATTTGAAGTCTTGAAGATAGGATAGAAGCGGTTGAAGCCATCTATTTTGGAATCTAACTAGTTTAATACAAATAAATTGAAAGAGTTTAAAATTATTAACTTTAAACTGAACTTCGTTAGCATATTTTGCTGAATTTCACAAATAATCTACATCCCTTTTTCTCTCAAACGTCACATAACATCGATCTACAGGCTTTAAACGTTAAGGAGATAATTATACTGTTCTAAAGTAGTGCTTGAATGCTATTTAACTTATTCCCCTGAGATTTGCAAAAGTTGTCATACCTCGAGTTTGAAAGCCGAAAACAAGGCACGAAATACAGGAGCAAACCCACACTCAGTTCGCGGTTACGTAATCAGTTACATAAAGTTTAAAATATGGCCTAACAAGCTAAACGTGGACATTTTTTGGTAAGAGTATGTTTGCCAATTTCCAAGTCAAATACAGTGGTGGATCTGGGATAGTCCTTTCTGCCTACTCTCTCTCTCTCCCCTCAGTTGCTAACATTTTCACTCCGGGACTCCCCATTATTCACTCCAGATCTGCCACTGAAATGTACCAAGAATAATTATGTCAAGCCAGGCTATCCTACTGTTAAAACACTTAGCCGTTTTTATGGATCAAAGGAATCTTATGTCCTCCTTTAGGTTCAAGCAATCTGTCTACAAATTACTTGGCGAGTACGAGGCTCAAGATGTTATAACTGCTGGACGGTGAGTTACACTAAACAATCAACATTAACTAATTCCTGACTTTCTTAAAACCTGAAACATTCTTGTTGCCAATTGCAGTTTCATGCAAAAGAAAAAGTATGTGGACCCAAAGAGGCTATCTGTGTGGGGATGGGTAAGTATAGAATGGTCACACATTATAATTTAAAACCACCAGCAAAGAAACAGCGCTACAAGAAAGCTCAGTAGCTTTCATTTGAATGGTCACACTTGAGAATTTCACCCACAGACTCAAAAGTTAGAATCATCTTGTACAGCATAATAAACAGTACCACAGGAAAGTACTGCTCAGTAGCTTTCATTTGAATGGTCACACTTTAGGATTTTATTCAGAGCCCCAGAAGTTAGAACCACCGATGTGGGTGCAAATTATTGTACTAATATTTGTAATCTTTTCTGCTTATTTTTGTCTTAGTCCTATGGCGGCTTCTTGACAACCTACGTTCTTAGCAAGAATTCTAGTGTGTTCAAGTGTGGTATTGCTGTGGCTCCTGTTACGGATTGGAGATATTACGGTAAGAAATCAGAGCAGTTTTCAATTGCGTGTCGACATTAATTCACAATTGCTTTGGTTTTGCATTGTTTCCCTTTGTGATTGGCTAAAAAATCTGATCTCGCGCCACTTTCTAAGCCAATCAGAAAACCAAAACCAATCGTGACTTTAATACACGTACGCGTTTTCCCGCGCTTGGCGCTGGCTACATGTATTTACTTTGAGTTCTAATTGGTTCAGTGGATTGTCTGCGTCTGGTGTGATTAGCCAGAGTGGTAACTCAACCAAAATCCCCTCTAAGATGAATGGTAACGATAACGGTAATTCAGACCTATAACTTGGTGATTTTCTTTGTAATAATTCCATTTTAGATTCAGCTTATACCGAGCGATACATGGGCCTTCCAGAAGGGAACGCAGACGGATACAAAGTAAGTGATTTATATGTGCAGAATTTATTATTGTCACTCGGTTCAGATTATATCTCTTCTTAAACCGGACACCCTTAGAATCAGCTCTAGCTGTTTGCGTTAGAGAGGTGTCCGCCTTATAGAAAGCTTTATAGGTATTCGGTCGGGACCAGCCAACTTCTGATGTACGCCTTGGAGAAGTGTGCGTCTTACAGGTGTGTCCACTTAAAGAGATTTGACTGTGTATTACACGATTGCTGAACCAATCCAGAGAGTCGGAATTCTTCTCGCCGCGAAGACACTGCTGACACCTTAGACTCCTGCATTCAAGCGTTTTTCGGTTCCTTGGGGGGGGGGGGGGAGAGAAAGAAAGACCCTCTTCGATAGTAGGATAAGGGAAGTCTTTAAATTGAACCTAGTCACTCGCCAAACTTTTAAGCCTATGTAAATTGCCTAAATCAATTTTTTGTCTCGCGGTTATGTATTCTGTTTTCCTGTTCCGTTTGATGTGTTTTCCTATTATTATTTTTTTGTTCAGAATACATCCCTACTTTCCAGAGCTGCAAACTTTGCTAACGTGGATTACCTCATAATTCACGGATCAGGAGATGGTAAGGACCCGGAGGGGGGTGGGGTGGGGTGGACCCCCATACGAAAATGATGGAGGTGCTCGTCGTATCTTTCAGGGGTTAAAATTTGTAGATGGACCCGTTTAGGCTGCTAAAAACCAAAATGACCACCGTTAGAATTATCGCGTTACCTTTTAGGAACTATTTGTCAGTCAACTGTTCTTGATTGTTGTTTCATTTATAACCCATCAATAAAACAGTGTACGTGCTTAGTTTGGAAAAAAGGAATCGTTTCCGCTATCGGGTGACAGTTCATATATTGTTTTAGAATGGTACTTCTGAGGAGTAAAAATTTATTTAAGCCATGCCCATAAAACGAGATCCTGTACGTTCCTTTTAGTCTGTTTAGTGTGTTTTTCCAAAACATTTTCGACGAGCACCCCCGTCGTTTTTATATTGCATTCATTCTCCCGGCGGTAAGGACCATGTAAAACGTAAATTCAATCGCTTGATGTATGTGTATCTGTAGTATGAACAGTCTCTTTTTCTGCATCACGCTAATGAAATAAACAACCGTGGCATAATTTATAGTTCGAGTTGGGTTGCTTAGTGCATGAAAAGCATCAAGGAAATTTATCACCATAACATTTGTTGATCAACAGCGGATGCGAACAGTGTATCAATATTCATGCTATGTTGAATGTTGAAATAGGGCGACATTCAACATACTGAACATTGTTGGACGAAAATAGAGACAGGCTCTTATTCCGTTCAACAAGTTTCAGCTTGTTGAACGACGGTAGCAAATGTTGAATATGTTTTTTACTCATTCAACAAGTTGCAACAGCGTTCTCAAACTCGTTAATAATTCATGACAAGAACACAAAGGAAATCATTACCGTGAAGGTGGTTTGGATACCCTTTGTTTTCTCTGCATTTAATGATCAGTTTGACAAACTTTATCAAACACTCGAGAAAGAGTTTTTCATCAAAAATCCAAACAGCTCGAAGTGGGTTAAAAAAACTCGGCTGCGCCTCGCTTTTCTGTCCACTTCTCGGTGTTTGGATATCCTGATGAAACACTCTTCCTCGTGTTTGATATATTACATGACGTTGAACCGTATAAGCTTTACGTTTTACCTTTTGATCATTAGATAATGTCCATTACCAACATACAGCGCAGATGGTCAAAGCTCTCACAGAAGCCGAGATCAAGTTCAGAGTGCAGGTGGATATACAGCTGTTTCGAGAAAGGTTGTCGGAAAAAAGCGTAAAAGTGCACTCAACAATCCAGAAAGGTATTGTGGGTAGTCATCCAAGCTATATCCTGAAAACTTATTCATCCCAATGGCCCGCCATCTAAGATCGTCCCTGTACGGACGAGGCATCGCGGGTATTCATTGATCATATCCCATATTATTTTTCGGAATTGTCGCGTGCACTTTTGCGCTTTTTCCGACAACCTTTCTCGAAACAGCTGTAGGTATGTGCCGCGGGATTGGTCTAGGGTGTGGTTTTTAAGGTGCTCAGTCCTTAAATAGGGTATCCTTTTTGGTATTGTGATCCTTGGTAAGGGCTCCTTTAAATTGAATTAGCTAAATTACAGTACGTAAACCTAAAGGTTCTTGAACTCATTAATAATATGTGGTTTGAAAACGTGACAGTGATTTCAAAACGTGACAGTAGTTTGAAAACGTGACAGTGGTTTCAAAACGTGACAGTGGTTTCAAAACGTGACAGTAGATTGAAAACGTGACAGTGGTTTGAAAACGTGATAGTGGTTTGAAAACATGACAGTGGTTTGAAAACGGTGACAGTGATTTGAAAACGTGACAGTGGTTTGAAAACATGACAGTGGTTTGAAAACGGTGACAGTGATTTGAAAACGTGACAGTGATTTGAAAACGTGACAGTGGTTTGAAAACATGACAGTGGTTTGAAAACATGACAGTGATTTGAAAACGTGACAGTGATTTGAAAACGTGACAGTGGTTTGAAAACATGACAGTGATTTGAAAACGTGACAGTGGTTTATTCCTTCGTTTTCTCTGTATTTCAATGATCACTTTGAGAAGTGATATTAAACACTCGAAAGAGTCTTTCATCAGGTATCAAACATCTCGAAGTCGGTTAAATCCAGATGAAACACTGTTCCTGGTGTTTGAAATATTACTTAAGGGGAGGGGATTGCCTTGCACAGAACGACAGGAGCGTGGAAGGATGAAAATATTTAACAGAATGTTCTCATAAAAAAATTGATTTTAATGCTTGCTATGTGGTACAATTATCAAAACTAACTTTTCTAGTTAGTCGCAACTTTGGCTGTTAGTACATTACAGAAACGCTCGAACTGGCTTACATGACGTATACATTCTTCGTGGTTTTTTTTTTAGTACTACACGGACAAGGATCACGGAATAGCCGGAACACACACCAGGCGTCATCTTTACCGCTTGATGACTAATTACCTCGCCAGAAGCCTGGGTCTGACCAAGACTCGTTCCTAGTTTCCTCGCCGGATGTTAAATCGTGATTTTTGATGTCGTATTTTTCAGTATTTCTTTTTATAAATAAAGTAAGCAAGGCTGATACTACGTAGAACATTTAACGCGACAAAAACATGATAGAGCCCAAACTGATGCAACCGCGGACAGCTGTTTCGACCTGGTCTCGTCAGCACGGTGTAGCAGCAAATAGATAGAAAAACCACGTGGTGATGAGCATTCAAATGTTTGCCAATAAACCTTTTCAAGTTGCCTTTAGCCTCTCTATCAATGCGAGGCTAGGTGCGAAACCTTTCATATGAAAATGAGTTTTCATTCATTTCGCACCTAGCCTCGCTTTGCTAGAGAGGCTAAAGGCAACTCGGAAATGGCCTATTGGCCGATGTCACAGCGCGTGACAATGAGCAATAGGCAAAGAATTTAAAATATCATGTCGTTGTCGCGATAAAGAAAGTGAGGATAGACATAAACCATCCTTCAGCGATTACATGGCCAAAACCATGTTAAAAAATAAACAGCATATCGGATCTGACAAATAAAATAATAGAAAGAAGCAAAGGATCGCGAACGAAAATGCTGCTGGTGTACGTAGGATCTTGAGAAGATCTATTCAGCCAAACATAGTAATACAAATAAAGTAAGAAAAAAAGCCCTGATCAAACTAGACTGCGGATTTGCTTTCGTCTGCTTGAGACTAACTGTGGAGAGCCTGCGTACAAACAGGTGATTATAGATCGTTTTGGGGGAACGCGGAAATTTTATTGGAAATATATATAAGAAGATATACTATAAGTTTGGCTATTAAAAGCTAATAATGTACTGCATCGGCTAAGACTCGAAGGGAGGTTCCTGAATCCTGTTTTCCATGTATACGCGAGTGGTGACTTTCAATTACTTTCAACTTCACAACCAAAATCAATCACAGCTCCTTCTGTTTTCTTCAACTCCACATTTTTGAAAGTTCGGTAGTGTACTAGGCTCAGTCTCCAGCCGCGGGTGTCTCGAGGAGACTGAGCCTATTAGTGTACCTGCGCATGCCCAGAAATGTTTCACTAAAAAGCTGTTGTTGCAGACCAAAACACAGGAACTCCAATGTCTGGGATTCCTGTTGCCATGTTTGTGTCCCCAAACAATCACAGAAATCAAAGCGCCTGAAGCTTGGGCCCAGACTCCCCATAGTTTCTGGAGTGAGGAATTCCCTTCCTTCGTAAGCTGCGCACAGACTAGAACTTGTGCGAATGCGAGCTCGATCGGCGATCGAGCTCGCATTCGCACACAAGTTGTCCAGCGTTTTCCCTTCAATCACAGCCTCGGGAGTGCAGAGCTGACTTACAAACGTTTGCGAGTCTGTTTCAACACGTCTGAACACAAATTCACTTCCAAACCAGCGACTAAATTCGTCTTTATTCGACACGACCTTGAGGCATACGGCACCCTCGTTCCCAAGGTCTTCTCTTTCCAGCTATGGAGTTAGGTTCCGTTAGAATGATCACATGCCCTTGTGCTTCCGTCCATGCCCCTTTTAAAACCCAGGACGTGGAGGGGAGGGGGGGGGGGGGGGGGGGGGGGGAGTAAAACTAGTCTGTTAGGTCTAATAGAGCGGTTTTCAATTGAGTTTCAAAAGTAGTTTCGCGATTGCTATGGTTTTGCATTGCTACGCTTTGTGATTGGCTAAAAAATCTCCCGCCACTTTCTCAACCAATCAGAAGTAAAACCAAAACCAATCGTGACTTGCTCGCACGCGTTTTCCCGCGCTTAGCGTCGGCTACGTGTATTTACTTCGAACTGATTGGTTCGTTGGATTGTCTGCGTCTGTTGCGATTGGCCAGAGTAAAAACCTTGGTTTTGGTTTTCTGACACTCAACCGAAAACCGTTGTGTAAATTTCTGCTAACATATAAACAAGCAATGATTTTACTTGCAAAGTTGTACTTCATCACTGATCTTTATAATAAAGGAAATATTCTTCCTTTTATTCATTACTGTCTTTATAGAGACGGGTATGTTGTGTCCGATATTTCTTAAACTATTAATTTTTTTCCAGGACAATATTAAGACTTAGCTGACCAATCAGGTCACAACCTCGTCTCCGGTGCGCCGCGGTATAAAATGGTACTTGTCTTCTTGCGGAACGAAGACACGTTACGAAGGTTACGTTACACGTTACGTTACACGTTACGTTACGAAGACACGTTCTGTTACGCCCGAAAAGGGGGGAAGGGGGAAGACCCCACATGTTCAGGGGGTTTCTTCGAGCCGCCATTTCGAACGCGGAGGAGATCCTGGGGGCGAGTTTGATCTGAATTCCGCTTGGATTGTCGAAACATCAGTCATACAGTGTCAACATAATCAATACGGTCAACATAATCATTCTAAATACATTTCGTCATTATATTTTTTAAGGACTGCAGACTTCAGTTCGATTATACTACGCACGACCGCGTGTTAACATCACTTCTCAGTGAACTGCGACGAGACCCAGGCCAGTCCCCACTTCAAGTTAGTCAACACGAATTTTAGCGCTTTTGTCCATTGCTCCTCTGAGTTGAACTGAATTCTGAAGGGAAAAATAAGAAACATGTTACTTTGAATCATAGAGCAGTTTTCAATTGAGTGTGAAAAGTAATTACATGTACACAGTTGCTTTGGTTTTTCATTGCTACGCTTTGTGATTGGTTAAAAAATCTCGCGCCACTTTCTCGACCAATCAGAAGTAAAACCAAAACCAATCGTGACTTGCTCGCACGCGTTTTTCCGCGCTTGGCGCCACCGACATGTAATTGCTTCGAGCTCTGATTGGTTCATTGGATTGTTTACGACTGCTGTGATTGGTCAGAGTAATTACTTTGGTTTTGGTTTTACGACACTCAATTGAAAACTGCTCTATCATCAAGTAACACTTCACCTGGTTTTCATGTGTCCGGAAAAATCTCAGACGATCGGGGATTTCGTTGTTTCCCGACCGTCCCAGACCTTCCCTATATTGGATAGAAGTGTCGGTATGATTAAATAAAGACGAAACCAAGGTCCGCCAAACCGATTTCTGAAGGCATTGTTTTGCCAACTAGAGGTTTGGTAACGAGCTAAACATTACGCCAACGTTCAAGTCTCCCTTGCTGACCTTTTTTTGACTCGTCGCGCACTCCTCCCCGAGCCAAAAAAGGAAGCTACCGACGTCCGGATAGTCCAAATTTATGTTTCATCAGCCGGGAATAATCGCCGACCATCGCAGTAATCTGGTATGCGTCGGAAAAAAAGAAACGCTCCCGATTTTGCCGATTTGTCCCCGATCATCCCAAAAAATCAGGGATGTCTACGATTTCGTGTTTTTATAAATCTGCAAAGTCTGACTCTTAAATTGACTGAATGAGAAACAGCGAAATACCCGGCATATTAGGGACGATAAGCAGCCATGACGGCAATGCCAAGGAAACCGTCAGTTAGAAACTAAATTTACGTTCTTTCAAACTTCTTCGCGATTATTCCATTTCGTCTACCATGTCTGATGTAGCCAAACCATCCGGGAAATAAATTCGTAAGGACGGCGTTCCAGTTCAGATATAGAGAAAGAAATATTATCTGTCGTGAGTCCGCGGTCCTCCTAAAACCTCAAATTTGTTCATTTTAAGTCGTAGTTGTGCAAAGAACAGCAAAGAAATGTACCGAAGTATATAGGACACATACAGAGTCGTTGTTTTTTGTTCAAAAACTAGGTTTTTAGTTACCGTTCTCGCCGCCGTCGCCGTCGCCGCGTCGCCGATACTAAAGTCCCTACTTTCTGGTGTCCATATTATAAACGGAATACAAACTTAAATTTGTACTTTTGAGTATTTTTAGTCAGGAAGTTTAGTCCGTTTGAACAAAGGATAGTAAAACCAATAACTCACTTTATTGAAAATGCTCCTCCACTTCCACTCGAGTCGTAAATTTTCCCTTTTTCCATCCTACATAAGAACGCAAAAACAAATGTAAGAAAACAGTAACGTTAGTAACTACAAGGTGAAACGGCTCCGACACGCGGATAGGCCTGGGTACGAGAACAATTCTAATCCCTACGAGGGGTGAGTGGGTTAGCGACGCGACAATTCCCTAGTTTGCGCTAACAATTCAACACACTGAAATTCTCCAAACTTGTTTCCGTTGTCGCATCTTTCGTCACTTGTTTAGACGCAGCAGTTTTTCACACAAAGCGTTGGATTTCACCGCCTGTTCAGATATCTCTCTCGCGCGCGCGCGCGCACGCGCACGCGCACACACGCGGTAAAAATTTCACGTGCATGCAATTCGCACTTTCTTCGCTGAACAAGGAAGTGTCATTATTTCAAAATTGTGCTGTATGTGAAAGCAACTAAAGTCTCACGTCCAGTAGTGGATATTCTTTTTACAGTCATCGTATAAGAAACATCGGCTTTTGTTACTTTCAGTCTTGCCGCGCTCTGTAGAACGAAAAACAGCTTTCTGAAATGCTCGTGCGCAAATGACGAGTTTAAAGATGGCGAAATACATTGTATGCTCTGATCTAGGCAAGAGTCGTAAACACGTATTGAAGATGAAAATTTACAACAAAAATACGCTATTAAAACTGTTACAAACTGCACAAAAATATTGATAAAATGTTTAAGAAGTCATTCAAAAGTTGAGAAATGCCATCATAACGCCAAATGAAGGCGAAATAGATTCGTTTTTGCAGCAAAGAAATCGCGCAATGAAATTCGCCATCTTTAATAGTTTCGTCATTTGCGCGTGCATTTCATAAAGTTGTTTTTCGTTCTATAAGCCGAAACATCGATAATGGGGCAGAAATTGGTGTTAAAATTAGCCCCGCTAGATATTAACTGTTTCTCGTTTATTCGCCTTTTGTTATTTGAAGTTTAATTTCCTGACTAATTTCACATAACATAAAACAGACAACATTTTTGTCCCTCCATGTATTTTATTTATTCAAAGATGGTATAATTGTATGTACACAATCCTTTCGCGCGAAAAAAAACAATGCCGGTTAACTTCGCTTACTAAATTCCATTCAGCGTTTTCAAGTCTTTTCTTAAAGGAGCTTCAAAGTGATCTAAAGTTCAACGTTTTCTTCAAAAAAGGCTAAAGATATAAATCGCAGTCCTTTATCAAGTTAAGAGTTCACTTGCGCGCGGATCGGCGCCTTCTACGGATCTTGCGTGGTCCGGCTCTCCTCTTGCCCGCTCTGCGCGCGATCCTTCTCTTTCCAGTGCGTCTCTTGGCCGCGGATTTTCCGCGCCTGTTCTTACGCCTCCTGGTGACTTTCCTTGCTCTGACTGCTCTCCTAGCTTTGGTAACTCTCTTCACCGACTTTCTGCCGGGGCTCTTTGATTTCGAGCGAGAGCGAGATCGAGAACGAGAACGAGATCGGGACTTGGACTTGGACTTGGACTTGGACTTACGGGTCTTTGAAGCTGATCGCGAGCGGGATCGGGTTCGGGATCGTGATCGGGATCGAGTTCTCCTTCTCGCGGCTCCTTTCTTTCCCCTTGAACGTTGGCGAAGCTTAAAAGAAGCACCCCTCTTGACAAGCGCTTTTGTTTTTACGCCTCTTGCCAAAGCAACTTTCACTTGCAGAGGTGTAGCCGCTGCTGTTCCCTGCTGCAATTTGAGGTAGGCCAAAATTGCTTTTGCGCTTGACCCCTTGCGGTCTTTCAAGGCTGCGATGGCAGTGTAAACTGCCTTGCTTGTGACAGCTGGGCGTCTGGCTGACTTTCTGCGAGATGCCCTCTTTCTCTTAGCTACACCTGCTCTCTTGGTACCACGGCGAGCCTTGGCCATTGTTGAACTGATCTGGCGAATTTTTTCACGGAGCTCAAAAAGATGCGTCTGACCAGTCCGAGGAGAAGTGTCAAATGATTACTCCCGCAGGGTAAACGTCATAGACATAATTACCACTTAGTTAATTAACGCGAGTTCGTTAACAAGTCATTAGGCTAATTGAACGAACAATTAGTGACGTAATGCCTGTGTCACGAATGTCAATTATCAATTAGGTAAGTTCGAACACCCCTCGTGAAATTAAGGAACAACTAATTAGTGACGTATGCTTGACGTCATGAATGAATATTATCAATTTGTCACGCAATTTTCTTAGTTCGAAAGGTTCAAAGAATGCGTCACGCTAGAGAAATACCTAGAATAAATATAATTAAACTGAGTTTAAAACCGAATTTAAACCTACATAATTCCACTCATCTTAACAAAACGCATACAAAATTGCTGCCACATACAAAAAGAATAAAAAGAAAGAGCTAGACGGTGAAAAATATCAGTGAACCTACCTTTGTATCAGTTTAAACAAAGATGAAATGATGCTCTGTGATTTTATTTTTTATTCCTTTTGTTTGCAATTACTATTTGTCGTGTACTTACCTGTACGGGAGGCAAAATCTTTTATCCTCTTTCTCTACCGCTTCCTTGAACTAAAGAAAATACAAATAAAACATATACAATAACGATGCAGGACTTCATTGATCGATGATTTCAAATGACGAACTGTGGAAGAATTTCTCAAATGATCGTTTAGTACTTTCCTGTGGTACTGTTTATTAAGCTGTTCAAGGTGGTTCTACCTTTTTTAGTCTGTGGATGAAATACGTACTAAAGTGTGATCTCTCAAATAAAAGTCATTAAGCAGTACTTTCCCCGGATTGTGACAAAAAAAGTTAACTAATCTTGAACTTAGAAATCTTCGGAAGTGACTAAGGCCTTTGCTTTACTTTTCCGCAAAACGTTTGTATTTAGTTTATTTGTCCGCTAAAATCTTAATTTCGCGTCAAACTCCAGTAAGTTCCAAACAGAAAAGCCGCCTTTTAGTACGGGACTCGCTACACTAGGAAACTTTGTTGTGAACCATTATTGCGGACGCAAATGTTTGCAAGTTTAGCCGCGCGAAAAACATTTTGTTGCGGACGCAAATATTGCTTCCTGGACGCAGGGAAGAGTTAATGAATCAAGTAAAAAACTTTCTTGCTTCCAGGACGTTTCCCAGTTTAGCTGATGTCTCCTAGTTTAGCCAGACCCTAAAAATTTGTAGTTTCACGCGCGCGCTGTTCTGCAGCATAAACTTGTCACTTTTCTTCCTTTGAACAGAGAAACACACTGAACGATACGTTATTAAAAATATATTTAGTATTTCTAATACCTGTTGTAAACAATCCAAAAACCCAACCATCGCGTGATCAAACCTAGTCAAAGAACAAAGAAAAGACTATTTATTCTTTTGAAACTGTACACCAACTTGATAATTCACCCACGACTGGGCTTGTTTGCATCAAAGAAAATATTCTTCTGAGCTTTGTCAAAACTTTGTTTGTTTAAGGAATTATGAGAGCGCACGAAGTTCAGAGATTAAACAAGATCGAGAGTTTTATCTAAAGTTCATCTGTGTTAAAAATTATTCGAGCGGATTAAAACTCTTTGAGGGTGAACGACAGCTGCAAGTCGGTTTGACTCAATGATGCACGGACGGGGCAAACTACATGTATCATGCGTTTTTTTCTTGTTTTATCGTAGCATATCACGACCAGTCACCGCGCGCGCTCGACCAAATGACGGGAAAATTTAGGACAACTTTACAAAAGAACACGATGCTACAGCCGCGATAATTCCCAGAATAATTTCGCTAATTTTTGTCAAAACTTAATAAAAAAGAATGAACATGGAAACTTTCGAAGATACTGATGTGACTGCATATGCTGTACAGTTGCAGATGGGTAGCAGTAAAAATCATTAAAGGGAAGGTCATCTCGAGAAACCGCGACTTTCATCAATTCTTGAAGTAGTTTTTGAACAACCGACTCAAATTACAAGGGGCGCGTTTATAAGAGACATTTTCAATCCTGACGGTTGTTTATTTTTAGTCACCTTAGGCTTAAATTTCAAAAGGTTTCGCGTATTTTTTAATTTTTATTTGGCAAAAATTCATAAAATCGTTTTCCCTTTTTTTTCGAGCATTAATTACCCAATTAAGCCATTGTTTCATTAGTGCGACAGAAGAATCGCATGGGAGGGGAGGGTGGGGTGGGCAAAGTTGAAAATAAAGGGCGATGTAGCAGCTCTCGTTAGGTCTCACCCCGGACGGGGGGGGGGGGTACTCCCATATCAGTATGAGCTACATAGGTATGTGCCGCTGTGAAGGGTATGATTTTCAGGCCATTTAGTCTAGGATAGGGTATAGTAATCAGAGAGTTTTGGTCTGGAATAGGGTATCATTTTCCGCGAATCTGATCAGTTGCGTGAAGAATTTAGTCTAGACAAGGTTACAGGCAAATGGCATATTTAAAAATCGGTACAGCGGGCAGTACGGCATTTTTACTGACCCCTGTTAACTAATAACAAAGAAAGCGAGTCTGGAATAGGTCTAGGATAGGGTACGGTTTTTCGGTGTTTAGTCTAGAATAGGTTTGCAAAATGCAGCGAAAATGGTCTAGTATAGGTTAAGAGTGTCAGAGTCCCAGCGGCACACCCCCACCCAAAAATTTGCAGAGTACGCCCCCCGCCGGGGGGTCTCACACTATTGGCTCGCCACCCTTCGAGGGAACAATACAACAAACAACAGCAACAGTGGCTCCTCGCTCTAAAAGCAGAAGCAGCCGCAACGCCTTAAACAATAGAGCTGTTACACTACCGAAAATAAAGGGAGAACGTGCAAAAAACGAAGGACTCAATTTATCGCGTTCGAAGAACGCAAGCCTTATTTCGTGTTGGTTGTCCTGTGGTTTATGTGCAGTAAAATTTGAGATTTTTGGTAGACGGT
Source organism: Dendrophyllia cribrosa (assembly GCA_024195265.1). Classification (NCBI taxonomy): domain Eukaryota; kingdom Metazoa; phylum Cnidaria; class Anthozoa; order Scleractinia; family Dendrophylliidae; genus Dendrophyllia; species Dendrophyllia cribrosa. The sequence continues at coordinate 22,504,135 of JAJLRJ010000014.1, read as the reverse complement.
CTTCCAAATGGCCGCCCCTATTGGTTTTTTTCAGGGGCTCATTTCCGCCGGAAATTCCTTCAAACGCGTCTCCATAATCTGTGATTACTGCTAATTATAGTTTACGTCACCCCAGGCATTATAAGGATCGTTTTGGTAAACGAACCATAAGTTCAATAGACGGAAAATTTCTTTTGATATCGCCAATGCGATACACTGGCGTTTCACTGGTGGCGCGACAGCAAAACAAATCGCAGTTCTAAAACGTTTATTCTGATGTTTTACTCACTTAGTGTCCCAAAAGAATCTGAATCCTCCAGATCCATATCTAACATGAGAAAGACACGAAAAATGATGAGCTGATGTTACATAATGAAAATAGAATGATATGTGTGGAGAGAGAGAAACTCAGAAATTTGTTTTATGAGTTCTAGATGGGATTCGAACCCACGACCTTACGTACACTAGTCCGATGCTCCTAACCACTGAGCTACTGAGAACTCAAGTAGTGAGCAATGGTCGATTGTGGGCTATGTGACATAAAGCAGTACAACAAACAAGTGGGTACCATGGTGAACCAGCCCAAAGACACTTAGCATGAGCCTTATTTTAAAAACCCGGGCTTGTGCCAATTTGAGTTTTTGAGCTTTAGAGTTTGGGGCCGGGGTTGATGCTGAAAAGGAAGAGTAATAATTATAGAATGTAACTCACATCGGAAGATCCTTTGACTTGAAATACTTATAGTATGTAATATAGTAATGTACAATGTCATATGGTAATAATAGCAGTTGTATGACGTAGCTAACAGAATAAGATCAATTTTTCCATAACTGTAAAATTTCCCGCGCGCTCATTGGCCGAGAGCTATTGTTTATAAGAGTACAAATTGTACAAATCATGACACGACGTAACTGATCACGCCACCCGCGTCTAGCGCGCGGGAAAACAAATGACTTTGGTTTCAAGAAGAAATTCATCCGGTTTGGTTTGCAAGATACACTGTAGCAGCTTTCTCTGTCTACTTTTGAGGACAAATTGAACATGATGGTTCCGAGTAAACTGTTTTTATTTCGACCATGCTATTACGTCAAACCATCATTTATCAGATGATTTTATAATGGCGAGTTAAAGAACTCACAGTGGAAGATCCTTTGACTTGTCTGTAAGTGATTCCAGATAAGAATGGTTCCCATAAGGAACCAAGCGATACCTAAAAAAATTGTAGAGTTATCAAGATTTTATTCCTACAACAAGGAAGAAAACTCCCTTTATTCACAACATAAGATTGTAAATCTCTTCTTTCATGCGTTATCGCAAACATTTCCAAGTTAATAACTTTCTTTAGTCAAGAGCAGTTTTCAATTGGGCGTCAAACGCAATTGGCCATTTCCGAGTTACGTTACGCCTCGTTGTCAAAGCGAGGCAAGGTGCACAACTTTTCATATGGAAATGAGTTTTTATTCAAATGCAAATAAAACTCATTTCCATATGAAAGGTTGTGCACCTAGCCTCGCTTTGAAAACGAGGCATAAGGTAACTCGGAAATGGCCTATTTCACGATTGCTTTGGTTTTGCATTGCTACGCTTTGTGATTGGCTAAAACATCTCACGCCATTATTTCAACCAATCAGAGTTAAGACCAAAACCAATCGTGACTTGCTCGCATTCATCTTCCCGCGCTTGGCGCCGGCTGCACCTATTTGCTTCGAATTTTGATTGGTTCATTGGATTGTCTGCGTCTGTTGTGATTGGCCAGAGCGATTACTTTGGTTTTGGTTTTATGACACTCGATTCAAAACTGTTCTAATGTACATTACTACTTAGTTTATTCTCGAGTGTGGCATAGCATCTTAGGCTTTTTTTTTTTTTCATTTAGATCATCGTAAAATTTCAGAAAGGGCACTACTTTTTTAAAAATATTTCTAGAATAAACCCTGTATAACTTATCCCATCTGTTATATCTAAAATCCTCCTGAAGTCTCCTAAAAGCGTTTTGCTTTAAGAGGATTGCTATAATATTTTGTCTTTTTTTTTACTTTACCTCTCAAAAGTTAGGTTCATCTTTCGTGCTAGAGAATGAAGTAAGAGTACTGTTTGACCCCAGGCCGCATTAATTTCACTCCACTCAACCTAAAGAAATCAAAACAAACTTAGCCTGTGTAGCAGTCACGTCCCTTCCAAGAGCGCACAAGGCACATGAAGGCATGCGCTGTTGTGCTCCTTTTTGCGGCCCATGCCTTCATGTGCCTCCTGAATTCTCGGAGAGGTTTCAACGACTCCACACACAGGCTAAGACATACTTTAACCCTTTCACTCCCAGAGTCAATGATGGAGACATGTATGTATGTATGTATGTATGTATGTATGTATGTATGTATGTATGTATGTATGTATGTATGTATGTATGTATGTATGTATGTATGTATGTATGTATGTATGTATGTATGTATGTATGTATGTATGTATGTATGTATGTATGTATGTATGTATGTATGTATGTATGTATGTATGTATGTATGTATGTATGTATGTATGTATGTATGTATGTATGTATGTATGTATGTATGTATGTATGTATGTATGTATGTATGTATGTACTTTTGAGCCTGTGGACGAAATCCTATGGTGTAACCATTCAAATGAAACCTCTTCAGCAGTACTTTTGCATGGTACCATTTGCTCTAACTTTTGAGGTCTGTGGACAAAATCCTATGGTGTGACCATTCAAATGAAACCTCTTCAGCAGTACTTTTGCATGGTACCATTTGTTCTAACTTATGAGTCTGTTGATGAAATCCTATGGTGTGACCATTCAAATGAAACCTCTTCAGCAGTACTTTTGCATGGTACCATTTGTTCTAACTTTTGAGTCTGTTGATGAAATCCTATGGTGTGACCATTCAAATGAAACCTCTTCAGCAGTACATTTGTATGGTACCATTTGTTCTAACTTTTGAGTCTGTTGATGAAATCCTATGGTGTGTCCATTCAAATGAAACCTCTTCAGCAGTACTTTTGCATGGTACCATTTGTTCTAACTTTTGAGACTGTTGATGAAATCCTATGGTGTGACCATTCAAATGAAACCTCTTCAGCAGTACTTTTGCATGGTACCATTTGTTCTAACTTATGAGTCTGTTGATGAAATCCTATGGTGTGACCATTCAAATGAAACCTCTTCAGCAGTACTTTTGCATGGTACCATTTGTTCTAACTTTTGAGGTCTGTGGACAAAATCCTATGGTGTGACCATTCAAATGAAACCTCTTCAGCAGTACTTTTGCATGGTACCATTTGTTCTAACTTATGAGTCTGTTGATGAAATCCTATGGTGTGACCATTCAAATGAAACCTCTTCAGCAGTACTTTTGCATGGTACCATTTGTTCTAACTTTTGAGTCTGTTGATGAAATCCTATGGTGTGACCATTCAAATGAATCCTCTTCAGCAGTACATTTGTATGGTACCATTTGCTCTAACTTTTGAGGTCTGTGGACAAAATCCTATGGTGTGACCATTCAAATGAAACCTCTTCAGCAGTACATTTGTATGGTACCATTTGTTCTAACTTTTGAGTCTGTTGATGAAATCCTATGGTGTGTCCATTCAAATGAAACCTCTTCAGCAGTACTTTTGCATGGTACCATTTGTTCTAACTTTTGAGACTGTTGATGAAATCCTATGGTGTGACCATTCAAATGAAACCTCTTTAGCAGTACATTTGTATGGTATTCAATATTTCACAAAAAATTAAAAATGGGATTTTTCTTGAATTTTATTTTTTGGCACTCTTGGGAGTTGAAGGGTTAAAGAGAACTTGGAGGACCTTGCAATCAAATCAGAGTAGGGACAGCCGGTGAGATCGGTCACCTTGCACCAATGTGTCCTGGGTTTGAGACCTGGAGACGACACCATATGTGGGTTAAGTTTGTTGTTGGTTCTCGTCCCGTTACTCACAGTTTTTTCTCCCGGTAATCCAGTTTTCCTCCCTCCACCAACCATATTTTCAAATTCAAATTCGATCCAGAAACAGTGGCATTCTCAGAGCCACTTTGTGGATTTCCACTTCAATTCTCATTTCATTGGTCATGGTGTTACTTCATGTATAACAAACACTTATAAGCAGCATATGTTGAACTGAAACTCTGTTTAGCCAGAGATACTGATGTACATGTGCTTTCATGTATGGTAGTAACACTTACCGGCACACTTGGGAGACGACCAAGCCTGAAGTTATTTATTGTTCCAAAATGACCTTTATGCCTAAAGCAGATCACAGCCAGAATTTTAATGTCAGAGCTTCATTTTTTTTACTTTTTTAAAACATTAATCTGTCCTTGAGTAGAGGCACACTTTGTCGTCTAGGAGAGGCAAACTTACAGTACATTTAATACAACATTACTTCTTAAAGAGTGTACTATGCAAAACTCTGAGGCAGAGAATTTTCTTTGAATTCAAAAGCAAGATCCAAGATTTCACTGTTAACCCTTTAAGCCTTAAGAGTGATCAACATCAAATTTCTCCTTGTAATATCAATGCCTTATCAGTTAAAAAGGTCATGAGAATTAAGGAAATGATCACACAAGATGAGTTCTCTTGATATCCACACAGTTTCTCCCTACGATTTCTACAGGAAACGTATAGGACTAGAAATGAGAATGACTAAATTAAGACAACATAGACAAATTCGGCTAACGCATTGTTGTACCCGCAATTCAAACCTTTTGGGAAAAGAACTCTTTGTTCGTCATATTTCCATATCAATGAAGCATTGGCATGGAAATTATATGGAAATATTCTGAACAAAGAATCTTATTCTCAGAAGGTTTGAATTGGGTACAACAGTATGTTAGCCGAATTTGTCTATTAAGCGGTGTACTTCACAAGAAAATGTATCTCTACTCACCATATGTGAAAAGTGCTATTGAATACATTTGTCTTTTTCAGTTTATCCAACTGAGCTTGAGCATATCTGATTTGATTATCAACACTGAGAAAAAATACATGATTGGATATATATGATACATGGCATAATGCATCCATTGGTAGGTCAAAGTTACCATTCATGTGGTTAAAGGTCTTACACCAGTAATAGTTCCACTCTTTATTAGTTAGTGCAACAATAATGGTTTCAAACAAATGCCCAGTCATTGGTGAACAAGTGATGGTCATTGTCATGATGTAACAGGTTACCAAAGTAACAGTTTAACCTGTTAAAGGCACCCTTAATTTCTGCTTTAAGTGCTTAATGAGTAAAAAACAAGATCAGTGAAACCCATATTATTTTATTATCAAACTATAATTAGAAAGATACAACTTTTTGCAGAAAGTTAAAAAACATTTGTGGAAGGGGGTTTAGAGCCATCTTACATTTTCGAAGATTTAAGGTAGCTACCGTTGTTGTAGCACTAACTGATAATGAGTAGTAGTATTGATCCATTGAAGTGTATGCACTAGAAACTGTTGCTAGCCACCTTAACCCTTTCACTCCCAAGAGTGCCAAATATCAAAATTCAAGAGAAATTCCAAATTCCATTTTGTACAATATTGGAAAACAAATAGTACCATGCAAGAGTACTGCTGAAGAGGTTTCATTTGAATGGTCACACCATAGGATTTTATCCACAGACTAAAAAGTTAGAACTTCACTACAGGTCTCCATAATTGACTCTGGGAGTGAAAGGGTTAAGCAAGAGCAGCGATACAAAGTCATTTTCATGTCTCAGCGGTGAGAGGAAAAGAGACTCTTACCTTTGTTGCTCATCTTCATATTCTAGCAGCTCCTTTTGATATTCACTGTACTCCATCCAGTATTTCTTTTCTTCCACCTCCAACAGCTTGGACCTCTCCTTTTCCATTTCCATCTTTTCAGCCACTTTTTCTCTTTCGTTTTCCACTTCCTCCAACTGCCTTATCAACTCTTCCTCCTCCTTTCTAAGATCAGTGAGTTCTTTAGACAAAGCTTCAGTATCTATCGCAGGTTTGTCATTGAGCTTGTTGAAGAACACTTTATAGTCTTTGAGTTCATCTTCTGTGATCTTTAGCTGCTGATCCAACTGATCAAGCAAGGTGTCCGTACATTCTTCGCATAACGGGTGATCGACATCTGACTGTCCAGACATGATGTCAAACAGGTGGGTAGTGACCTTGGTAGTTAAAAAAAGTTATCAATGACTTAGAGCCTTCTCATATGAGCCGGTTGAATGGGCTAGCTCGGTTACCAAGATCTCTCCTTACTCCTACTTCCTTTGCAAAATTTTCTTGTGTTCATATGAAATGGTTAACTACCCCGGTTACTGTGATCTCAGTTTGTGCAATTTTTAATAAATTCTTGGAATACAACTAAATTTTCTTTATAATTAAAGGCTTAATTTCCTGCAAAAAGGGTGTATATCGCTTTTTGGGCCGATTTTCATTTTATGCAGGATTGAGCTAATTTTTAGCAGACTGACTTGTTTTGATATGACAAACATTGTTCTGTATTTTTTTGGCTGATTTGCGCATTGTTTTCGAGAAATAATTTTTTTTTGTTTCTGGTTAAACAATACCTTTACGGTATTGAGTTAACATTAGACCAACTTTGCAATTTGTACAACGGAGGTCACGGTGGCCTGCATCGTCTCCTTAACATTCTTCGCATAACGGGTGATCGACATCTGACTGTCCAGACGTTAATAAATTTGATGGCCGAAGGCCGCTCGGGTGCTCGGGTCCCGGGAGCTGAGCCGCGCCAAATCGAGCGAAAAATATATTTATATATATATATATACTGAAGATGTCATGCAGTTGCCTGGCAACAAAAATCGCGGCGCGCGCGATGTTTATTCATGGAGGCGAATGGCGGCCGGGCTGTCTGTGAAAAAGCGTTTAATCTCGGTGAAACACGACCAATTTCTGATGCAAATGAGAAAGAACAGCAAACACAACAACGCTGGATTCAACAGGTGGCTGGAAATCCTGTTATATACAACCTTGGTTTTGTACGCTGGTGGATGGCCGATTTCTTCGTGCAAGTCCCCGATGCAGACCTCTATGGTTGGTGTAAGTAATTCCCTAAGGAGTTATCCTAGCAGACTTATATTATTTTGTTGCTACTGTACTTAATTTGGCCATGTCCCGGCACGTACACGGTCATTACTATTTAACATCTTGTGCCACTATAATTCGGCCATGTCTCGGCACATACATGGCCATTACAATTTAACATCAAGTGCCACTCAATTCACCATGATAAACGCTGATATAAGAAATTTCATACCGGCTGGGTCGTCGCCCAGGTTAACAAGGGCCTCAGAACAACCTTTGGGCGGTACATACAATGGTTGTTCTGTAACGCATAATGTACCTTCGCGTAGATCTATATCTATCGACAAGTGCAATAGACGACGCTGTGCTACATGCGGAGTAATTCAACCCTCGAGATTCTTCAGAAGTTCCTTGACCAACCGTCGATATACCGTTATTAGCGACTGCGACCTCTCTTGCTCCGCAACTAATGTTGTGTATCTTATAAGCTGCGGCAAATGCGATCACCAGTACGTTGGAGAAACAAAAAGGAAAGTCAGTGAGCGACTTTCTGGTCATCGCTCCTCTATTAAGAAACATGCAAACACATTTATCGCAAGGCATTTCAACTTACCTGGTCATTCAATAGAAGATATCAGGATACAACCTATTGAGCACATCACACAGAGACCTGGTGAGACCGAGCAGGATGTTACAATTAGACGCTTAGATCGCGAACGCTTTTGGATGTTAGAACTCGCCACTGTGTATCCTTATGGACTCAATGATCAATTACAACATGTTGGAAACATTTCAAATTCAAATTTTCTATCCGGTATTAATGTTTTTAATCTTTTCAATCGTCGTAAACGCCGTAAAAGAAGCCACGGACGACGTCATAATTCAAGACGTCCTTGCGAGTTAACATTAGACCAACTTCGCAATTTGTACAACGGAGGTCACGGTGGCCTGCATCGTCTCCTTACAACTCTCTATAGCACCCGATTACCAAACTTACATAAACTTTTCAATGAATGTCAGCAGCTTATAGCAGCCAATCGGGATCAACGTTTTAGGAGAATTGTTTTAGATGTCTGCTGCAAAAGGTTATTTTTTCCAGTACGTACAGGTTATAACTCCAGCGCTAAACCTCAGCGGCGCTTTATTAAGATATATTTTCACAATAAAGGGATAGACAAAGTTAACCTAACTAACATTTTACATAACAAACTAGTTAAATCTAAAGTACCTATCTATTTTCAAGAACAGGATCCACCACTTATAAGTTATAAATACACGAACACCATTTCTAGGAGCATCTTTAATTATAATCAAACCCTCAATAACATTAATATCAATGATTATAGTAATACATCTTCATCTTGTGACTGCGCGTCTTCGACCTTTCGTTATGAGCCTCATGGCCATGTCATTACTGGAGATCTACGCATTGTTAAGAATAGAAAACTAAGACGTCTATTGGAGAAAGGTCCGAAGTATAGGGAGCAGAATACCGTTGAATGGAATCTAAACAAGAAGATATTGACGAAGGCTGTAGATGATTACACCAAGAACTGGAGTAAACGTGAAGGTTGCCATGTGTCAGCACTGGAAGAATGGTCGGAGACAGTAAAGCTGATCATCCAGAATAGAATCAACAACCTACAGCGTCGTAATTTTAGACCCAGTCATAAACCCTTAGAAGACAAACATGTCATGGCACACTTGAAAGAACTACAAGAAAAGTACGTACTAGTGCCTGCCGACAAAGCTGGCAATAACATCATTTTTGTTTGCAAGTATTACTACATACATACCCTGATGGAAGAACTTGGCATTAACTCCGGCAGTACTATTAATTCTACATATGAAAAACAAGATGTTACAGTTGATGAGATTATACGGACCCACACCACGACCTTAGAAAATGCATTCCACATCACCTTGCAACAGAAGGAGAAAAATTTGCCCAAAATATATTGGATACCAAAACTTCACAAGACACCATACAAAGCACGTTTTATTGCAGGTTCAAGTTCCTGCACTACTACTAAGATCTCTAAATTGATAACTGAGTGCCTTAAACTGGTCAAGAGTCACTGTACTTCATACTGCAAGACTATTTTAGAACGAACAGGAGTTAATTGCATGTGGGTCATCAACAATTCGTTGGATGTTATTCACACATTGCAGGACAAACAACTTTCGCTTAATCATGTGAGTACTTGGGACTTTTCCACTCTTTATACTAGCCTTCCACACGCCAAACTTAAACATCAACTCCATGATCTACTTGAAAGGGTTTTTAACACCAGAGGAAAAAATTTCATAGCAACCAATAATTTCCACACATTCTGGGCTAATGATAGGAAATCTGCGAAGTACACTTACTTCTCCTGTAGGGAACTGTGCCTCGCTATTGACTTTCTTATCGACAATATCTACGTTCGCTTCAGAAACACAGTTTTTCGGCAAATTATTGGCATACCTATGGGCACTAACAGCGCACCTTTGTTGGCTGATCTGTTCCTCCACACCTTCGAGTATGATTTCATGCTAAAAACAATGAAGCAAGATATGACCAAAGCTGTCCAATTTAGCAACACCTTTCGTTATATCGACGATTTATTGAGCGTTAACAATGAAAATTTTGGAAATTACATCAGCGACATTTATCCGTCGGACCTGGAACTAAAGAACACTACCTTAACATCAAATGAGGTGTGTTATCTGGACACGAGAATCAAGAATGGTGACAGCAACACACCTTTCCATCTCAGTGTCTACGACAAGAGGGATGACTTCTCATTTCGGATTGTCAATTTCCCTCATATGGACAGCAACATTCCAGCCAATCCGGCTTATGGTGTTTATATATCTCAATTGGTAAGATATGCTAGAATTTGCACATCGAAGTTGGATTTTATGCATAGACTTCGCTGACTTTCATCACGTCTCCTTCACCAAGGGTTCAAATCTTTACTCCTTCGTAAATCATTTACTAAATTCTTCAAACGCCACAGTGCTATCATTGAGAAATATGGCACTACACTACGAGAAATTAAACTAGCAATCCAGAATTAAGAAACACCGCCGTATCCTTTGTTATTTTAGATCCTTTATATTATTCTAGCGCCCCTATTTAATTTCTATATTGCTTCTATTCAGGTTAATGCAGGTGCGCGCGCGCGCAATTTTCCTTGAGTCGTGCGCGTGCTTAGTTCGTTATTTAACGTACTACATTTATTTTGCGTTGTTTTCCTTACTAATATGTCTTGTCAGTAACTGTGCTCACACTGTGGGTGGCTCCTCCTAAAATGTTCTGCAATTGGTATAGGATTTAATGGAGCCGAAACCAATTGTGGAATTGCACGCATTTTGGGCATCCTACTGATGAACAGTTACGAAATTCAGATATATTTAGTAGCCACATTTATTTGCGGTCTGTCCCCTTTGAATTTGCATGGCTTTCCAAAGATGTCACCACATTTTTTTTTATTTGGCAACATTATTTCTCGAAAACAAGTTGCAAATCAGCAAAAAAAAAAATACAAAACAATGTTTGTCATGTCAAAACAAGTCAGTCTGCCAAAAATTAGCTCGATCCTGCAAAAAATGAAAATCGGCCAAAAAGTGATAAATGCCCTTTTAGCAGGAAAAATTCACAAAGAATAGAATGAGCCTAATAAGGACTAAGATATCTAGATATTTAATGAAAACATGGTTACAGTGACCTGTGGAACGCAACCTGTAAAAGAAATCCCTCTGAGTTAATGTACCTTAAGTCTGTGACTAAGGTTTTCCGTGTTGACAGGCTGAGAGTCTCCAATCACTGTAAAACCACCTTCTAAAGATTGTAGTCTGAAACAAAGCAAAACCAAAGAAAGTCAGGATTTCCTTCATTCATGTAGAGGGTGGCAAAGGGTTTATGCGTGACGCGTGATCAGGGCAAAAATCAGTGCGTGAAACGTGAAAGTTAGTAAAATGGAAACGTGATTTGTGAATTTAGAAACTACATGTAATATCCTTGTCAGGAACCAGACTAAGGAATTTAACGAATATGTGAGGCATGAATTGCGCAAAAAAAGGTGGGTGAAACGGGATCGTGACCCCCCCTCCCCCTTGTTACCCTCCATGTAGTTACATGTTTGTTGGAAAATATAAATTGACATAGTGAAATTGGCTGTATTATTATTAGTGCACTGTATTAATTACATTGTACCTTGCAGGAGGAATTATTTTCCGCACAACAGTATTATCTCCTTCTGCACTGAGGGGAGTCTGAAAAGCATAATGTATCACAATGGGCAATTGGGCAGTAACAGCCAAAACAATGAAGTTAATTTAACTTCTATTGTGATAATGCAATTAACTTTAAGTTTAATTTCTCACACTTACATGTACATTGTACTTTAAGTACAATAGGTGGCTTATTTGTAAGGAGTCTTGTACTCTGTTTTAAACCTACCTCAGATTAAATTGATTAAATAAATAAATACACTACAAATGAATGGCAGAACTGTATGTAAATATTCATACAGTTTTGATGCAAATATTTTGACTTATAAAACAATGCTAGTGATTCTGCTTATAAGCATTCCTATCAGTATTCTTTATCAATGATACAGTATAGCTTACAGTATCGCTGTATTAGGTGATGGAGGCAATAAAGTTGAAAAGTTGAAAAAACCAACATTTCCAAATTCCAATAACAGTCGAACCCCTATTATTAATTAAGCGGCCACCTATTAAGTGGCCACCCCCTGTTAAGCGGCCAGTTATCAAAGTCCCGAATTTATTGTCAGTATAATATTGTAAATAACACCCCTATTAAGCGACCGTGGCCACCTTTTGGCGGTCCCGATGAGAGTTTTCCTATTGTTTTTACCCCTATTAAGTGGCCACCAAAAATTTAATACACATAGCTGGCATCGTTTTGAATAACCTGATGACAGATCAGAGTCCGAAATAGAAGGTGACAAATCTTGTATAAACAACATACGGTAATCAGCATATAAATAAAGTTTAGAGCATGTGAAATTTGAAAGTCGATAACTGTCCATTAGACTGAAATTACGAACTTGGATTTACAGTCTGAACACAGGCTGTATTATGTTCAACAGTCCTACAACTGTGTTGTATTCAAATAAAGTGACGTTTATACCACGCATTATGCTGATTTCTGACAAACCCCTATTAAGCGGCCACTTGCCTGGTTCGACTGTAGATCTGGAAAGTGTCCACAGTTAGCACTTGCGTGCTAGAACTCTTAGACACTTAAATAAAATTAATTTGATTTGATTTGATTTTTGAAGCTTTTCTGTATCAGGATATACAAACCTTCAATAAATTTTCATTTCTTTTGTACTTTCCTTATGACTGATTAATGAATTTTATAAATTAAGCTATTGTAACCTGAATACCTGATGTAACGATGTGTCATGCCTTCCACTTGAATCTTCCTCATTATCAGTTTGAGTTGCAAACTCTGGGAAAGGCGCTTATGGGAAAAAAAACATACTTGTCAGGGATCGGATGTAAATAATAGACGGAAGGCGTAAATAATAACCACCTGAAGACTGAGTTTTCTTGATTTTTTCCGCCTGGACAACTGTGTCTGCTTAACTCTTTCTCTTTTTTTACCAAAATTTTCCACCTGTGATGAACAAAAGTCCACCTGTTGGATATCTTAGCTACATCCCTGCTTGTGAAGCTGTTCACAATAAGTTAAGTCAGATCATGTACCTTGTAGCTAACAGTCTTTCAGAGCTTAGCTAAAAAATATTTCTGTATAACCCCATACAATAAGTTATGCATACTGTTCTAAAACTGAAATTAAAGTCAAAATGATAGAATGGCTGAAGAAAAACTTAAGCACATACCGCGGTATGTTATATTTCAAATTTTTCTTTGGTTTAGAAATTTTTAAACCAGTTTAATTTTTGTCTTCCTTTGCCTCAGAATATGATAATCAATCTGAGACAAAGGAAAAAATAATTAAACTGGTTTGAAGAGTGTTGATTTATTAATAACAACCGTCACAACTTCGTTTATGTTGTAAAAACCCATGCAGAGTGTATGACCACCATGTCTTGAGAGACAATGGATTTGCACCAAGGTACCAAGGTAAGTCCGTAAGGGTCACTGATTGAAGCAGCTTCTAGAGTGGCTGTTACCAATGGGCCATTCCATTTAATATCTGCACCCCCCCCCCCCCCCCCACCCATTGGGGTATAAGGAAATCTTGGGGGGGGGGGGGGGTTATTTGCGTCGGCATCCTTCGATCTTCAAAAATTTCCCAAGGGGGTAACGGAAATCCTGCTATTTCTAAGGGGGGTGTTCTGTCGGCACTTTGATCTTTTTTTTTTCCTCGGGGGGGGGGGGGGGATGTTGAGTGAATACCTCAATGGGAGGGGGTGCGGATATAAAATGGAATGGCCCAATGACTACATGTATAACCTCACAGATAAATGGTTTCAGTTTTCTAGGCCACATTCTAACCTGTTAATTCTGTAATAGTTTCTCCATTCAAGGATAGCAGAGAATGATCCAGCTTCAGAGGTTGGTAACATCTTTGGCAGACAAAACTAACATGAGTTGTACCGCGAACATCTTTTGCGGAAGCCATGTTTACTGATTTTCAAATTATCTTTTCAGAAACATAACAGATAATTTTGGGGTTTCCATCATCAGTACCAATCCATGAAAGGTTTGTGAGGATCAGTCGTCTCCTATAATGAAATTATTTGCAGAGAAATAATGATAAAAAAGAAGAGATTGACATCGCTGTTAATGTTATTTCTCTTTTTTGGTGTACGACATTGCAGCCTGGCCTTTGTGTTGGAACGAGGAAGATTGAACTCAAACGCTCTTTTACGATTTCTACTTCATGTTATACGAATTGTAATGTGACTGGCGGGGAAAGTGAAAGTTCATGCAAAACATGGCTGCTTGCATTGTGGAAAAGAGTACAGTATTTCGTCTGTTTCTCCGCTTTTGCCCATTCGGCGAGATATCAAAATTGCTTAAGAACTGAAGAAACAATCCAGTTTCCTTTGTATCATTTAAAACATGGCGCATATTGGAGATAAACAGTGAATGAAAAACATTTTAAAAATATTCCAATGAAGCCCTGACAAAGTATTCAAGATGTCGGCGAGTTCAGCGACATATTTCAGTGAATCAAACAAGAAAGGAGAAGTTAGTGAACTGCAGAAGAGCTTACAATCTCCAGAGGTGCAGCGCGATGCTGTTCAGTACAAGAATGTCATTCAAAAGGTGATAGCATGCATGACTTTGGGGATGGATTTGTCATCTTTGTTCATGGATATGATAAAGGTACATGTACAAGCTTGCCACGAGTTTTAATGCTGTGCATATGTATGTATACCCTTTTTGTTACAGTTTACATGCTGCGAATTGTTGCCTGACTTGCCTCCCCAGTGGAGTAGGAAAATGAATCATAAGCGCATTGTGAATAAAAAAACTCTGGCTGACAAATCGTACATTGTAGCATACATTTGTATAAAATGGCTGACGGCCTGTGCCCAATATTGAATATGCCCTTTAAATAAGTGCGACAGATCATAGCATTTTTATAAATTGACCTTTAAAAATTTGCAGGGCCACAGATAACTATGGTCGTCTTACCCATAAGTAGCCAAAGGCAACTGTAGTCGCCTTACATGTTTGGCCAATAAAATGTTTGGCCACGGAGAGAATGAGATTTGAGGAAAAATGACCTGAATGGATTAAGGACAATGCTATAATGGTAACCAATGCATTATGAGTTGGGGACACAGCAGAATCTGAGGATGGGAGGGGGGATCTTGTGCATGCAGCCCTTTTCTTGAAACCCTTTGCTGTTTTCAGACCAAAATTTTTTTTTTTTTGTACTTGTTCTTAGACCTGACTCCTTTTAATTTCACACTAAAAGGGAAAATGTACTGTCCATTTTATGACCAAGCAGTTCAAAACCATACTTCTGGGGCTACAAACAAATAGATGTACTTCCCTTCCCCTCCCCCCTCCTTCCTCTTACTAGTCATATCCAATCAAGTACAGATCATTGATTGCTCTAACAAAGAAGAACTAATCACAGCCCAGAACATGGAATATCAAGCTTCTTCTAAGAGAAGACTTTATATTTTTTCTTCCTGTAGGCTGGAGCTACTCATGATCTTGTTCAAAAGAAGCTTGTGTACTTGTACATCTGTAGCTATGCCACATCCAACCCTGAACTGGCACTATTAACAGTGAACACAATGAGGAAAGATTGCCAAGACAGCAGTGCTATGGTCAGAGGTCTTGCCTTGAGAAGCATGTGCTCTTTGAGGTTTGGTTTGATATCATCATCATCATGAAATAACATTGTGCATTGTTTGTAGAACGTACAATGTAGTTTTCCCCGGTCAGCACTGGTTTCCACAGAGCCTCCTTAGGGAGGGACCCCGCCATGGCAGGATGTAGTCGAAGAGTAGGGGCTGAAACTGGCTGCCATGGTTTCCTCCTGAAGACTTCTATGTGGTTGCTGGATCTGAATATGGAGCTGCTGACTGGGAAGCACGATAGTGTTTCATTACTTCTTAAAACGAAAATGGCGCTGATGGATTGTGTTGTCCTCGCCTTATAGACAATTTTTTTTATTTTGTTCATTATAATTTATATTTCACTTAAGGATACAATAAGTATAATGCAGCCATAAAAGTTATTTCGGATAAACTAGGAAGGTTCATTATTTTAAAACTGTCACTCGATGAAAAAACTATTGTCCTCGTTAACATTTACGCACCTAATGACATTACCCAACAAGTTACTTTTTTTCAAAAACTAAACAAACAACTAGAAGAATTCGCGCAAGATACAATCGTAATCGGTGGAGACTTTAATTGCGCTCTCACCTCAAACGACAAAAAAGGCGGGAACCCCATCTCTACAAAATCAGCTGTAATCAAAGAAATTAACACGCTATGTGATTCATACAACTTAACTGATATTTGGCGAAACCTGAACTCTGACAAACAAAGCTTCACCTGGAGAACTAAATCGTTGAAAATCCAATGCCGCTTAGATTACTTTTTAGTTTCACAAGAGTTAATTCAATTCGCAAACAAAAGTGATATCATCCACACGCCGAATTCTGACCACTCTGCTGTGTCTTTTACTCTGCAGTCTAATCACCAAAGTCAAAAAAAGGGTCCTGGCTTCTGGAAATTCAACACAGCCTTACTTAAAGACGAAGCGTACGTATTAGCACTGAAGTTGAATATTCCAGTCTTCAAAAATAAATACAAAGATACGCAAGACTTAGGCCTAAAATGGGACCTCATTAAAATGGAAATAAGAGGAATTACCATTCAGTACTCTAAACGAAAAGCGAAAAAACAACGAGATGAAGAAAAAATATTGCACCAAAAACTAAACAACCTCCAAGCTAAAGCTGAAGAAACTCCGCACGACAAAAACATCATGCTCAAACTTCAACGCGCTAGATCACTTCTTAAAAAAATCATGCTAACGAGAACAAAAGGCGCAATCCTAAGAAGCAAAGTGAGATGGTACGAAGAAGGGGAACGTAATACGAAATATTTCTATAGCTTAGAAAAACGTCATCACGACATTAAAACAGTATCAAAACTCAAAGTAGGTGAAAATTCCTATATAGACGATCAATTTGAAATCTTAGAAGAAGAAAAAAACTTTTACGAGTTACTGTACCGCTCTAACAACATAGATGACCAAAAAATTAAGAATTCGTCATTTTTTAAATCAGAAAATGTAACAGAACTTAGCGAAGAAGAAATGAAATCCTGCGAAGGATTGGTAAACGAAGATGAATGTATTAACGCGCTCAAAGATTTCAGCAATAATAAATCTCCGGGTACCGATGGTCTACCAGCAGAATTCTACCGACTTTTTTGGTCAGACATCTCCTTTGACCTACTTGCCAGCTACAATTACGCCTTTCACTACAAGACACTTTCTATAAGCCAAAGACGAGGAATAATCTCGCTTATACCAAAAAAATCTAAAGATAAAACAATCCTAGAAAACCTTAGGCCAATCTCACTCCTAAACGTTGATTACAAAATCCTCACTAAAGTTATAGCCAAAAGAATAGAAAACGTTCTGCCAACCTTAATAAACCCAGATCAAACAGGTTATGTAAAGGGCCGCTATATTGGTGAAAACGTACGACTGATTTACGATCTAATACACTACACAGACAAGCTAAATAAAAAAGGCATTGCTATTTTCTTGGACTTTAAAAAAGCTTTCGATTCCATTGAATGGAACTATCTTCAAGAAACACTCCAGCTGTTTAACTTCGGCCTTGACATCCAAAACTGGATAAAAATATTCTATAACAATGTTACAAGTTGTGTCGTGAACAACGGCCACGCCTCTGTCTTTTTCTCCTTACAGCGGGGAGTCAGACAAGGTTGTCCTTTGTCTGGCGTCCTTTTTGTCCTCGGCATAGAACTTCTCTCTAGAGCTATAAGAAGCGAGCCGGCTATAAAAGGTATCCAAGTAAACAACCACGAACTAAAAGTAACTCAATATGCCGACGACACAACAGTATTTGTACGTGACCTTGACTCCGTTACAAGTCTATTAAAGCTATTAAACGATTTTAAAGAATGTTCCGGCCTAGAAATTAATACTACCAAAACCGAAGCAATGTGGTTAGGAGAATGGAAACACAACACAGATGAACCTTTTGGTTTTAAATGGCCAAAAGAACCTATTAACGCACTCGGTGTCTTTTTTTCTTACAATCAAATAAACGCTGACAGACTCAATTTTGGCGAAAAAATACTTTACCTGGAGAAATTGTTGAACACTTGGAAACGAAGAAATTTAACTCTTTATGGAAAAATTAACATTGTCAAGACTCTTGGGATTTCTAAATTAGTTTATTCTGCTTCTGTACTGCCTGTTCCAGATCACTATATCCAAGAAATCAACAAATTAATCTTCAACTTTATTTGGTCCGGAAAGCCCCCTAAAATCAAAAGAAATACCTTAATCGGAGAAAAAAAAGATGGCGGCTTGAAAATGTGTGATTTCAAAATCATGGAAAAGGCACTGAAGCTAGCTTGGATAAGCAGAATTCAGGATGATTCACAAGCTTCCTGGAAAATAATCCCTAATCATCTTTTGCACAAACACGGAAATCTTGTCTTTTTAACAAAATGCAGCTTCCCAGCAAATATACTTGACAATGACAACAAACTCCCCACTTTTTATAAAATAATGCTAAAATATTGGTATGAGTTCAAAATCGCAACGGAAACCGATTGCGGAACGCATCCTAGAAACGAATCATTGTGGAACAACAGAAAAATCCTGATAGAAAACAAACCTGTTTTTTACAACAATTGGTACAACGCTGGCATTACCAAAATAAGCGACATATTAAACCAAAACAGTGAGTTTTTGAATTTGCACGAGTTCACTCTAAAATTCAATCTTAATGTCCCTTTTACGACATACTATGGTCTGGTTAAAGCAATTCCAAATGAGTGGAAAGCCAATTTTAAAAGCCCAACTCCGAATTTTGAACACAATACACCAGTCAACACCCAGACAACTAGATATATTTACTCCTCTCTTTTAAAAGCTGTTTTCGTTCCTCCCACCGCTGAAACCAAAATTCTTCGCCACGGGTTCACAAAAAAGACCATCCAGAAAGTTTATCTCATGCCATTCGCCGTCACAAACGAAGTAAAAATAATCATGTTTCAACACAAAGTAATTCAAAACATACTCCCAACCCGCGTCTCACTTCATCGAGACGGCCTCCTAGAAAACCCTATATGCAACTTATGCAATGCCGAGAAACAAACTCTAGATCACCTGCTAATAAACTGCGCTCTCACAATCGATTTTTGGACCCTGTTTCAAAACTGGTGGTACCAAAAAACATGTGAAATAATAACGTTAACTACAAGCCATATACTTTACGGCTGGCATGATAGAACAAAGCATTGGCAAACACTAAACTATTGTCTATTAATTGCCAAATATTGTATCTTTTGCACAAGCCTTCGCGGAAACGTCTTAGATTTCGAATGTTTTATACTGAGTGTTCAAGAAAAACTTAAAATTCTTAAAGAAATAGCGACTACAAAAAAAGCACTTCCGAAGTATTATCGCACCTGGACACCACTTCTCTAGTTTTTTACTTTACGTTTGTACATTTTTTTTTTCTCGTATGTGTAAACTACGTAACTGCTACTGACACTGTAATAGTTAAATATCTTTGTAATAGCAAAATATCTGTGTATATTTCTGTTATTTGTTATTGGTTTCTTTAATAAAACTGTTAAAAAAAAATAATAATGCAGCCAAAATGCGTTCAATTTTTGGCCCACTATTGAAACTATCGATAGTCAGGCCAAACTATCGTGATTGTTATCGATAGTTGATTTTACTATTAATAGCTCGCTACTGCGACACCGACTATTTAATAGCTCGATGTATCGTTACACCCTCATTATCTTTTGGCCAACGAATGATTATTCAGATATGGTGCCTACTTCCTATTGCTTATTAATTTGCAACTTTGTGCTGCTGTGTGAATGTGCTTAGATTAACAGTGTTCAAACCTGAACAAATAATCTGTTAATATTTCAGTTATCTGTTATTCTTTTTCTTACAGGCTTCCTGATCTTGTAGAATATATTATAGAGCCTCTCCTTGCTGGATTAGGTGATAACAGTTCTTATGTTCGCCGATCTGCTGTCATGGGCTGCGTTAAATTGTATCACCTTATTCCCGATTTTGTTGAAGGTAGGAAGTTTATCAGCAACAGTAGGCACAGTGGAAGGTCTGTGCGTTTTATATTACACATGTAGGTCTTGAAGTTGGTGGTTTGTGCCTGATCTTTGTCATCATACAGTCTGTAGCGTCTTAAGAACCTTTGCTCCTTATGTCCAAGGAACCCAGGTGTGATAATGGGTACTGGTACACCTTTAGGGATTAACCAAATGAAATTTCGAGGAAAACACTCTGAGAGACTTACATCCCATCTAAGGTGCACACCTATTACAGTGTATGTTACTAAAGTTCAGACTAGCTTTGTGGACTACCTGTTGCTTGAGTGTGATTTTATCCTAGCTGATTCCACCTTATCCATGCACTTGATTTCTTTGATTCATTGCTAAGTCTTTCTTAAATTCAACTCCCTTCATGTTAATGTGTAATTTAATTTGGGTATTTTCAATTCCAATTTTTTTATGTTAAGTGTGGGCTAACATGGACATCAGTATCAAAATGAAATAAACTTACTTTTTCAACAGATAATGGAATCATAGACAAACTTGTCAGATTGATAACTGACCCAGATCCCCAGGTTTGTATAAATAATATTATTGTCAGTACTAAATTTTTATAAAATATATTTTCCGAGTCAAAAGTAATAAAGTAGGAAAATTACAAGCCTTTATTATGATGACTCACCATCACATGACATCATGTATGCTCCACTGTGTGACATGTATTATTAAATATTAAGCAAAGTAAATCAACATCTGTTGATTGGAATAGATGCAGGTTCCACAGTGGAACCTACTATATATTCACTTCAATATTGACCCTTTCACGGCTAGCGTCAATTATGGAGACATGTAGTGTACTTCTAACTATTGATTTTGTGAACCAAATCCTATGGTGTGACCATTCAAATGAAACCTCTTTGGCAGTACTTTTGCATGGTACCATTTGTGTTTCAAGATTTTACAAAATGAAATTTGGGATTTTTCTTGCATTTTGATGTTTGGCACTCTTGGTATTCAAAGGGTTAAGGCTCCTTTACATGCCATCAGCTCAAACAACACCTCAGTCATGTTTATTCACTTGAGATCACCCTTGTTAATACAACCACCCTGTAGAGATCTGGACTCCAGGTCACCCATATTGCTTATCATTGACTTGTTGTTGAATTATTGTTAGGTGGTCAGTTGAACTTGTAGTGGTTATAATAGCATGTTTAGATTCATAAAATAAAATCAATTTCTCAACTCTGAGTGTTAAAATTCAAAAAAAGGATAAAAGATGATAACAGCTTGAAAACTGGAATCTTTTGTTTGACAATGGTTTTGACCTACTGTACCAAGAATTTATGACACTATCCTTGCCCCTTATAGGAGCCTTAATAAAATCATATTTAACCAATTTATTCTGGCTAATTAAGGTTAATTGAGCTAAACAAAATATTCCAGTTTTTCAAGCTTTTATCATCTTTTAGATTTTTTCAATTCAAAATAAAATGCTCTGAGTTCAGAAATAGATGCTACTTTATCAAAGAACAGGAAAGCAATGTTTTCAATAATTTATTGTTCAGTAGTAGATTTAGATTAGTAAGTTTGTGCTTGTTTTCTTTAGGTAGTGTGCAACAGTCTTTCAGCATTGGATGAAATCCTAGCAGCTGAAGGTGGTATACAAGTGAAAAAGAAACTCGCTCATAATTTACTGAAAAGGTAAACACTTTCCCGGCACCTTTTTATACTTGGCTGGTCACATCAGTTCTATTTATTGTTCTGCCCAAGGAGTTTTATGCCCATTGAAAACAACCCACAGATGTGGAACTTAATATTAATTTTTATTTCATACACCAATGTTATTTCTATGAAGGGTCAGCCTTCTTATTTGCAATCAAAGAAATTAATTTTTAATCAATTCATTGGTAAAATAAAAAGTATTTTTAATAATAATTTTATTATTAATGAGTGACTCCCCTCTAGCTAGATACACTGTAGGTAGATAGGTCGGTAGGTAGGTAAGGTAGGTAGATAAGTAGGTAGGTAGGTAATGGTAGGTAGGTACATGTGGGTAGGTAGAGTTGCACACGAGCCACAGGGTACCCACATGGCTGGAGCTTAACCCAGTTTCTGTAGCATGAAGCATGTAACTAGGAATATTGCTACTCCCCCCTGGATGGGATGCTTGTCCATCCCAGGGTTACCCCCAGCATTATGTTGCCTGTACCCATTTATACACCTGGGTGGAGAAAGATAATATGGAGTAAAGTTTCTAGTCTGAGGAAATAACATGACGGCAGAGACCAGGCATTGAACCACCGACACCACCGCACCTTGACAGATACACTGAAGGGCATGCATAATTATTATTATTTGTTTTTATTAATTTTCTTTTTCTCAGATTTAAAGCCTTTAGTGGTTGGGGTCAAAGTCTAGTAATGGAGCTGTTGATGCGTTATAAGCCACACAATACTGATGAATTATTTGACATCCTGGTAAATAAGTTGTTATTAGAATGAGCATTGTTTGTTTTGTGGCCTGGCATGCGTTTCTCAAAACTCCCGAAGGCTTTTTGGGCCCGAAAGCTATTTTTAAAATTCACCTTCTTTCTGTTGGCAATGAAGTTTTTATCCCGCAAACCAGTGCAGCGTTTTTCGTCAACTTTGGATTCTTTGCTTAGCTTAGAATATTGAATCCTGAAACATTTTCGGGACTTTCGAGAAATGCAACGCTGGTACAAGAAGGTCGGGACTTTCGAGAAACGCAATGCTGGTACAAGAAGGATGGGTTGGAGTAGGTCCCCCCCCCCCCGAAGATTATTTTGGGCGGGAACTGGTATCTGCTTTGGCATCTCCCTGAACGTTTTCACATACCTTCCTTTGTGCCAACACATTTTCTTAGTCGTTGATTACTACTAATTGTTATTTTTTTCCATCATCTACATGTATAATAGAATCTGCTTGATGATCGCCTCAAGCACCCTAACAGTGCTGTTGTCATGGCTTGTATACAGCTCTTCATCCACATGACCAAGAACATGGAAAACTTAACTCAAGATGTTTATAAAAGAATTAAAGGTTAGCTCAGGGTGTTGGCTACACTGATTTCCCTTTCATTAATGGTTTGACGCCATTTTTAACGGTCAATGCCATCATTAACATTCATTAGTAACCAAGCCTTTTGTAATGGTTGATGCCATTTCTCTCTAGTTTATGCCTGGATTAGAAGGAAAGTAGGCTATCATTATTAGATAATATCGGGCCTAGGAAAAGCGATCATTAGACCTACATGTAAGCATGATTCACGATTAGGTTAGATTTAGGCATAGAGTCACCCATTATACAGCTGTAGATATATCATTGAACCAAGCACCTTTTATAATTAAATTTTTATGGGGTTTGCCGGATCAACTCAGTGGTCTAATGGTGAAGGAGGGATGTTAGCATGCAGATGTTATGGGTTCCATTCTAGATTATTAATTGCATTTTTCTTTTTCTGATAGAAAAAAATTGATAATTGGTGAAAAATTTTCTAATTAATGCTAAAATGGCAGCAACCATTTATGAAAGGGAAATTTCCGTTGGCTACCTGGTTGAGAAATGGGTTTTATAATATGACCGTACAGCCCCGCTGATGCAATCCTACAGCAAATAGAATCGCAAGGTGACATGAGCGGGGCCGGACGGGTTGAGCTGAGCCGCTCGAGTTCAAGTGATCTCGCACTGCACGACTATTCTTGTACTTTCTAGTCATATTATAAAATACTTCTTGACTAAGTTAGGTCGGGCCGGACGGGGAAATATTTGGCTCTCGGTCATGGCATATGGACCTCGCTGCACTTGGTTCATACGCCATGACCGAAAGCCAAATATTTTCCCGTCCGGCCCTCCCACTCAGTCAATAAGTGCATAATCTCTGTTTAGCCCTTCAACTCTTAAGAGTGTCAAAAATCAAAATTCAAAAAACCCAAATTTCATTTTGAGAAATATTGAAAAACAAATGGTACCATGCAAAAGTACTGCTGAAGAGGTTTCATTTGAATGGTCACACCATAGGATTTCATCCACAGACTCAAAAGTTAGAACAAATGGTACCATGCAAAAGTACTGCTGAAGAGGTTTCATTTGAATGGTCACACCATAGGATTTCATCCACAGACTCAAAAGTTAGAATAAATGGTACCATGCAAAAGTACTGCTGAAGAGGTTTCTTTTGAATGGTCACACCATAGGATTTTGTTCACAGACTCAAAAGTTAGAACCACACTATATCTGTCTCCATAATTGACTCTGGGAGTGAAGGGGTTGACCTGTGTTCATGACTGTAACTATATGACTTGTATTTTTGCAGGACCTCTGATGACTATTCTCTCTTCAAGTAACTCTGAGTTGGTCTATGTGTGTTTGTGCCACATAGAACGTCTGTTGACTAAAATGCCGAAGTTGTTTGATCAGGAGTACCGTTCTTTCTTTTCAAGGTAAAAACTCTACAGAGAAGGGAGGGGTGGGTGAGAGAGATGGAGGCCTGAGTAAAGGAGGGCTGGGACCTAGTACTGAAAGAGTTGCAGTCTTTGTGGGCTTCTTCATAAAAGGAAAAAGGTATCAGTAACACCAGAGCCACAGGTAACCCACTCAGCCAGAGCCACAGGTGGCCCACTCAGCCAGAGCCACAAGTGGCCCACTCAGCCGGAACTTAAGGGTAGTCCAGCACTTGCCCAAACAAAGTCTGTGATTCGCTAATAAAACAATAGATTTGTCCCGCTGGGATAGGGATTAGGTATAGGGGCATTGTTCAAGTGATATATCAATATTGTACTGTCGCTAATCACAGACATAGTTTGGACAGCTACAGGGTTGCCCAAGCTTACATGTAACCCAGTTTCCTTGACTTGAAGGATGGGATGGGATGGGATGGGATGGGATGCTAGACTTGAAGGATGGGATGGGATGCTAGTCTATTGCATTTTGTCACTGGTACCCTTTTATACACCTGTGTGGAGAGATCAGAGACAATGTGAAGTAAAGTTTCTTGTCTAAGAAACAACAGAACAGCTTGTTGTGTCCAGGGTAAGTACCCCTATCAAACTTTATTCTGGCAGGCAATCTCCTAAACCTTTTCTTGTAGACAAATTCAAATTTCTATTTTATAAAAGGAAATACAACACAAAAACTATACATTACTCTGAAAACCTCTTGCTAAGTTTTAAGCAAAGTAAGAAAATTAAACAACACAGTGAACATAATATTTTAGTTCTATATTTACAAGACCACTGTCAAACTACACATTGTACATGTAGCAAGAAAGGAGGTTTTTACTTTTCAATAAGAAAAGAAGTGCAAAATATTCCATTCAATGTTTGCAGAACTTTAATAGGGAAATGGTCAAAACTATTGTACTCGGACAGGACCCACCATTTTACAAAAAGACTGGTGGTCTCTTTATGTACCCCCTCTCCCACACCTAAAAAGATGGTGTCTTGTTGGTATAGCGCCCATTCTATCAGGAGTAGAAACTGACAGAAAGATTCAAATCTTCCTGTGCTGTTTTACTTGCAATGCAAACTTCGTGCACACAGAATATTAAAGTCTCATCTCCAATTTTTGAGCCAAAACATTTTGTCCATTACACTCATCAGATAGGTGGTGTCTTGCGTAACCCCGCTACCCCTACGCAGGGTGGGTCCTCGCCAAGTATACTTGTTATGACCACTTCCCTTAGTGTTATGTTTTAAACGTTTTTTAAACTCATCTATTGTTGATGAGTTTAAAAAAACATTTAAAACACAACTGTCTGGGGGTCGGGGGTTGGTGCCTGAAAGATCAATGGGGCCACAGGTGAAACGAGCCAAGTGAGTTGAAGGGGCACTAGCTGTCCACAAGCGATCAGATGCGAAATGATCTGACACAAACATGTGCACTGTGAGAAATCAGGGGTCCCTGTGAAGCCAACCAGCCGCCCCGCTACCCGGGCCATGCGGGGCACCGCTGGCCAGCAAATGGCTCGATTTTAACTTCGCCTAAATTACATTTATCCACATTTTTTACATTTATTTTTTAAAGGCACACTGATCCGCAGTATATTAAAACAAAGAAGCTAGAGATCCTGACAACTATTGCATCAGTTTCTAATGTGGAAGAAGTTGTGACTGAGTTGAGGTAAGTGATATAAATTTGATCTACTCAGAGGGTTGCAACTTAATATATCATTTTAAATTTTAATTAAAAAAAACGTTTAGACCTACAGGTAATTTCAATCTATACCTTTCTCTTGCTGTACATACACTGTACAGGGGGAAAAATGCAATTTGTAACAATTCATTTTTCAACACACCCAAAATTATACTAAATTTTCAACTGTGCAGTGGTTACCTTCTAGTTGGCTAATATTCAAATCCATGCCTTTCGAAAACAAACAGGGAGAAACTGGGAAAAGAAAGCTTTTAGAAAGCTTGACCATGATAAAAATTGGAATTGAAAAATGAAAAATTGTTTACATTTGTACTTATTGTGTATAAAGAAAAGCTTGCTTAAATTTAACCTTTAAACCAAGAATCATATAACCTTTAACCCTTTAAGCTCTTAGAGTGATTAGCATCAAATTTCTCCTCAAGTGTAATATCAATGCCTTCCAATAAAAAAGTTAAGAGAATTAAGGACATGATCACACAAGATGAATTCTCTTGATATCCAAACAATTTCTCCCCACTACTTCTACAGGAAATGTATAGGGACAAGAAATGAGAATTTAAATTTTGATATCAGTGCTTAAAGGGTTAATTACATTAAATTAACAGTATCCACCCCATTTGTTTTGGTTGTTTACAGTGCTCATGTTCATGATGTAGATGTTGAAATGTCGAAGGAGTCTATCAAGGCTATTGGTGAGATCGCCATGTATCTCCCACAGGCATCAGAATACTGCATTGATGTCCTCCTCTCATTCCTCTCCTGGGATATTGAATACATTACTTCACAGACTTTGGTTGTCATAAGAGGTAAATCCTTAGGCTATAGGCCATAGAATTCATTCATTTGAATGTGTATGTCAAAATAAATAATAATGATTCTAACAGTGTAATTGCACCAGCAAACTGCTGTATGTGTCACCCAACAAAATACTTGAGGGAAAAGTTACCTTGCAATATACTGCACAGTTTATCATCCTAAAATGGAAATAAATTATGGCCTGATAACCATTTACTACACGACAGATCTTATCTACAGATCACTGGTGACTGTAAGAATCTTCATCAACAGTATCATCATCATCATCATCATCATCCATAATATTGTCCATACTATTGATACCATCACCATCATCATCATCATCATCATCATCATCATCATCATCATCATCATCATCATCATCATCATCGTTGTCATGATTACTACTGCCACCACCATCATCATCAGCATTCTTGTTATCATCAACATCATTGTTTCCATCATCGCCATCATCATTACTACTGCCACTACCACCATCATTAGATGATGAAAGATCTTGCTACTTCCCTCTTTCCTCTGGTTGCCTGAGTGTTATCTTTGCACCATCCCACATTAGCAGCTCAAAAAATATTAATGGTTAGCTCTAAGTGGTGTTTATTTTTTAACTTATGTTTCTTTGTTACTGTTTGTCATTATTACAGACCTATTGCTGAAGTATGAAAAATCAGCCATTGCTGTTATTTCTCAAGTAGGACAATGCCTTGAAATAGTACAGGACCCAAAGGGATTAGCTGCAATAATCTGGATAGTGGGAGAGTATGGACAGGTATGACTCCAATACAAATACAATGTATCTATCAGGAAACATAATTAAATGGCACAGATATCATATAATACCCATACCTTTTATGCAGTCAGTGCATAATAACGACATGAAGTCTTGTGACATTAACCTCAAGTTGCGGAAGCAAGTTGCTAGTGATCTTAACAGCTAGTTGGCTGCAGTAAAGGAGGGGCTCAACAGAGGTGAGCAGAAGAGATTCAGCATTTTGCAGGAAAAGTGAAAGCAAATCATGTTACGTTTGTACAACTCTACCACCCAGCTTTACCTGCAGCATTTGCAGAAGAGTACCATATGTCAATCTACAGTAGGATTGATCTTCACCGCCCTAATCTTAGTGCAAATCCATTGTCTCTCAAGACATGGTGGCCATAGTAGTATAATAGCTTTACAGTTGTACAGCAGCTATAGTTTCCATAGCATGTTAAAAAAAGAAACCCTCTTCATAAAAATTAATGACCCTCATTAACATAATATGGCTGGATTTTCCCAGACAAGTTCAGTGATGGCTACATTAAATAGGGCTCCAATGTAACTGACAAGTCATCTCCATACTATTGTTTCCCTCTCTAAATTAAAAATATTAATGGCAATACTAGAAGCACAAAATACTCTGGCAGTGTACTCATCTGAAGTATTGACTGTTTGTTGTGATTTCTAGTCAATTCCTGACAGTCCTTACATGTTGGAGCCTCTTGTGGACAGAATTGACTCTGAGCAGTCAGCTGAAGTCAAACTTCAACTCCTTACTGCAACCATGAAACTGTTTTTTAAGAAACCACCAGAGTGCCAAGACATGCTGGGTCGACTCCTCAAGTACTGTGTGGGTAAGATAAGTACCTTGAAGTGCCGTGAAAGCTGGGAAGTTTCTCATAATTGTAGCTATCAGTTATTGACGTGAAACAAAAAAATTTGAAAGTCAGTATAATAAGCAATACCCAGACCAAAACACAGTCGTTTCACTTTCTGCAACAACAGGATGTTGAGAGAGCAAGTCCCATGTCATTTTATTAAATCTGGTTGTCGTTGATGGCTCAGGGCTTAGTCGAGACATTATAATTATGTGGGCAGGTGGTCCTCTAGGGGAGTCCCCCATAAAACATTTAAACATTGTCAGAGCATAAATGGTGCTTTATGGTGGATTTTGACCTTAAAATTGTTGCTACTGCTTTCATTTGTTTTCCACAAGTGCATGTATGCATGACATAAATTCACAGGTTCAGGTCAGATACATTAGCTGATGATGATCATTACAGCTAGGGAAATGACTGTTAACCGATTGCTCACAAGTTTTGCATATCACACTTCAAGCTTTGACCAGTTTTTTTTTTTCGCATTCACAACACACGCAGGAGCAGTTCGTTTGTCTAATTTACTTCTTCAGAGGTCATTCAAGCAACAACCTCATTAGTTTTCCGACTTGAAACTTGAAAGACTCGTCTGTAAATGTTCTAAACTCGACTCAAGACACGATCCTCTCGATATTCAAGAATCAAGTCTTGATGTGCAAGGATCAAGACATTAGGCACTGTCAACTTATATTTGAGTGGTACTGTATCTAAGTATGAATTATCGCAGCCTGCAACAGCATGAAATACCTCAAAAGTAACTTGCAGTGTCAGACACAGATATTTGTCCCAAATAATTCAACTGCTGAGCAGTTGCACAGAGCAATCTCCTCAGTTTATAAAATGTTCCTGACTAGTAATCAGGACTGACATTAAGGAAAACAAAGTTTAATAATTATTTAAAATTTATTTTAGTATAAAAGCATAATAAGTTATTATGAATTCATTTGACATTGTTGTTTTCAGATGAAGAAACTCATATGGATGTACATGACAGAGCTCTGTTGTATTACAGACTCATTAAAACTAACCCAAAAGAGGTACTCTATTGTCAATAGATATTTTATGAGAATTCACTTTTTCCTTTGCTTTTCCAAATCCAATCATTTTACGGTCAAACCTCCTCATATGGACACCAAAGGGACAGACCAAAGTGCCCGCATTATAGGTGTCCACATTATAGAGGTGTCTGTATTATAGAGGTGTCTGTATTATAGAGGTGCCTGTATTATAGAGGTGTCTGTATTATAGAGGTGTCCGTATTATAGAGGTGTCTGTATTATAGAGGTGTCCGTATTATAGAGGTGCCTGTATTATAGAGGTGCCTGTATTATAGAGGTGTCTGTATTATAGAGGTGCCTGTATTGTAGAGGTGTCTGTATTATAGAGGTGTCTGTATTATAGAGGTGTCTTTATTATAGAGGTGCCTGTATTATAGAGGTGCCTGTATTATAGAGGTGTCTGTATTATAGAGGTGTCCATATTATAGAGGTGTCTGTATTATAGAGGTGTCCATATTATAGAGGTGTCTGTATTATAGAGGTATCTGTATTATAGAGGTGTCAGACTGCATTATAGAGGTCTTCGTATTATAGAGGTGTCCGTATTATAGAGGTGTCCGTATTATAGAGGTGTCCGTATTATAGAGGTGTCCGTATTATAGAGGTGTCCGTATTATAGAGGTGCCTGTATTATAGAGGTGCCTGTATTATAGAGGTGCCTGTATTATAGAGGTGTCTGTATTATAGAGGTGTCCGTATTATGGAGGTGTCTGTATTATAGAGGTGTCTGTATTATAGAGGTGTCTGCATTATAGAGGTGCTTGTATTATAGGTGTCTGTATTATAGAGGTGTCTGTATTATGGAGGTGTCTGTATTATAGAGGTGTCTGTATTATAGAGGTGTCTGCATTATAGAGGTGCCTGTATTATAGAGGTGCCTGTATTATAGAGGTGTCCGTATTACAGAGGTAGGGATTGGATGAATTTTCATATCCTCAGGACCTGGTGAACTGTCCATAATAGAGAGGTGTCCATATTATGGAGGTATCTGTAAGGAGCAGTTCAATGGTGATTTATGTACATTAACTTTATAGCTTTGCAATTGAAGGGCCGAGAGCATGTCCAGCCTATATGACTTTTTAGGCCTTTTTCTATTTTTTCTCGCTCAGAATAGCTCAGAATAGCCTTATTTTATCGTACAACGAATAATATCACAAGCCCTTGTCGAATTTGCACTAACCCTAAGGAATTTGACCAATTTACCTGAAAAAAGCAGAGTTCTGGCCCTCCAGTGCTTTGACGGTACATTCAGAGCGTAATTTCGAAGCCATTTGAAAGCAGTTTGGCCGTGAGAATACGCGACTGCAATACTTCTGACCAGTGCCAACAACTAAACGAAAATACCGTTATTTACGCACGCCTGGCTCGCTTATCTATCGTGAGCTCACTGCGGCAACGTAGCGTGTGTGTAAGCCAACGTGTATGAGGCCCGTCCGGTGATTGAAAGACATCATTAAGTCCGGAAATCCTTGAGTCTCTAGCACTTCTCAAAGAAACGAGTCGTGTTTCTTGTCCTTCCTTGTGTCTGAAGCGCCATTTAGCGCTGGAGGTGAAAAACGGACCTTGGTCGGGAAGACGAGCCGGCGGGAAAGTCTGGAATCACTTCGGATCCGAAAAGGGGCAGCGTTGAGAGTTGTGGGCCATTTCCCATCCCGTGCCGTGGTCGAAATGCCCGATATCCGAAGTGCTTTGAGACTTATAGTATTTTGCAATAACTTTCGGGTGGGAACTCCATTTCGGTTTTGTTGTAGGATTTCCCGACATGCTTTGCGACAGTGGTAGATGGGTCCGCTGTGCGTGGTCGGGCACTTGAAATACAGCTTTGGGCAGCTCGAAGTGAGTTGTTGCTGGCCGGCGGGAAGACGTTTCGCATTTGGAGTCTTTAATGCAACATTAAATTCGATCTAAAAGGATTTTGAAATCGAGATACGCGTTTTGATGCGTATCAACCTTTTAATAATAAAACTTAGGCTGAAGTGAGCATGTGTTCGTCTGTGGTCTAGTGGTTTGGTCGGGGATTTGCGCTCGGACGGCTCCGGGTTCGAATCACGCTCGGCCTCTTTTTTTTTTTTTTTTTTTTTCTTTCTTTCTTTCTTTCTTCGAACTGGACATTATGAAAGTGATTTACTTTTTTTGCGTTCGTCAAAATTTCTAACGTTTAATTTTACAAAAATATCGAACCGTGTCAGTGCGAAAACAGAAGCTAACCGCAATATTGCGTTACAATAGGAGCCTTTGATTGATTGATTTTTTTTTTTGAATACGGTATTTCTCGAAAACGACGGAAAAAACAACGGAAAAAAATTCGGAACAATGTTTTGCAACTAATTTCTAGTTCACATGCCAAAATTGGACAAATCTGAGCAAGAAAAAATAAAAAAGGCCTAAAAAGTCATATAGGCTGGACATGCTCTCGGCCCTTCAATTATTATATTAATTGATAACAATAATTATGATTATTAATTTCTCACAATACAATGTACATGCATATTGTAGGCTGAGAGAGTTGTGTCTGGTTCAAATTCCAAACCAGTCACAAATCCATGGAACGTGAATGCAAACACATCTAATTCAAAGGTAATAATTTATATACATTGGCTTAGCCTAACAGCAGAGCTCTCTGAACAGAAAGTCCTGCGTGATGGACGCACCTGCGATCTAACCCTGCACGACTTCATGCCCATGAAACATTCCACTAGCCATGACCATGACAATAATATTGACAGGCATGAGTATGGAGCTCCACGAGCAGGTCTTCGGCCCGCGAGAGCTCCGCTATAAACCATTAATTTGTGTTATTTTCATAAATTATCTTTTGCTGTACATGCAAGAGATTAGGATCTACCTTACATGCAATGAATCACATCCACTTTGATTGAGCTCGATACACACAGTAGAAGGAGAGGTAGACAGCTGAACTCACATTGCAAGACAATGTTTATATTTATTTTATTTATTGTAGGAACACTTGTTTGAAGAATTCAACACCCTCTCAGTTGTGTATGGTCAGTCATCAGCTCATTTCATGACGTTATCCATCCCTTACATCAAAGGACAGCCATACACACAAGAGGAGAGGGGTAAGAGACAGTGCAGTTAATTTGTACTGTATGAGACACAGTTGCTAAACAAAATTTTTCTTTTTTCTTTACAGGAGATTTTAATATTAAGCTAACAAACATTGTTTTAATTTGTGTTCACATCCAGCTGCAGATGAAATACCTCCAAACCAAAGAGAAGAGTTACAAGATGAACCAAAAATGCTATTGGAACACAATGTTGCTGTTGGCAATCTGCTGGTAAAGTAAAGGCTTTGACATGTACACGTAGTGCAACTTTTCCTTACAGCTAGTTAGAGGGGAGATGGGGTTCAAAACCTCCCGCTTCCCGTACCCCGTTCTCCCGCCTCACGTACCTTTGTGTCCCTTCGTCTCCCGACTCCCGCCCTCACAAACTTGTACATGTGTCATGTCATCTCATTCATTATTTATGACGTAGCCGACTTAAAAAGGTTTCCAATTTCACTGGAACTAATGCTATTTTTTAGCCCGAGTACGAATTTACATTTTCTCGCATATAAAATGTTGTTTTAATCCTCGGAGGACGTTAAATGGAAGTCGAAAAACGTTGTTGGGTTTATGTGTTTGACTGAATGATAAGCAGTAATAAATAATGAATGCTTGCCTTTTTGAATTTCTCTCCTGCTTTCAACCCACGTAGAGATCCCGCTTCCTGTCCTTTCTTCTCCTATCTTCCGTACCCCTCCCGACCCCTGTTCTCCCGGGCTTCCCGGGCTTCCCCTGCCCCCCCCTCCCCCTCCCCCCCCCCTCCCCCTCCCCCTCCCCCTCCCCCTCCCCCTCCCCCACCCCCTCCCCCTCCCCCACCCCCTCCCCCTCCCCCACTAGTCATGGTTGACCACTTACTAACCATGTTTTACTTGATTTACCTTCACTGTTTGAAGGGAGATGTTAGTAATGAACAACAACATGAAGATCATGGAGAGGAGATCATCCTTGAGTTGATTGAACATCCGTCCTTGACTCCTGCCTTGTTTGAACAAAAGTGGAAATCACTTCCACAAAGGTGAAATTATCTATTGAAGTTTATAAAACGTTCTAACAGTTTATAATGTAAGGCCTATAGCCCAGCTCTTGACAAGACCTTTTTTGTTGCTTGCAGTCTACTAGGATTAATATAGTATGAGATAATAATTTTTATAAGTTAAGAGCAAAGTTTTTGTGACTTTAATCGTATTTAACAGACCACCATCATTCTATTGCCAGACTCCCAGTCGGTCAAGATACTGACAAATAATCCATTATTTTAAAGTCCATCTTCTCATCTATATCTAGACAAAATTAATACAGTAACTCTCTCAAAGTGGACAGTCCTGTAAAGCAGACACCTCACTAAGGTGAACATCAGAATTTGGCTGGTCCCAGCCAAATTTTATAAGGGGGACAGCTGCAGCCGATCCCAAGGGTGCAGACTGTAACCTGTCCTGAGTGGCAGATAGACAGATAATTTGTCTCAAGTATAAATTGGGCAAATTGTTCATGAATTTTATAATATATTATCCTTATGAGTACTCTGTTATTTCTGTACTTACAGTTCTTGTTGGGAGGCAGCCATGGTTAAACTTCCAACCACTCCTGAGGAATTTCAGCAGCACTTGTTACAAAGTAACATTTCATTAATGGCCAGCAGTCCTCCTGGACAATCTGTTCAAAAATACTTCTTCTATGCACAAGAGGTACTATATTTTATTAATTGTAATTGTGTTGTTCCAGCCGAAAGTACCCATACCCCTCCCACGGAAGGTTGGTTTGGACTGATTCTGTATTATGCTTTGTTTTTCTCTTAACAGGTTTTAGGACAAACTGTCTTCCTGGTTGAAGCAATTGTTGATATAACTACAAAGTTTCTGAGGGTTACAACCAAAGCAGAGGATTCATCCTTAGTGCAACAGTTTAATCAACACCTTAGGACTTGCCTTGAAGGAGAATGGATAGAATCTACATGAAGCTTTAAATATTGTTATTCAATGTTTTTGCTTCTCTCTTAACAAGTGAATGTTTAAATGAGTGGTGCATTGCTCTCCCTAACAATTACCAAAGGACTAAAGCTGGTACACTGTAAAGTGACTACACAAAAGGAGTCAATGCAATGTGGTTAGGTTTTCAACCAAAATCAAAGGCTCCTGTGAGCAAACTGGTGAATACGAAATGCTCTAAATCTCCACACCTTCTGACTCTTCCTTCTCTTAGGCATTTTGCTACACTGACCCACCTACCCCCTGGACAGGAAGTCAGAACAAATAAATATGTCTGTTGTAGAGAGGTGGCCATTGTAGAAGCCAGGCCCCGGTTGTTCAAAAGGTGGATAGCGCTATCCACCGGATAAATCACTATCCAGTGGATAACACAATTGGTTTTGCTAATGCTTATCCACTGGATAGTGATTTATCCGGTGTATAGCGCTATCCACCTTTTGAACACCCGGGGCCTGGATTACAGCAACAAGGGAGTGCAGAGCAGGATGAAAGAAGCATTGTTGATTGCCCTTTAAGCTTATGCACTACAAAAGCACCTGCTATGCTGTTAGTGGAGTTTGCTTGGTTAAGCAGGGTATATTATTTTGATGGATTGTTTTGGACTGAAAGGTATTTTGGGAGGACTAAATTGTAATCTGTTTTCGTTCATACTTCCCTTGCATTAGATCTCATGCCAAACCTCAGCCAACCAGATTGCCTTAAAAAGCAATATTCAGCAAAAATTATGACATTACCACATCACTGGAAAAGTTCACTTCCCATAAATAAACAAGTTGATAAAACAATCATGAAAACATATATCACTTTGGGGATGATTCTGTTTGAACAGGAGGGGTCCTTTAGGGTGGTTTTCACCACACAGGCATAAACACAAGAACAAGAAAATAATTGTTTCTTCAGTGTTTCTTGTATGTTGCAGTTATGCTTGCATCAACATAGATGCTGTAATGCTACCACTTATGCTTGTGATTGTATTGCCAGTGAAAACCCGTTAGGCCTTACAATAGTCTCGTATGCAGCTGTTATTTGGGTTGTATGAGACTACTGAGGCCTTGGCCTTATCATTTTGTACTATAGTACATATTAAGTGTCTAAAAAATTAATAAACAATAAAGCACACTTGATATTCATTCTTGATTTTATTCACATTTTTCTTCTATGTCAATATATTTTCTTACAAGGTATTCTAATTACAAAACGGGTACCCTTGATCCCAAGTACAATGTACCATCATTTTTCAATTATAACTTATTTTCCTATTCCAGCTCAAACATAACAGTTATTTATTATAACTAAGTAGTGAATAAATACGTTCACATCATATCAGTCTGACCCTACAAGTGCATTTAATCGCGTTCGAAGAACGCAATTCTAATTTCGTGTTGGTTGTCCTGTGGTTTATGTGCAGTAAAATTTGAGATTTTTTGGTAGACGGTCTTCCAAATGGCCGCCCCTATTGGTTTTTTTCAGGGGCTCATTTCCGCCGGAAATTCCTTCGAACGCGTCTCCATAATCTGTGATTACTGCTAGTAGTACTATATTCTTTGAAATGGCAATCAAAAACTTAATGATTACCTGTATGCAGCAATTCAGTAGGTTGCCAAACACACCCAGAATAAATTCTACAAACTTAAAGGCCCAGTATCTCCCAAAATGCATTGTGCGCCCAATGCCTCGACAATTGAATTTAACACAGTCGAAAATTCCCGAAATAGCCAATCACAAGCAAGTTCGTCATTTAAAAAAAAAAAAACGGAAAGCCAAATGGGTGATACTGGGCCTTAAATCTGTATTATAAAGCCAACATTACAAAATTAGCATGCAAACAAACTAGTGAGGATTGGGGGGGGGAGGCTATAGCATCGAGAGCTTGTTTACAGGCTAACAGAAATATTACAAAGATGTGTTCTCAAAACCTTGGTATCTCCCTTTTTACGCCCTTAACAAACTATTGTTATAATATTTATTTAATACTAATTGAGATTTTCTATTAAAATTTGGCGTGCGAAAACTCCATTCGCGGTTCGCAGCCAATCAGAATGGCGAAATGACTCTCACACATGAAAAAAATCTCGGTATGTATAAAATAAACAAATTACAGCATGGGCAGTGCTTTGTATGGTATTCACGCACTCGCTCCCAAAGCCTTGCTCATTCGATTTCTGATATGAACTAACTTGTGCGTAAATACCGTACGCCCACACTGCCCATGAAGTAATCTACATATTCATTTATTGTTATATCATTTCAAAGCACTGTGGAAAATATTTCTTGAAAACAATGTATAATCTATGAAAGACCCACATAAAATTATAAAGCACTTTGAGGTAGTACAACTTTAAAGACAGCTGAGCTATTATTATTTGAATTTTTCCTCACTGAGAATTTTTTGTAAGAATGCTTTGCCTTCAACACCAGCAAAATTATTAGGTGGTCTTGTTAATATTATTTATGAAAGAGAAATGGTGTGCATGCTTACAAACCATGATCCAAACACAAGAGGGAGTTTGGGTGAAGCAAAATGATTTGGTAAACCAGACAGCATGCCAGAATATACTTTTTTCCAGCTCTGGTTACACCCACTGAGTGAAACAAGAGCTGGCAAAGGCATCTGTCCCCATAGGCTACTGAACCATAATAAGGCCTGTCGGTTAGCCTGCGTAGCAAGCGTTCCCGTACGAACGAATTTTTCCGCATCCTGGCCGCACGAAAATTGGGGCGAGAGCAAAAAATCGGAGGATGGGGATTTTTTGCTTCCACCCCAATTTTCGCGCGGCCAGAATGCGGAAAAATTCGTTCGTACAGGAACGCTTGCTACGCAGGCTACCTGTCGGTCAGTGCTCAACATGCCTTGTGGCACATAATCATAGGCAATGGTTTTATTCACCTTTTACTCCAAGAGTGCTAAACATCAAAAATCAATAAAAATTCCAAATTTCATTTTGTAAAATATTGAAAAACAAAATGGTACCATGCAAAAGTACTGCTGAAGAGGTTTCATTTGAATGGTCACACCACAGGATTTCATCAACAGAACTACACTACATGTGGTCACCTAGTTTTGAAGAAATTCATGAAAAATCAACCATAACTTTTATAAATTTCATAACAGACAATGTCTCCAGGATGCCCAGTATTCAATTTCTGGCTAAAAGTCCCGTGTCTCCATAAGCACAAAGACACCTGTTCTATTTCTTTCACCAGTGAAAGTACAAAACATAACCTGACACCCTACTTATGCTAACATTCTTGTACATGTAAGCTGATCTCCAAGGGCTTTGTGACCTATCAAAGCATGTACTGTATAATCAATCTTTTACAAGTATGATAATATATTTAATTGTCTGATCTTTTAGTTGTGAATGAGTTAAACAATTTATTATTTCCCAAGTTTGAAATCATAAAGCGACATGAGAAAGGTACACATTGTTACGAATGTGAATGGGTTTGCCTTCATTTTTGTACCTAACCATAGTTCTCTTTGATAAGCCTAAAGTAGTGTCTTTGGTGCTGTGTTTTATATTTAAGCATTTAAAGCTAATTAACCACAGCTATGCTTGAATATAACTGCAAAACAAAAACAAAGTAAACACCCAAATTAAAATAAAAACCCACATTTACGCACATGTACAGAACAAAAACAAAATTAAACTCATACCATTATAGTATTACCAACAATGTTTTTTTACTGTTTAAAATTAATATAAACAGTTTAGCTGCAACAGGAAATAGTGCCACATTACTTTTCTGTTAGTTATGATTATTTAAATCAGTAATAGTTGTAATACACACGCTTGTTATAACAGCTATCTACAAGACGTTAGTGGTTATAGTAGAAAGCAGTAACAAGCAAATTTTACTTTAATCTTATTTGAACCCAAATAAACTCCCTATTTTGCCTTGAATTTCACCATGATGTACTCATTTGTACAAAAAAAAATGCCAAGGTTGCCCACTTCTTAGGTTAGCTTAACACCTGTTTCAAATCATTAATTTTTGACATCCCTGAAACCTTATTGATCAGCCAAGGAAACGATCTTAACAAATAATATATTCTTATATATTATTGTATATGGTTAATTTTGAAGCTAACAATGTGCATGTTTCTTCTCGGTAACTTCTTATGTATGCATTCTTTATGTCACAACCCTGCAATGTTAAAACAAGGTTATTAACTACAGTTGTATAATACTGACAGTTATGAATCAATAAAAAATGCACCCATGTTTATCAAGGTTTTAACCAGGGCATCTACATGTAGGTGCCATATGGATGCCCATTTTTAAAAGAAATTCATAGAAAATTCACCTCTAACTTTTATAAATAAAATTATTTTATGAGACAAGCCTCCAGGACACTCAGTTTTCAATTAATTTTGTGGCTAAAAGCCTGATGTTTGCAACTGTGAACAAAAAGAAACGGTTTCTTTTATAGCGAGTATTCCTTCAGAACTATTTCAAAATTAAAGAAATACAAAATGCACATTAATGTTTAACCAAACAATAAACTGAGTTTCGAAGAACACAGGAGCCTGCAGATGTGGGTTAATACAATGTACTTCATTTGTCAGTTATGCATACAAGCATAGAATTATTAATATCTAACTAAAAAGTTAAATTCTTTATTATAAACATTTATATATTTCTTGTAACAGTGAATGAAATAAATGAGGAAATTGAAAGAAAAGTATAATTATTTTATAAAAAAGTTTTTCAGCCTGCATCGGGCAGGTGGCTAGTTATATTAACAATGAATTATGGATAACAAATTCAAAACCATTATTTACAAAAGAACAAAAGGCAAGAAGAAAACCAAACAATACAAGAGAAAAAAAATTGAACTTCACCAAAACGTTTCTGGGGACTGCACCCATGAATGCTAAATATTAGGTCACTAGTTATTAACTTCCAATGCATTGAAACAATGTATTCCTTTTAGTTGAAACATCTTTACCAAATTTTGGTACGGATAACTTCAGAACCAATCATTCTACTAGATAATCCATGCAATTCTCATAAAAAAACTAAATATCTGCTCGTCATTCTTTTAATGGAAGGCTCGAGATAATTTCTATTGACTAGTTTGCAAGCTTCCTTTCCAGTTCCATATTATTAATATTGATCAGTATTGTTTCATAGTATTAATATTAATTGAAACAAGTACTTGCTACTTCTATTTAAAAGAAAACCTGCTAGCTTCCTGAGAACCAATTGGAAAAGTTACAGTTATGAGAACCAATAATCTTATTGGTTGAGAAAAAGGAAAATATCAAGTTAATAATTTATGAAGTATATAAAGACAAAAAAACAAAATTAATTTTGTTAACTGAATATAGACTGTACCCTTGTGAAGATACAGGCATCTACCCTGTACAGCTACATGTAGACTTCAAATATTATTTTGAAGGATGTTTTTTTTTTATCATTTTAAA
Source organism: Dendrophyllia cribrosa (assembly GCA_024195265.1). Lineage (NCBI taxonomy): Eukaryota > Metazoa > Cnidaria > Anthozoa > Scleractinia > Dendrophylliidae > Dendrophyllia > Dendrophyllia cribrosa. The sequence continues at coordinate 22,464,209 of JAJLRJ010000014.1, read as the reverse complement.
AGTATTGTGATAAACATGCAGTATGAAGATACAGTTCTTCTCACTGGTCAGTGGTGACTGTTAATTTTCTGTCATGTAGAAATTTTTTTTCATTCCTTTATTCATGCCATCTCAAGAAATTGTCTTTATCTGAATCAATTTATTATTACATGACTGAGGGTTCTACATTGATCAATATCAATAAACATGAGAATCACACTTGATAATTTTCATGATTTAATTCACCATTTTCTGTAAATCCTAGATACTAATACAACAGAATTAAATTATGTGTACATGTAAAGCTAAAGCCACTTGAGACAAACCTACTCTGATAAATGTATGCCTTGCCTTCTAAAGGCAATAATAAATATTTCTCAAAACCATGAACTTCAATTTATAAAAATAACATTTTAAGGATAAGTTCCCATTGAAATATAAAAGAAAAACCATATTAAAATATTGAATATTTTCAAATGAACTGTTTTTCAACTTTTCAGAAACAGTATAATGCAAAATGATTACCTAGTACATTTAAATTCGGAAAAATCTTAACAAAGGCAAATATAAATTATTTGCCGGTATAGTTACTATTACAAGTGTATGTTATCATTTGAATGTTTATAACACCAAAAAGTTATTTAAACACCTTGTTGTATATGATGAAAATTTAGAACATGAAACCAACATTCCAAATAGCATAACCTTGCAACCAATAGATAGAACAAAACAGAATAAATTTTCAATTATAATCAAACTGGTCTGTTTTACTTTATAATAATTAGGTAAAATTAATTTGCTTAGCATGAAAGAACAATAAAATTAGTTAATTTGCTTTTAACTGGTCATCATGTAAACATGATGGACTTCTGTTGAAATTATAACAATTATTGCATTTAATTCTGAGATATCCCTGAGCGTTGGGATAGACTTGCTCAAGTATGCATCCTAAAGAAGTACAAAAGAAAGTTTATCACAAAAAGAACACAAAAAAGGAATAGTTAGTTGTAAATTGTACCAGTAAGTTATATTGAAAAGGAAATAGAATGAAGAATAACAAACCAAATTAAGACTTTTTTACAGTATTTATGGTATCTGAGTGTGTTAGTCATCATTAAAGTAATGATGAAGTAATGTGTTAGTCATCATTTTAAAGTAAACTGTCTTTCCCATTGAAGATGGAGACATGGTAAAAAAAAAAGTGTACAGTGTATCATGTCGCATTGAAAGTTGAAAATGGCCATTCAGCATGTTGAATGGCAAAAACAAAATTATAAACATCGGTAATAATACAGTATTTTGCAGCACTCATCATACAACGACATTCATCAGTTAATGACACTTAACTGTGTATCATTTGATTTCTATTCAACCTAATCTAAAAGGAATTTAATATACATGTACAACAGCAAAATAATCACAATTACTTAAATAAATATTGTAAGCTCTGAACTCCTCTCCATCCATGATCAAACCATTAAAAAAAGAAATTGCATCATGCAAACGTACTACCAAAAAGGTTTCATTTTAACGGTCACGCCATGGGATTTCATCAACAGACTCAGAAGTTAAAACTACAGTCAACTCTCTCTAAGATGGACACCATCAGGACTGGCCCCAACTGTCCGTCTTAGAAAGGTGTCTGGCTTATAAAGAGTGGAGATAACGTAACATCACTAATTCTGGAATAATAAAGCTGAACCTATGCACAATGAGTCTGTTTTAAGTCTGTTTAATGTCGTTTACTTAAGCAAAACCTACAAACTGGAACAAATATAATATTAGAATTGAAGTGGACTTGTTTGTTTATATTCAGCACCTACATTTCTGTTCTGAAGTATTTTGACCGTTTCAAAGTGTCCATTGTCTGTCTTAGAGAGGTGTCTGTCTTATAGAGAGTTTAGTTACAGTAAAATGACTGAAAAATGGCAGAGTCCAACACCAAGTGTCCGTCTTATAGAGGTGTCCATTACCATTGATTTCACTGTTACACGACCCTTCGAATCAAAACTACTTTGAGCAATTTCAATTTACTCTGCCATCAATCATACCTAGTAGGAGGAGTTTGTATACTCCTGATTTGCATTGGGCATATTAAATTAGTGAGCTCCTCTGGCGTTGGACGTTTTATCGGCTTCAAAAGTTTGCATCGAATAAAATTTGACAACTAGAGATGGGGAAAACCTCCTTCAACTTCCATTGAATATTTCATTTAGATAATGGCAAAATCGACTCCGCTGGCGAGCCAAGAAGTTTGAGCTTTTCCTGTTGTTATCAGTTACGGTCGACCGGTCATGCATCAACGGTAAAAATATGCAAATGTAAACTGACAGTATGTATGTGGAAAACAAATGTGGTAACGACGGAAAATACCAGGAGTCGATTTTGCCAGCATCTAAATGAAATATTCCATGGAAGTTAAAGGAGGTTTTCCCCATCTCTAGTCGTCGAATTTTTTTCGATGCAAACTTTTAAAGCCGATAAAACATCCAATGCCAGAGGAGCTCACTAATTTGATATGCCCGATGCAAATCAGGAGTATACAAACTCCTCCTTCTAGATATGATTGACGGCAGAGTAAATTGAAATTGCTCAAAGTAGTTTTGATTCGAAGGGTCGCGTAACAGTGAAATCAGCGGTAAGAGAGAGTTGACTGTACACTAAATGTCTCCATAATTGACTCTGGGAGTGAAATAGCCTGCGTAGCTGGTGGTTTTTTTGTTGGCGCGCGCAATAATTCGCGAGCGGCGAAGCCACGAGTTTCGAGTTTCGAGCGGCGAAGCCGTGAGAAACCGCCTGCTCGGTTTCGTGGGCTTTTTGAGTAGTCGCCCCCTTTTGACATATTTTGGTGGATATAATTACCCAACCAATCACAGGGCGCATCGTAATACGAAACTTCATGTAAATTACGATCGCGCAAAAAATCGTGGCTGACGCTGGCGGGCAATAAACAACAAAAACTCCATAAGTTCCTTTGATGGCAAACGGCGATACCCCGAAAAAAACTCTCAAGGGAGGGAGAATCCGAAAAGCGCGAATGATAACTGTAGATTGTGCTGTTTCCTTTTGAAAATTAAATACGGTGAATTTCAGAAACGCTGTGGCTTAATGCCCCGGCAGTCAGAAATTTTCACAAAATTTTCACTGAAATGCTCTTTCAAACCTTTTGAGAGTATTCGATGTTCGTTTAGAAATGTCAAGCGATTCCCAAAATTATTTTGATTTTCCAGTTGACGAAATATCCAAGCTTGGGCATGCTATAAGATCGCTATGTTCCCGACACGGTCTCAAATAGACTAAATGCCGGGCAGTGACAAATTTTCATAGAATATTTCGTCAACTAGAAAAGCAAAATAATTTTTGGAAGTGCTCAACATTTCTAAACGAACATCGAATACTCTCAAGAGGTTTGAAAGAGCCTTTCAGTAAAAATTCTATGAAAATTTCTCACTGCCGGGCATTTAGTCTATTTGAGACCGTGCCTGGCAGCCTGTGCAGAATTTTCTAAGTGTCGAAAACATAGCGATCTTATAGTATGCCCAAGCTTGGATATTTCGTCAACCGGAAAAGCAAAATAATTTTTGGAATCGCTTGACATTTCTAAACGAACATCGAATACTCTCAAAAGGTTTGAAAGAGCCTTTCAGTGAAAATTTTGTGAAAATTTCTGACTGCCGGGCATTTAGTCTATTTGAGATGCCACAGCATTCTTCCATGGCAAGCACAAACATTGTGAAGATTAAACTCTTTCCAAAACCTGTAGGCAAAATGGCCATAAAGTATTTTTTTACGGCTATTTCCTGCTCTTTCTTAATAAGAACGATTTGTTCTTGTCGAATATTGAGAGATGCTAAAGCTTTGAGCAACGCTTCGTCTTGGTTTTCGCGTGGCAACTCTAGTCTCCCTTGGGAGATCGAATAACCATTTGATTGACGTGTTTACGTTTTAGAACCAATCAGAACGGCCCGTACGCCGGCGTACGGACTACTCAAAAAGCCCACGAAACCGGGCAGGCGGTTTCTCGCGGCTTTGCCGCTCGCGAATTATCACGCGCGCCAACAAAAAACTGCCAGCTACGCAGGCTAGGAGTGAAAGAGTTCATAAACTCCACGTTTGTCAAAACAATATCCCTGAGTTGATACATGTAATATTATATTATCTCATCACCTGTCTATTTGACAACATGATGACTGACATACATGTAAAATGTAATGCTACATTGAGAAACAATGTGTTGATAACACTTACGAATACTTACAGTTTTTGTGTATCCCCCATTCGACTATTCACCCATTTTTGATGCACTGCCAGAAGTAATGTGACACCATAAATTCCTGCTGCTATGAAACAATTTCTAAAATGTCAAAAAGAAAAACAATATATTACCATACTGATTGCACAACAGATGTAGTAGATAACCTTTACCCACTGACAAATGACAAAGGCCATCATCCCAGGTGTCCCCTTTCCTTGAAAGGTCTGGAGAGAACACTGTTTTATAAACTGGAGGTATGCCTGAAGCAGGGTTTGTACTCTTTTTTAGTTGTTTTCAAAATGTTGTCTAAACAATCATTTTTCTAGTTTTCATCATGCTTTATTATTCCCACAACATATGCTGCCTAACTGATTTTGTACCATGAACATAATTTTCCATGACCCACACTTAAATTCCATGACCTTCCAGATTTTTCATGACTGTAGGAATCCTGTGTAGTGAAACTATCTAAGTTTCTGTCTAAACATCAGTATGAAGTTTTTAGTCTAAGGAAACAACACAACATCTGATGGCTAACAATTAGTGTCACACAATACATAATGCAAATTCACTAAGGGCCACTACTGCAGGGTGTTCATTAGGCATCGGAGATAGGAGAATTCTCCGCCTTCTACGCACAATTCTCCGGCTAAATTTAGATTCGATTAAGATGGCAATATGTAGCTATCTTCGCTTTTTCATAATATTCTCCTGTTACATGTACTTTACACTATTCTCCTGCTACTACAATTCTTAATGAAAACCCTGCTACTGTCTAGAAAGCTTGGCAGTCAATAATTTAAATTACAGTTGTCTACTCATTTTTTCCCATTTCTGACCAAACTTTTAAGAAAAAGTCAAATGCTCTGGGCTTGGTCCAGGGGAGGGGATGATGAGTTTTGGAATAGACTAAGCTTAACCACTGTGACATTTTATTTTATTAAAATACAAACTTTGCAGATGACTTGTAGCCTGCTGATTCTCCATCTCCACTAGGAAGGTCATCTATAAGTGCTACACTGCGTACACTGAAAAATATACCTAGCAGGAGCTGTAGAAAGACCGTCATTTTATAAGCTTTATCCTGAATATGGTTAAACGTAAGCTTAAGTTTTTTTACCGATTTGACAAAATTTACTTCATCACAAATGGGAGGACAAAAGCTTGTTCACGACGTTATAAATACACAAAAAGTAGCAAACAAACCTTAAAAATAAAACTTACCAACATTACAATACCCCATATGCTTAAAAGAAAGCAGCAATTTGCTAGCTTTGGACCACAAACTCTGATCATCTTTCGCTTCAATATGGCCGATCGCAAACCTCTCACGTGATAAGCTCGCCTCGTTTTCAATTTTCAAAGGACCTGGGACCCAAGAATTCAATACGGCGGACGGGTAAAGGGCGAATGGCCGGGCGAATGCGATGAAGAAATGTCATAAAGAAATCTCCTTTACAGTTCCTTGGGGAGTTATTGCAGCTAAAGTCTGGGGACCAGATGACGGAAAACCTTTCATTGGGCTTCATGGCTGGCTAGATAATGCCAACGCATTTGACAGGTAAGGTTGTTGTTATCCGGACGCTTTTTAAAATTTCGCTGTGTCTATATGTCCGGCAGCCGGACAGGTTTTTCAAAATACTCCGTGTCCGGCAGTCAATTTTTTTTTAAAATTTCAGTTATTGATATCAAATCCTTGTTTATATGGCTGAAACTTTCACTATTTCCACCGTAGTGTGAATTTTTGCGAGCTGGGCACCCGATAACTGGTATTTATAACTTTGAAGCTCGCCGCGAGCTTCCGGACAGGAAATTGAAAATACTCCGTGTCCGGCAGTCGAATACTTTCCCGAATATTAAGTCATTCCACTCAATATATTCGATCTATACCAGCCTAGGCGATGCTGTTCTTGTTTACATGGCTAAAGGGTACCATTTCCACCGAAATACCAGTGTTTTATTTTTGCCGCGAATGGCAATGTTTCCACGAGCTTCCGGACACGAAATCGTAAATACTCCGTGTCCGGCAGTCGAATAGTTTCATGAATAAAGATGATATCCAGTCCGTACTGCATACCCTCGAGAGTTTGGTTGGGATTTTTTCGTTTTGTTTCATGTAAGACATCACAAAATGTAAAACATTTTGCAACTACTTCAAGGTTTCATGACGTCAACCACCATTATGGATGCGAATCTTTCTTATATCACTTGATGAACAACTTCGCAGCTGTAAAAATTAATGAAGCTGTTGGAAAAAGAAATTGAAAGGGCTCGAATATTAGGTATGTGGTTCGTAACGAATAACATCGATTCGCATTCCTTCGAGTGAGACTTATAATGTTTATTAACACTAGGGTGCTGAGACTGCGCAGTGCGGACTGGAAATCATCTTTAAAGTGCCTATGAAATGAAATTTATTTTTTGATGTATCGAAAGTTTCACCTTTTTAGACCTTGGAATAAAAGGTTTAAAGTGTTAGGGACGATGCGAAATGCTTTTTTTATGGTCTCAAAGTTAGGTTGTTGGCGCTAAAAAGTGGCTCCAATTTGTGCGCGGCCAAAACCAGTGTCATATTACACTGTGACGTAAATAGTTGTACAAACTGCTGCGGGAATATAGAGAACAAGAGAGCTGACAAGAGACGTCGCTTGAGGTGGACCAATATTACGTGGCGAGCGGCCTCAAACTTACGAGATATTAGAATTCTTCGATAACAGAGGGTGTAACAAAGCTTTATTTTGCTCCAGAGGAAAATAGGCCGGCGAAATACACGAAATTTGTTCGTCGACATCGGAAAGGGTACGTCAAGCGATGTTGTTTTCAATGAAAGCGCTTATTCTTAAGATTAATATTATTTTGCAAAAGAAAATAACATTCCGGCCGGTGAGGCCGTTTAATCAAGCATAATTTTTCCAATCCATATCCTGTTTGGAAGTTCCTTCAAGCCTCGGCTCGACTGGAGAGCCGTCGAAGTCAGTGAGGCCTACAAAAATATACTGACTCGATCGGCACTGACTGGCGAGTAATATAAATGTTTATACGGTATTCCGAATTATAAAATTCAAAGTGCAGCGACGCAAGTGTTCACTGGAAGGCGTCTATTCTACGGAACATCTATCAAAAATCTACACGTACAAATGCTATTCGAAACAAAATACATCGCTGAATGATTGCGTGTTCGATCAGATCAATTTTTATACAATGAAATATAAATCAGACATAAATGTAAACACGATACTTTGAACTCACTTGCAAGCCGCCAAGTGGTTAAAATTTCCAGAAACGATCAATCGCTGGCAAGACACTGAACTAAGAAGCATAATTATTACGTATATCCTTGAGTTCAAACATTTTGAATAAATAAATAAAAAAATACGCTATCAAGGCACCTTGCCGCTAAAAATACACCATTCACATTCAATTCAGCAAGCCGCCTGAAAAACACCACCTCGGATATGCATAACATATCAGTATAATTTAGAAACTTTCAACTAGCAAGCCGCCAAGACATATCCTTCGCATTGAAAAAAGAACTTTAAGTAGACAAGCGAATTGCCAAGCCGATAAAATAAGTTCATAACCTCCACGCGCGATCAATGAACTTCAGAGAAGACCGGCCGAGTCGCTAATGCGCTAATATCATGATTGTTTGTACTACAAATATATCGTTCGCGTTCGATAAACGCTAGTCAACGAGCCACTAAAAAGAAATAACAAAAACGCCTCTGCGTTCAATAAGCTTACAACTCAACTGGCGAACCACTGAGACGCTGTGCTACTGAAATGTATACCTTTCACGTTCAATAATCTAAATGATCAAAGTCCGTCTTCTTCATGTTCACTTCCTTCGCTCAAGTGGCACAGTCGGTTCGTCTCGCTACGGCAAAATTACAGTGGACACGATCCAGACACGATCATTTCAGTTGATCAAGAGTGATCCGAAACTGATCCTCTTTACCTTCAGAGGACTGTAAAGAAACAAATTAGGCGCTGTCTGACATTTGTACAGCCAAAAACGTTGGCAAAATGACCATCACGCTAAAGGATTCCAAGGGAATTATAGCGTAAACAAACCAATGTGTCATACTATTTACGTAATTTACGTCATCACGCACGCTCACTCGCCCCCAGGCTCTCCAAAAATTGGAGCCACTTTTCAACCGAAGTGACGCATCTTCGAGGGGCTAAAAAACCGATTTTCTTTCTTTTCCTCGGGAAATGATTATTGTTTTCGTTCTTTGGACATAATAAACTAATGAAAAACGAAGAAAAAAAATTCATTTCATAGGCACTTTAAGTCCTTCTTCCTAATAGGTTCAAGCTACACTCGCAAATCACCCACGCAGGCTGCGCACTTCCTTGAAAATATATACATACATATATCAAAAACAAAGAGAAATGGATGTGGTTTCACCAAATCGCAGGAATGCTCGATACAAATACATGTAGAGCGAAATAGAAATTAAAGATAGAAACTGTAAATTGACAGGTTATCTGATGGTCGCGTTGTGCGTGAAACTCGAGTAACTGTCAGCTTAAAGTTTCTACATATATAAATGTAGATTTTTTTTCTACGCTCGGCAGTCAACAATAACCATAACAACAACTTTATTAGCATTACCATTTTACATAGATGGTGTTTCTTGCCATGGATCGGTAATAGAGAGCAACAACGCCACGAGAGGAAATGGAAATGATTATTAATCATTGTTACAACTGTGAGATAGAAATTAGTTAGCCCCTATCATCTCTGATTTTTTTTATTTTCTGAGGACCTCTAAACAAAAGTCTGAGTTTCTTGGAAATGGAATTTATTTAGTCATGAATCATTGATCCTTTTGAAGGATCTTATCACCTAACACAGCATTCTTGGTTAGAAGTATAGGAAAAGAGAAATGTCTAAACCAGTGACGTGAATCAACTATTATTACTAAACAGATGACATGTCTAAAATAGTTGAGCTCTCTGCACCATATTACAATGATGACAAATACATTATTGAAACATTTTTACTCTGATACTGAAAGGCCAGGTAAACTTTTAAAATTACCATGCAAACGAAACAGGTTACATGTAACATTGTAACCACCAAACAGCATGCATGTCCTGTGGTAGCTTTACAGTAAGTTGTTCTATATAATGTCATGGAGACATAATACTTCTTAAAATTCAAAAGGCTGGGCCACATTCAAGTGAATTTAAAACTTACGTGAAAATTTCTGTTGTGTATGAAAACAGGTGTACAAGATATAACTATTTCTTCAATACATAATCAATATCTTGATATGCTTTGTTGCAAGCAAGGAAGTTAATCTTCTTTAACCTTTTTCAGACCGAAATGGGTGGGAGGGAAGGCAGATTTTGCCGGCTTTGCGGACTATAAGCATTACCAGCTATTAATGTAATCTTCTGAGTTAAGCCCAGTAAAACATCTCAGAATGTTTTTGCTAATGCTTATTCGACAATATTTTAGACAGATGTCATACATCTAGTATCTGAAAAAATGGACTCGAGGCCGGAATCCGCCTTCCGGTCCCAAAGAACCGGTGTGAATAGGGTTAATTAAACTTGTTTTTGCAACTTTTACAAAACCAGTTTCTTGCTTTAGGTTTGGTACTCAAAGAGGAACATAAAAAGTGATACCACAACAAACAGCGATCACAAGCAATTGACTCCTGGTTGTCCTTTATCGCCTTGCTACACGCTTGCAGTGCCAAGTAGTTTCTTCTTTCTTCTGCAGTATCTCTAAAAGCTGGGACCACGCGTCTTCGCTAAAGAACTTTTCAACTCGGAAAATGTCAATGTTGTCCCTGTCACGTACAGTGTCCGGTATTAAGTGAATGTTCGTCTGAATGTCGTCATTGTCCAAAACTCTCTTGCCATTCAATGCTTCAGCAACCACTATCCTTTTCTTAGTGACACATTCCAGTATCATCCTTTCCTTGTCATATGGTTTCAGTTTTTTGTAAGGTAACAATATTGGTCCCTCCACTTTCCTCTTCTTAGTTTTAGGGATGCCAACGACTGTTAGTTCTGCTCCTTTTGGGCGTCCACGTTTCATTATTTTTGGTGGCATTTGAATGTCATGAAATCCAGATGTTGGCGTACATTCAGAGGCTTCCTTTGTGTTCCCATTTCTTCCATTCAAATTTTGGCCTGTCTTTCCGATGGCGTCGTCACTTTCTTTCTTGCATTCTGCAGCTTTTGTTTTGTGTCTTGTCTTTCTCAGTTCCTCACTGTCTTCATCCACTTCTTGTTCCTCGTCAGTTCCTTTTACTCCGCGTGTGTGGCTTTCTATGTCGTTCATGCCTCTTATTTCTTTCATTCCTTTAGTTTCTTTTTGCGCACTTTGTTGCTTCATTTTTCCATTTTGTTCTTGTTCTTGGCTTTCATCTGTGTTCCACTTTTCTTGTTCTCCTCCATCTGTCTTGAGTTTTTCTTCATTTCCTCCACTCTCATTCTTCATCTTCTTTCCCGCACTCTTTCCGTGGGTTTCTCTTCTTTGTCTTTCCGTGCCTATCTCTTGTGCCAGTTTCTTGCTTTCCGTTTCTTCATGTGTCTCCCCCTTTTTTTCTTGCACTTTAGCTTCAGTTTTTGCCTTCATTTCCACACTTTGTCCATTTGTTTCTCGTCCTTTTCTTTCGCTAGCATTTTTCTGTTTCCGCTCCTTTCCTTCCATCTCGTCTTTGCCTTTCTCTTCATTTCTCTTTCGTTTAACTTGTCTTCCACTTTCCTTGTCTTGAGGATCCCGTTTTCCATGTGACGGGCGACTTTCCGTCTGTGCAGATATTGTTACCTCCCTGCCAAAACTCCAGTACGCCGCTACATCTTCCAACTGGCGTAGACGTGTCGTAAAGGTACGCATACCGCCTTCACTTGCCAAGGACGCAAGGGACTGTGCGATTCTCAGGGCTTTCCGAAATTTCTGTGCTTGAGAAAGAATTGTTTGTTTGTTTTCTGTCACTGTGACAGTTGTGTGAGGCAGGCCGAACTGTGTGCTATCGTCACAACTGAATCTTGTCTCGGCCAGTTCTTCATAATAGGCCATGGTCCACCTTTGGTTTACCAGGGCTGGTTCAAACAACGGAAGATTCGTGATGCTTCGCACTTTGAATATATGTCGGCAGGGCAGCCCCATTCGTTTCGTAGAAGAACAGGTACATGAAGATGGAGTTACAGTTATGAGGTCGCCGGATGACTTTATTTCAAAGGTCTCTCTAGATTTTCTTGCGACATTCGCTGTCTTGATAGCATTTGAAAGGTCCATTTGAGTACGGACAAACTGGAAAGCGTATGGATTTAAATGCTGAGCATATTGTTGAACGCTTGGATCACAGTTTTGGTTCTCAACCGGTTTGCGTGCCAACGCCATCAAGTAATGGTGATTACGTTCATTTCGTAAAGTTCTGAGAACGGAGAAAAATTCGTGAAAAAACTGCAGCAAGCTTGCGTACTTTGAACAGACGCTTTTGATTTTACTGAAAATGGATTCGAGACGGTTGTTGGTGTTTTCCCCAAGATTTAGCGTTTCGTCTTTAAAACATGCCACCCACTGATGTTTTATTGGCAACCAGTTGAGCTCTAGGTACTCGATGACGCTGCTTAGTTTCGTGGCTTTCATTTCGTCCCAGTGTGTGTCAAATTCCTTTTGGGATTTTGCATACGCAAGTTTCGACACAAGTTCCAGACATCGTAACCTTTCGGCGGATGTGATACCTAATTTCTCACATGTAATCTCTCTGCGAAACGATCGTAGGGTGTGATACAGGCAAATGTTAAGAGAAGCTTCCGGGAAACAATTCTTAAACGCATCCCTTTCAGTAAAGTCCTTGTCGGACATTATCACCTTAGTGTCCGTCCAGCGGGGATTAAAACGCTTAAAGATGTTGACAGCAGATTCGATTACCGACTGCGTCTCTTCAGCTAAAATAAACAGTCCTACTATTTCACTTGACCCGTCTCCGTCAATGGCCAGAAGCAGATACAGAGGCATTCGTAGATCCAACAGCTTATAGGTAGCATCTACCATTATCATTTCCGGGAACTTATTGTACATGCTGCGCATGTATTCGTCTTGGTAGACGAGGTCCTTGAAGTTTTTCTCCTCATCGACTATAACTTCAGTAATGGATCCTTGTTGCTGTCTCAAGAGGTTGATAACGATTTCGAGGTTGTTCTGATCGTTTTCACTTGCTGTTCTTTGTTGAATGTTGGAAATATCTTTCAGGATGATTTTTTTACCTGACTTCTCTTCGAGTTTATGTTGAAGCAGCTTTTTATTCGCCTTGAGGTTAAGGGCATCTTTTATGTCCTTTTTTTCTTCTTCAGAAACCGCTCTTTGCCTGGGTAGGTGGGCATACAGCTGTTTTGTCAAGGCATGGTTGTGTCCTTCATTTACTCTCATGACTTCCAGAGCTTGACCATCGGATGACAATGACAGGTATATTTCAAAGGGACAGCCTTGGCGAAACGATTTTGTTTTTCTTGTGCGCTCTTTTGAGGCATTTGGTCGCCCTCCAAACTTGCAGTATAAGAGCAACGAGTAGTACTTCAGGGAAGGCTTGGCTGCAGCAACTCTCTTTGGGACACGCTTCGATGCTGATGTCAAATAGCGAGCATCCTTGTTGTACAACTCACAAAAGTTCGCATCTTCAAAAGACTTTTTAAAATGAAGAAAGTCCTCCAGCTCCGTAAACTTCTGTCCCACGTAGAACCTGCAAGCGCTGTCTGTGTTGTTGGCGCTAGGTCCGGAAGGAACGTTGGGGTCCGTTTCACGATGTGTGGCTGGGTCGTCCGATGACTGATCGACAATGGAATCCTCGTTGTTGGCGTCCTGATGTCTCTCGCTTATTTCGTTTTCAGTCGGGTCCTCGCCAATGTCATCAGAGCTGCCAGTGTCACATCCACGTCCCTCCGCTTTACCACGTGCAGGATGCATGTTGGTGGTGTCCTTTGTGTCGTCACCAATTTCTATGTTTGAAGGCTCCGTGGTGTCAGAGTATCCCGTGTCATCACCATGACAGCCTTTTACATCATCATCAGATATTTCGTGAACATCTGTTTCTTCCTTTAGAAACCTTTTGGAGCTCCTGTCATCCGAGCCCTCACTATCAGTAAAGACGTTCGCACCTGAAACAGCTTCTTTGCGTTGAAACTGACGTTTGACAGTGGAATCCTCATCAGGACAGTTGGAGGCGTCCAGAGGTCCCTGGGCTATTTCGTGCTTGGTCGGGTGCTCACCAGTGTTGTCCGAGATACCAGTGTCACTTTCTAGGAGCTCAGGTCCCTCAGCTGCATCAGGTCCACGATGAATGTTGGTGGTGTCCTTTGTGTCATCACCAGTTTCTATGTCTGAATACTCCACGGTGTCAGAGCATCCCGTGACGTCACTACAACAGCTTTTAACATCGTCATCAGATATTTCGAGAACATCAGTTTCTTCCTTTAGAAACCTTTTGGAGCTCCTGTCGTCGGGGCCCTCGCTATCAGTACAGACGTTCACACCTGAAACAGCTTCTTTGCATTCAAACTGACGATCGATGATCCCCAAAGAAGCTACCTCGACCCTATCCTCCAGCAACCAAGAAATAACCCTGCTTCTCATGAAATCAGAATAAGAAGTAGGGTGCATAATCCACTTCAAATCATCTGGCAACCTGGCGTTGTTAACAATAAATAGTTCTCTCCATAGTTTAGGAGTGCAAGAAGCAATAACTGCTAAGACAACTACCGCAACACCACAAACATTGCCACATGTCTGCAGAGGAATATTTGGCAGACATTTGGAAGAGCAAACATGGCTGACTTGAGACTTTTCTTCGACATGGCCCTGCACAATTCCTTTGAAAGGCTTAATGCCCACATTTGTCTCTTCATAAATCACTTCCACAATCGGAGAGACTACTTTCTTCACATGTTTTGGTCGGCTCCATCCGGCGGTGTCACAGTAGAACCATTTATTTGTAGTTAAATCTATGTACAACAATGTCCAGTGACAGCCTGGTTCTTGTGGTGTAGCAAACTGTACTTCCCCAGCCTTGGACTTATGCACTTGACACTTCTAATCGAAAATTTATGTACAGCTTGACGCAGGTCTTTTGTGTCCATCTGGAGAAGGTCGTTCAGCATAAACACCATCGTTTGATTATTTGTGTATTGTAAGATCTTTGTGATGCCCGCCAAAATACTGTAATGTAACCATCTTCTTCCAGCAATCATGGCAAGATCTGAAGAGAGGATGAAGTTATTGTTGTCTAGTACGGCATGCCCATCAGGAGAGTTGAAGATTAAATCTTCATACCTGGCCATATCTTCCTTTGAAATAAAACACTTTTCATTGGGAATCAAAATTTCTTTTCTCAGCCAAGATTCCTCCTCTTTGACTCGCATTGAGATGTCGCGTAGTTCATGAATTTTGCAAATGGTGTCCAGATTTTTCCTTTTGAAAGTTCCTACATTGGATGAAACAGCTGCAAACTTTCCTTTCTTTATAATATCTTGCATCTCTTCGCAACATGACAAAGAAGGCATTTTTTCCAAAGATGACATATCCGTTAATTTATTCCTGGGCGTATATTTACAAAGCCTGAAAGCTCCTACAGTCTGTTGTATACCAGGATAGTGTATCTGTGCCGTTTGATATCTTGTTGTCAAGTAAAACTTGTTGTGTTCAACAATGTCCTAGAAACAATTATTAAGATTATAATGTTATAAAATAAAATGAAGGAGAAAAATGGCAAGTTGCAGTCCACAGAACTCGCACTAAATATAGGACGCCCTGCAAACAATCTTCCTTAGCATTCACAATAGTGCTAGAACGATTTCTAACTGGTGCCGTATTGGCAACTTACGGTTTCCAATGCGGAAGGTTTGATAAAAAAGACGTGCTTCCTCTTACAAAAGCAGTGAGAAGAAATTAGGATGTGTCGTCTAATTATGAAGTGATAACAAAGTATTTTGCTTACTTTCTTATACTTTCTTTTAACGCAGCGTTTTCTTGATGGTAAGTGAGTACTGTTGAGCTGTTACTGTTCTCCAAATGCTCTTTACAAAAGCATAATTACGATTGTATACTAACCTTTAACTTTGGATCCATCGTGAAAACTCCTAAAATAACAATAGCAACCATAATAATCAGATCACTTAACGACAACATAATTGTTTCGGATATGACATGCAATCCTGAAACGTGAATGTGATTTCGTATGCATGGAGGATGGATAAACAGATCTGACAAATGGTGTGTAACCATCAAGTAACGAGAGTTGAAGCATGCAGAATAATCAAGTTTACTAAATATGGGCAATTGTTTCTTATTCGCACGCTAAGAGATTCGAAAGAGATCGATCCTCGAAAAGTTCCACCCCCCTCTCTACCACGGCCAATTCCACTACACTTTTTGACCAGCCCAGAAGTGACAAACTTTAAACAATGCAACCTTTTCCAAAGCTTTTAAGTCAAATTTTCTGGCGTATATAACACCCAAAAGAACAAAATATGGATTCGAAACGAGAAACATAAGAAGTGTACAGCACACGAGGCGAGAGGAACTGGGCCGACTTGTTACCCCGCCGCTCGTTCCCAGGGTCTCTCTTCTTCCCGCCCCCTGCGGGAAGAAGAGAGCCCCTGGGAACGAGGTTGATAAATGGGAGGCTCTCAATTTGAATGGAAGGTGATACCCGAAGTCTCGCTTAGGGGTGCAAATGACGGATTTTACTCTAACTTTGGTTGTTTGGGATGAATCCGAAACATTTTTCACTGTCAATGTATCTTTTAGAGTTGCAAGTTAAAAAAAGCTGCGCCCTCATAAAGAGGAAAATTGTAATGCCCGTATTTGCTAAATGTTTGCTAACATTTATCAGTAGTCTTTAAATTGGCATCTTTTAGGGATCAAATAAGCTCAAGCCACACCCAGGTTGATCTCTTTAAATGCGCCAGTCAATTCCAGCTGTGCCCGCCTACCACTCCCCCTCCCCACCCACCCCCCCCCCCCACCCCCATTAGTGGGCATTGTCCCATACAGTCCATCACAGAGGGGTCATGTTACCCAGGAGCATTGGACAATCTTTTAATTCTATTTTTAAATTCTTCTTTTAATCCCCAAGGGTCGTTCCAGGGTGGCATGGGTACAGCTGGAATTGACTGATATCCCCCCACCCCCGAAACCAAATTAGGTAGACATACACATCTTGCACAATATCTCAATAGAACTCAAATCTGCAAAGGACCGCAAACCATAATGCTGTAAACGATAAACAGCATTATCGTTTGCGTCCTTTGCAGATTTGAGTTCTATTTTCATATATTTTGGGACCGTAGGTCTTTACTGATCCGATATGCTGGTTTTCTTTCAGCATGGTTTTGCCCATGCGTTTGAATGTTTACATTGGCTTGCCATGTACATTCAGTTTTTGCGAGACACCATTGTGACATCTTGGGACGGCTTGTTCCCCCGCAACACGTGATGTGGCACGCGTGATGCGGGTGACAAGTTGGTTCCAAGGTACGGAACTTGATATTGTGTACGGGTCATTGTGCAATCTATTTACGACTGCATTCTTGTAGACCTTACGTTCTTAGTTTGCTACAAGCTACACCGTGCTGACGAGCCCAAACAGGGCGAAACAGCTGTCCGCGGTTGCCACACTGCTTTATCGGTTTCTGTCGTATTGGTGTCACGCAAAATCTACTTTTTCACGTAGTCAGATCAGCCTTGCAGTTTGTCGGTTACAATATCTCAAACGGCAAACGCAGAGTTTCTGATTTTTGGCCAGGAGATTTTAGTGAAACCCATCAACATATACAAATCAAATTGCTAACTAGTCAATTTGCCCGGAAGAGAAAGAAAAAAACTACTAAAGGCAACCTTCGTTTGGCTCCCAGACAACAGTCACACTGAAAACACCCGTTTTTATCTCGAGTTCTGGCATTTATGGAGTGCATGGTATCGTCAAGCCTCAGCTCAGCTCCATTTACAACCCCAAAGAAACATGATCTAATGTGTGGTCCTACCTTCAGTCTTCTCTTCGCCTTTATTGCGCAGATATAAACACGCTTGGCTGTGGAAATCTCCTGCGATCGGCCGCTCTTCAGTTACAGTAATTTCCCGCTCAAAATTAGGTCACGCTGGGTCACCTGATCAAGCGTGACCTTTCACTACATGACGTGTCCGGAAGTAGTGTATACAGTATCTTTTATATGTACAGAGTCGCATAAATTCACAAACAGCATGTAAAATAATTTAGCCACGTAAACGAGAACAGCATTGCCAAGGATGGTATAGATCGAATATATTGAGTGGAATGACTTAATATTCGGGGAAATATTCGACTGCCGGACACGGAGTATTTACGATTTCGTGTCCGGAAGCTCGCGGCGAGCTTCAAAGTTATAAATACCAGTTATCGGGTGCCGAGCTCGCAAAAATTCACACTACGGTGGAAATAGTGAAAGTTTCAGCCATATAGACAAGGATTTGATATCAATAACTGAAATTTAAAAAAAAAATTGACTGCCGGACACGGAGTATTTTGAAAAACCTGTCCGGCTGCCGGACATATAGACACAGCGTTAAAATTTTGAATAAGCTTAAGGTGGCTTACTACAGTTTATAGGGGTCACCAGATGCTTTCGATAATATCGATCACAGGTGACCATTTGGGGGAACAAGCAACAATTACAAAGTCAAAACCATCGTACAAGACAGTGGGTGTTTGTAATTTCACCATCCTCTGGTTAGAAGTCGCTTAAAACAAGCGACCGAGTGGTTGTCAGAAGACTGGGTTCTAATTCTATGAGGACGTTTTACTCAAAAATCACCCGTACGACCCTACCTCAAAATCTTACCATTTAAACTTTGGATAAAAATAAACGTTCTTACAAGTTAAAACAAAAATCTGTAAAAGAGTTTTTCGCATATCAACGAAAATATCAAAAATAGGAATTTCGAAAAATATTTTAAAATCTGTCTTACAGATTTTGAAAAAAAATTGTCTGCAGATTGATGTTGATGTATATTTAAAAATATCAAAAATTGAGCATAGGTCGTACGGCTAGATTTCGAGAAATTCACGACCAAAAAAACGTTTAGTACGATCTCCGAGCATGCGCAGTACTGCGTACACCACGGCCATTCACTTATCTGCGCACGCGGCTGCTCGCGCATTACTAACTGCGTGCACGAAATCAGAGCCTCGTTGTTGTTTGCTCGCGTGGTATTGCTTGCGTGACACGCGCGCGTAAGGAAATTTATTGTCCCTCAAAACTGTATTCGGACACCTTAAAGGGACACTGTCACCTATTTTTAGTATCACTTTGAAAAGCCAAAAAACATATTTGTTTCAATGAAAACCTTAAAATAATGGTCCAGTTTTGTTAACAAAGACTCTGCTAGTGCACAGAAACTAGTATTCGTTATCTTTGGCTACGGATGGGATGGCCAGGATGGAAATGGATTGCAACTTGAAAAAATTGGCCAATTTTTTCAAGTTTCTCCCAAGAGTCGTGGAAAATCGCCGAAAAACTTATTATGGTTTGTTCTTCCCTGAAGAAATCACTTGATATTATCTTCTTGGTGTGTTTGAAAAGCAATCTTATGTTTGAGCAAAGGTACTTTGTCATATATTTAGTGTATTTTGACCAAAACACAGCAAAATCTGCGTGACAATGCCCCATTAATAATTAGCCTTAATAATAGAGCGATTACAGAATACAGGGCCACTTTGGTCCACCTCATTTACATGTGTCGGAACTCTTTGTAGAACGAGGTATAACACAACAGGCACTTTTGGCATTCAGTGAGATGCAAATAAGTGTGAGAAATAGTAAATAAGAGTGCAAGGCATGTGAGACATGGCTGCAAGCTCTTGTTTATTTTAACCTCCCCCCCTTCCCCCTACCCCTAGTCCTCCCCCCACCACCCTCCCCCTGGTCTTCTGACATGGGAAGTGCTTGCTATGTAATACTCTTACATTGTTCATTTACAGGATAGTTCATTTTCTGCCACAAAACATTCGTCTTATTGCCATAGATTTCCCAGGACATGGTAAATCTTCCCACAGATGGCCTGGAATGCCGTACCTCCACTTTGAATATGTTGCGGATGTCAAGAAAGTTGTTTCTCAACTTGGTTGGGGAAAGTTTTCGATCATAGGACACAGTATGGGAGCTAGTGTAGCATCACTGTATGCAGGCACTTTTCCCCATGAAGTAGAGAATCTCATATTGATTGAATATGGTGGTCCCGAAGTGCGATTTGAAGATAAGCCAGCTCTTGTGTTAGCTAAATATGCAGCTAGAATGTCAGATACAAAAACAGTGACTCCCCATGTTTATCAGGATTTAGAATCTGCAGCTAAGAGAAGGCAACGGAAATTTCTTGGGACCATGCTGTGTAAAGAAGATGCAATGTTGTTGGTAGAAAGAGGAACAAGTATTACCAAGAATGGGTTAATTTTTTCACATGATCCAATGGTTAAGTATTTTATGATCATGCCATTCTTTGTACCTCAGTCAGCACTGATTTCCATTCTTTCCAAGATACACTGCCCATCATTGGCATTGGAAGCCACCGATACTGTAAGCAATAGTGAAGAGAGAGAACGCCGCCTGGAGAGGCTTGAGGTCATTTGTCAAAGTACAAAGTTCAGTTTACGCAAGAGGATCAAAGGTGGTCATTACTTACATCTAGAAAGGCCTGAGCAAGTTGCAGAGGAGATAAAAGAATTCTTAGCTCTTTGTAGATCACAGGATTGTGTTACACAAAGCAAGTTGTAGTACATGATTGTACATAAGGCATGTTAAGGCTGCAGGAGGGAGACATTGGGGGGGCTCTGAATACCGAACACCGCAAAAAAAATCGAAAAACACTGCATCACCGCACGAAAAGTTGAAGAAACACTGACACTGTAATATATTTAAATGAAAACGGCTTGCGATTGGCTGCTGAAGCATAAAATATTAACTGGACAGTAGTATTTGACTATACTGCATTACAAATTAAACATACATGTAGGTTTAACAAAGATATGGCTTTTACTAAATACACATGGATTAAAGAAGATAAAGAAGCTAAATTTAGTTCTGACAAGGACAGCAAGAGTCAACGATTATTATACAAGGGTCCAACAAGAAACCGCAACACCACAAATAATTTTGTTTCACCAAACACTGGAGGTTTAAAAACACAAACAACGCACACCGCAGGATTTGAGATCACCGCAATACAGCAGTGTGGGCTTTTATTCACCAAAATACCACAATAAAAACTGAGCATCACCGCAACACCGCAAACCCCAACGCCCCCCTCATGCAGTCTGTAATAATGTTCAGTGCCAATATTTCGCAGTTGAACTTGACTTATTTTTGTTGCGGTCAACAAAAATAATGTTATCCAATCAATTTAATTTTAGCTAAAAATTGAGTTACAACAACACTTAAACTGTACAGACTTGTATAACCGTCAGACAGACAGACAGATTCTATCATTTCCCACAATTTTTTTTGGAACAGGGAATGTTTCAAAATCAATGCAAAAAGAAGAATGTATCTGCACTCTAATCTTTTATTGTTCATTAATTATAGACTTAATGTGATGTCCATTTGGACTTGACAGTCTTATTTAAATTAATGTAGAATGATGTAGATGGTTTCATCAATATTGTTTGATCAATATTTTAATATATCTACATATATAATAGAAATAAAAATATACACAATATTTTTCCTTTAAGTACAGGAATATTTTATTTCATACAAAATAGCAGCAATCAGATTAAAAGAGTGTTGCATTTAACAGTTGTTAAAGGCCAAGAAATAGTACAACCATATCTCAGTTTTTGCCGAAATACCGTAAAGTGTGAGTCCAAAGTGTTGAAAAAAAAATGACCCCTGTTACTTTCAGGTTTATCAGCCTTCTACTTTCACTACTTTTGGGGGCTTGCTACTTTCAGGTAGCCAAATAATGTCCATAAATTATATGAGCCTATTCATCCTATTTTAATTACAAGAGATGAGAGATTTGTGAACAAATAAGTTCCTTGTGGTCTTTAAAACTACTCTTTATAATTATTATCTATGGTAAAAGAGAGCTGTAAATAGTTCTTTCTTGAGCCCTCTTAGATCTTATTATAACCTATTAATGGAGGAGTAAATTGTTGGAGACATTCCTATTTATCATTGGGGGTCACAGCACAGGTACCCCAAGCTCAAGTGATGTTTGCACTGCTGCAACTTTGCAAAGCCATTAAAAATCTTTGCAAGACATGTATGTAAATACACTGTGCAATGTTTCAAGCAACTTGTCTCACAACAGTGTTGTGAGAAAACATACATAAATCAATGGACAGTGCAGCACCACCTTCACTGTAATCGGTCTATCTCTATGTGACCTTTTCAATATTAACAATTGCGCTTATGATTTAAGAGTTAAGGAATTTTATGTACCCAGTTTTAAGACCGTGACCTTCGGGAAACATTCGTTAAAATGCCTAGGCCCTACTCTTTGGGCAAAATTTCACCAGAAATAAGGAAATTACCATCGTTGCATGTGTTTAAGAAAGCCATCAGGAAAGTGGATTTGCATGAATTTTTAAACAATGCATGCAAAAACTGCATGCTAAGTAGTTCTTAAACTTAATTGAATTTTATTGTGTAGAATATTTTAAGTAAATTGTAATTAATATTTTAGATATTTTGGAATTTTATTTTGAACTTAATTGTATGTTAAATTTGTGTAGAATATTTTAAGTAAATTGTAATTGATTTTTTAGAATTTTAGATGGTGTCCTCAAGTAGTGGTTTTAACTGCTATATTTTTTTATTGACACTTGAATAAAGTTATTATTATTATTATTATTATTATTATTATTATTATTATTATTATTATTATTATTATTATTATTATTATTATTATTAAAGCATCTAAAGTCACAAGGCTACCCCAACATTACGTTGGTTGGCACCTTGCACACCTTGTCGGGGAGAGATGTTAAGTTACTTTTCTAAAAAACAATGCGGCCGCAGACACCAAGAGTCAAACCACCAACCTTAAAACTCAATTTATAATGCACTTTCACAAAAACCATGAATGGTAAATTAAAGAGACTATCTCTTTACTATCCATGCTTTAACCAAGAGGCAGACAAAAGTACGCATTGTGAACCTACTTTTAGCGTTTTCGCTCAAAGAAGCATGGGACGAGCTTATGTTAACCTCGTTCCTAGACTCTGCTCTTCTCAAAGTGTGTTTAATGGCGGACGAAGCGAGAGTGAAAAAATCTTTCAAAGAACTCTCCTTTATAGTTCCTTGGGGAGTTATTGCAGCAAAGGTTTGGGGACCGGATGACGGAAAACCTTTCCTTGGGCTTCATGGCTGGCTAGATAACGCCAACACATTTGACAGGTATTTTAGAACGATAATATTATTGCACCTATCAATGTCTTGCCCCAACGGGGGGAGTTGTCAAATGTCCCCACTGAAAAAGTGGCTAAATTGCAGAATACCCCGCAACTTATTAGCATCTTATTGAATAACAATAGTGCCTATTGTTTCATGCTCGTTTTTCCTGGGTTAGGGTTAGGAGTTTGTTAGCAGTTTCGGGGTATTCTGCAATTGCTCCACTTACTCTTAAGTTTTTTACCTACAGGATAGTTCATTTCCTGCCAGAAGACATTCGTCTTATTGCCATAGATTTCCCAGGACATGGTAAATCTTCCCACAGATGGCCTGGAATGCCGTACCTCCACTTTGAATACATTGCAGATGTAAAGAAAGTTGTTTCTCAACTTGGTTGGGAAAAGTTTTCGATCATAGGACACAGTATGGGAGCTAGTGTAGCATCACTGTATGCAGGCACTTTTCCCCATGAAGTAGAGAATCTCATATTGATTGACTATGGTGGACCTGCTGTGCGATTTGGAGATAAGCCAGCTCTTGTGTTAGCTAAATATGCAGCTAGAATGTCAAATGCAAAACCAGTGACTCCCAACATTTATCAGGATTTAGAATCTGCAGCTAAGAGAAGGCAGGAACCACATCTTGGATCCTCACTGTGTAAAGAAGATGCAATGTTGTTGGTAGAAAGAGGAACAAGTATAACCAAGAATGGGTTTATTTATTGTCATGATCCAGTGGTTAAAGAATATAGGTTACCATTCTTTGTATCTCAGTGGGCACTGATTTCAGTTATTTCCAAAATACAGTGCACAGTACTTGTATTAGATGCCACAGACAGAGTATTTCCTGAGGAACGAGCCCGCTTGGAGAGGCTCAAGGTCATTTGTCAAAATGCGAAGTGCAAAGTGTGGAAGAAGGTTAAAGGCAGCCACTTTTTCCATCTAGAAAAACCTGAGCAAGTTGCAATAGAAATAAAAGAATTCTTAGCTCTTTGTAGATCACAGGATTGTGTTGTACAAAGTAAGTTGTAGGTCAAAGGCAATCACTTCTTTCTTCTATAAGATCTGAGCAAGTTGCACATGAAATAAAAGAATTCTTAGCTCTTTGTAGAAGATTTGTAGGATTGCATAAATTTGTACAAAGCAAGTTGTAGCACAAAAGGTGTGGCAGTCTGTAATAATGCCCTGTGTTAATCTTTGACTGATTTGTGACTATTTTCTTAATATTTCTATGTTGCAGAGATCTTACAAGTGACAACAAAAATAATGGTATCCAATCGATTCCAGTTTGAGCTCATAACTCTTAAACTATACAGACTTAGATAAACATCAGACAGACAGATTCTTTTGTTTCCCACCATTGTTTGGAGCAAGGAAATGTTTGCAAAATTAATGCAAGATTTACAATGCATCTTTGTATGTGGTAAATACCTATAAAATATTTAAAATTTTTGTCTTAAATTCGAATTTAAAACAAAACTAAGTCGCCATAGTTTTTAAGTAAAGTTTTAAATATATTTTTGAACACGGCCTCCATGAAAAGCAGTTTTTATTTTTTATATTGTACCTCTTATTTGTAGTTAGGAAGTTAGGTAGCTAGCTGATTATAATAAATTAAGCTGATGGAAATACCGTGTATAAATAAAGTTATCTATCTATCTATCTATATTGAAATAATTTGATTATTTGATGATTATTTATTATTCATGAATTTTATACAGTTAGTGTGATGTCTATTTGGACTTGACCATCTTATTAATGTAGATGTGATGGTTTAACCACCTTGATCAGCATTACTATTTGTATAAAGGGTGGTGTGCATATTCTTTGATCAATCATTCTCAAACTAAAGGCATTTATAATTCATTGATTTTGAACAAAGAAAAGAGAGGCAGATCCAGGAATTTTTTATTGTGGGGGGGTTTATTTCTCCCCCCACACTCCCCCCTGATTTAATGTCAGTTTCCTTGGTTCCTTGCCATGTACATGAATTCTACTTGAAAAGGGATGAGCACATGTTTCTGTAAATGCCAGTCAGACAATACTGCTTTGCGAGCAGAGGCAAGCAGACCATAAGAGGGTACCCCAAAACAATTACATTTTTAATATGCTGGGGAGTGGGGGTTCCGGAGTCCCCCGACCCTCCCCCTGGATCCGCCACTGGAAAATCATAAGTGTGATAATGGTTTGGAAACCCGATCTTAATTAGCATAGATTTTGGGCTCAGTCTCCAGCCGTGGGTGTCTCGATGCACCCGCAATTCTCCCCACCTCACCTCTCCTGAGTTGGGGAGAATCGCGGGCACATCGAGACACCCATGGCTGGAGACTGAGCCTACATAGATTTTGGCCGATATTTAGGTTTGCAAAACAAACCTTCTTCAGGGACTAGGAATAACAGGCAAATATATTGAACTTTTTGGTTTTTTTATCACATTTCTGTCTCAATCTCTTCTCTTTGTTCTAAGGATAAGTTTGCCATTCTTTACTTCTTATTTCAAGATTTTTACTGATCTAAGTCTAGAAAAGATCTAGCACTCATCGTTGTTGTGGTTTTGCCTTAATTAGAGGTTATTAAGGGCGTGTTCTATTGGTGACAACCGTTTTCGGTTGGTTGGGTTGGATTTTTTTCGTGTTCTATTGGGAAAAAAACATTTTTGGTTGGTTTGGTTGATCAACCATTTCAACCAGCTCTGAACCTGGTTGAAATGGTTGAAACCGAAAAAAACAAAAATGGTTGAAAAGTGTTATATTGGAACGCCTCAACGAAATCAACCAAAACCCGTTTAGGTTGAAACGGTTGATCCCAATAGAACACGACCTAAAAGTTATGTTTGTGTTAACTATCAGCGGGAGGATTGTTACTTTAGAAGACTGAGGCATATCACAGATGTATGTATGCATGTGCAGTGATTTTTTTAATTTTTATATCTGAAATTTATGTAGAAAAATTTTTAAGTGACAGATTTTTGTTTATAAGATGTGATGTTTCTATGGCAACCATATTTTGACAAGCTTGTTTACAAAACAGTTTGTGCAGTGGGTTGTCATGATGAAAATTGTGAGACAAGTTGCAGATGTCAATCAATGGTCTTTATTTCAACACAATGGATTTTAAGTGTTGCCATTTGTGGGCTTCAAATTATGCTAAAAAAGTAGCTGCAACTGTTGCAGAAAGTAAAACTAAATCAAGTGATATAAATTTTGGAACCACTTCTGCAACTTTGCAATGGCATTTACAAAGCAAGTTGTAGCACAAAAGCTGTGGCAGTCTATAATAATGCCATGTGTTAATCTTTGACTGATTTGTGACTATTTCTTAATATTTCTAAGTTGCAGAGATCTTACCAGTGACAAAAATAATGGTATCCAATCGATTCTAGTTTGAGCTCATTACTCTTAAACTAAACATCTGACAGACAGATTCTTTTATTTCCCACCATTGTTTGGAGCAAGGAAATGTTTGCAAACTTAATGCAAGAATTACAATGTATCTTTGTATGTGGTAACAGGGACCCGCGGAGCAAGGTGAAAAGTGGGAGGGTTGACGATTGAAAATAATTTTTTCATATTGAAATAGCACAAAAAGTGGGGGCGGGGGCGCAAAAAAGTGGTGGGGCTGTGGCCCTACCAGCCCCTCCCCCTCCGCGGTCCCTGGGTAAATACCTCTATTGAAATAATTTGATTATTTTATAACCACTTCCGCAACTTTGCAATGGCCATTGAAAATCTTTGCAAGGCATGTATGTTAATACACTGTGCAATGTTTTAAGCAACTTTTCTCACAACAGTGTTGCGAGAAAGGATATGCAAAACAATGGACAGTGCAGCGCCACCGCTGTAATCTGTCTATCTCTGTATAGCATTTAAAGTCGCAAGGCTACCCCAACATTATGTTGGTGGGCACCCATTTGCACACCTTGGCAGAGAGAGAAAATGTTAAGTTACTTTTGTAAAAAAACAATGCGTCTGCAGACACCAAGAGTCAAACTACCAACCTTGAAACTCAATTCATACTGCACTTCCACTATAACCATGGATAGTCTAAAAAAGAGATACATGCAAAAACCAAGAGGCAGACAAAAGTACGCATTGTGAACCTACTTTTAGCGTTTTCGTTCATAGGAGCATGGGACGAGCTGATGTTAACCTCGTTCGCAGACTCTGCTCTTCTCAGGGTGAAAAATAACATGGCGGACGAAGCGAGAGTGAAAAAATCTTTCAAAGAAATTTCCTTCACAGTTCCTTGGGGAGTTATTGCAGCAAAGGTTTGGGGACCGGATGACGGAAAACCTTTGCTTGGGCTTCATGGCTGGCTAGATAACGCCAACACATTTGACAGGTATTTTAGAACGATATTAAACTCATGCGGGCCGGGATGAACAAGACGGTTCTAGCTTGTGGGTGTTAAAATGGAGCACGAATGATAACAGTGGATTCAGTTCCAAACAACGTTTCACCATTGTGCATAGAATACAGACAATACAATGAACGATGGAGTAATTTCCACTTTCTTTGTTTTTTTGTTTTTTTTATACAGCGACCACTTTTCCAAAATACCAAATTTCTTCCAATTAAATCACTGTAATCCAAACCTCTCGTAAGCGACGACCCCTCATAAGCGACCGCGACCACTTTCAACGCTGGTTATTTGACTTTTTCTGGGGGGGGGGGGGGGGGGGGGGGGGGGGGGGTGCTGCTGGGACTCTGGAACCCTTATCCTATGCTATACCTGCCAACTTTTCTGAAGTCAAATGCATGTGATTTTTGTATGCATATTACCCGAATTTCCAAAAAAATGTCCGACAACTGCCCAGACATTGCCGAAGATGTTCCGACAACTTCCGAACAATTCCGAATATATCCGAAGATGTTCCGATGATTTCAGATGGTTGCCGAATGTCACAGTGCTCAAAAGCTTGACGCGATCTTGTCGAGATAGCGCTTATCTCGACCTTTCATCTTGTTATTTGGCACTCAAACGCGACATTTAGCGCCATTAACTGGACTATTTTGAGTGCAAATTGAATTCAATCTTTCACGTTAATGTTAAAATAAACAAGTAGTCCGGAATTGTGAGTCAGGCGTGTGAAATTGCCCTGTATGCGTGTGATCAATGTTTTTGATCCGTGGGCGTGTGACACACATAATGCGTGTGAGTTGGTAGGTATACTATACCAGACCATGTTCAGCTGATTTTGCAACCCTATAGTATACTGGACTAGACACCAAACATCCCTACCCGATCTCAGACTTGCTACTTTTAGAACTGTATCACTATTAATCTTTTGTAAGGGTTATTGACCTGGAGCGAGGGGATACATGTATGTGATATATTCCCCTCGTGGTGTACCCAAGGGCGTACATACAGACATATATACAGACTTAACTTGAATCTTGTGTTATTCAAGTTCAAATTACAAAACAAAAATATTGTCCTTTTCATAAAAAATTCAACATAATAAATGTACAATATTTTACACTGATATGTGCTTTGTACATTGAAATTACTATAGGTTTATATGATTCAGAGACAGGTTCATATGATTCAGAGACAAGTTCATATGATTCAGAGACAGGTTCATATGATTCAGAGACAGGTTTATATGATTCGGAGACAGATTTATATGATTCAAATACAGGTTCATATGATTCAGAGACATGTTCATATGATTCAGAGACTGGTTCATATGATTCAGAGACAGGTTCATATGATTCAGAGACGGGTTCATATGATTCAAAGTAAAGACCCCTGTGGTCTGACCTCTTGTAATTGACCACCTCCGTAAGCGACCACCCTTGCTTTGCATTTTGGGTGGTGGTTTATGGGAGGTACAACTGTAAATGGAAAGCCTGCAGAACATTGACTGCAGGAATGCATTATGTAACTCAGTTTCCCAGTTTGCACATGCATGTAACAGTGCTGGATGGGGAGGTTGGGAAGTGTGTGCGGGGGTGGGGGGCGGATTAGGGTTAGGGTTAGGGGTCTTCTTACCAGAGAGAATCTGATTAATCCTGGCACTGCTTGCTGCTTACTCTTAAGTTTTTTACGTACAGGATAGTTCATCTCCTGCCAGAAGACATTTGTCTACCCCTACCCATCCCCCTACCCCTACCACCACCCCCCTCCCCCTTGTCTTCTGATATGGGAAGTGCTTGCTACATAATACTCTTACATTGTTAATTTACAGGATAGTTCATTTTCTGCCACAAGACATTCGTCTTATTGCCATAGATTTCCCAGGACATGGTAAATCTTCCCACAGATGGCCTGGAATGCCGTACCACTACTTTGAATATGTCGCAGATGTAAAGAAAGTTGTTTCGCAACTTGGTTGGGGAAAGTTTTCGATCATGGGACACAGTATGGGAGCTAGTGTAGCATCACTGTATGCAGGCACTTTTCCCCATGAAGTAGAGAATCTCATATTGATTGACTATAGTGGTCCTGGTGTGCAATTTGAAGATAAGCCAGCTCTTGTGTTAGCTAAATATGCAGCTAGAATGTCAGATGCAAAAACGGTGAGACCCCATGTTTATCAGGATTTAGAATCTGCAGCTAAGAGAAGGCAGAAACCACATCTTGGATCCTCACTGTGTAAAGAAGATGCCATGTTGTTGGTAGAAAGAGGAACAAGTATTACCAAGAATGGGTTTATTTACTGTCATGATCCAGTGGTTAAAGAATATACATTACCATTCATTGTACCCCAGTGGGCACTGATTTCAGTTCTTTCCAAAATACAGTGCACAGTACTTGTATTAGATGCCACAGATAGTGTATTTACTGAGGAACGAGCCCGCTTGGAGAGGCTCAAGGTCATTTGTCAAAATGCAAAGTGCAAAATGTGGAAGAACGTCAAAGGCAGCCACTTCTTCCATCTAGAAAAACCTGAGCAAGTTGCAATAGAAATAAAAGAATTCTTAGCTCTTTGTAGATCACAGGATTGTGTTGAACAAAGTAAGCTGTAGGTCAAAGGCAATCACTTCTTTCATCTATAAAACCAGAGCAAGTTGCACAAGAAATAAAAGCATTCTTAGCTCTTTGTAGATCACAGGATTGCATAAATTTGTACAAAGCAAGTTGTAGCACAAAAGATGTGGCAGTCTATAATAATGTCATGTGTTAATCTTTGACTGATTTGTGACTATTTTCTTAATATTTCTAAGTTGCAGAGATCTTACAAGTGACAACAAAAATAATGGTATCCAATCGATTCTAGTTTGAGCTCATTACTCTTAAACTAAACATCAGACAGACAGATTCTTTTATTTCCCATCATTGTTTGGAGCAAGGAAATGTTTGCAAAATTAATGCAAGATTTACAATGTATCTTTGTATGTGGTAAATACCTCTATTGAAATAATTTGATTTTATAATTATTTATTATTCATGAATTTTGTACAGTTGGTGTGATGTCTATTTGGACTTGACCACCTTGATCAACATTACTATTTGTGTAAAGAGTGGTGTGCATATTCTTTGATCAATCATTCTCAAAGGCATTAATAATTCATTGAGTTTGAAAAAGGAAAACAGAGGCGGATCCAGGAATTTTTTATTGTGGGGGGGGGGGGGGGGGAGTGCAAAAAATTTCTCCCCCCCCCCCCCTGATTTAACATCAGTTTCCTTGGCCCCTTACTGTGTTCATGAATTCTACTTGTAAAGGGACGAGAACATGTTTCTGTGAATGCCTGTCGGGCAATACTGCTTTGTGAGCAGAGGCGAGCAGCCCATAAGAGGGTTCCACAAAATGCAACGTGCATTTCATTAAAAAAAATCAACCAATTGAATGGTGATATTGGATCCTGTCGATGCAAGAATTTCAGTGTCAAACAAGTAACAAAAAAACACAGATCTGTAAGGGGGGGTGTGGGTCCCGGACCCCCCAGACCCTCCTCCTGGATCCACCACTGGAAAATCATAAGGGTGATCGTGGTTTGGAAACCCAATCTTAATTAGCATACATTTTGGCCGATATTTCGGTTTGCAAAACAAACCTACGGGGGTTAGGAATAACGGGCAAATATATTAAACTGTTTGTTTTTTATCACATTTCTGTCTCGATCTCTTCTCTTTGTTCTAAGAATCAGTTTGCCGTTCTTTACTTCTTATTTCAAGATTTTTACTGATCTAAGTCTGGAAAATACCTGGAACTCATCGTTGCTGTGGTCTTGCCTTTTTTAGAGGATCCGCGGGAGGATTGTTACTTTAGAAGCTCGCAACCTTTCAGGATTTACTAACAATTCATTTGTATTGCTACTTTTGGAGGGCCGCTTCTTTTGACTCTTGGAAAGTTAAGGCAGTTACAGTGTACTTTGTTTCATGCTCAATCTGCTTCGTTGTAGCTACATGAAGATGGGGTTTATATTATATTATACACACACACCCCAAATTTACACCCTAGATATTTTATCTTCCCTGGAAGTTGGGATCTACTGTTCCCTTTCCCATCGTGGCCCCATTCCCATTTTATCACCATTCCTATTGTAACCCAATTTCCATCACTAATCATATCCCCACTCCCTTTATATCCCCATTCCCATCATATTCTCATTCCCATCGTACCCCCATGCTTAAAACAGAAATACAGTCGCCCCAAAATTTACACCTTTAATATCAAGACAGCAATACAGTCACCCCCAAATGTTCACCTGTTTTACACAGGGACACTCTCGGCTGAAATATCGTGTTTTCATGAAAAGGCAACATTTTGTGCAACTTGTTTTGCAGTGTTGACCACAAAGGACTAAGGCATATGTACGCATGTGCAGTGGGTTGTCAAGTTGCAGAAATGGGTGTACACCGTCCTGTGCTAAAAAAGTAGCTGCAACCATAACAGAAAGTAAAACTTGATTCTACTTTCTGCAACATTTCTTGCAAGGTTTTGGCCGTTGCAAGTTATATTATGTTGCTTTGTTTCATACAACTTGTCTCCAACAGTGTTGTAGGCAAAGATGCATGAAATATTGCACAGTGTAACACCACCTTTACTGTAATCTATCCATCTCTGTCTTTTTCTGGTTTACATCGCGTTTTGTCACAACCACTTGTCACCTGGGTGAAGTGCAGTGCCGGATCCAGTGGAACTCGCGGGCTCAATGTTAACAGCCAATCGAGCGATCGAGCGAAATATTGTCCCACTGCAATAATTCGTTTAACGCTTCGCATATTCACGAGTTTAAAAGGGAGTGAAGTTTAGTACCGTACCATCACACTGATGATGGGAGTTGAACTCCCGAAACGTGTCTGTATTAAACGTTGTAGTATTCGCTTTGAGACTTTAAAAATATCCATTAAAGGAGATTTCTCCGTCCTCGAGCCGACGCTTTCAAGGAAAAAAAAGCTCTTTTAAAAAGAAATGATTCTTCTAAAGCTTGCGGCGAAACATGGTAAATTTTCTTTGCAAATATTTGCAGGGATCCATAGGATAGTGCGTTGAGACGTAAGAATATTTAACGATGAGTACAGCTAACTGCGTAACAATAAATAGTTCAGTTTATTCAAGAAATAACAATGTTTTCTGTGGCTTCTCTTATAATAACTTGAATTTCAGTTAAATTCGCTCATTTCCAGCTGTCAGTAGCCTGCGTAGCAGTCGTTTCCTTTTCGCAAAGCGCGTAGGGCGCGCGAAAGCTTGGGCGCGAAAAGGAGCAAACAAAAGCCCCTCCCCCCCCCCCCCCCCCTTCTCATTTTTTTGCTCCTTTTGGCGCCCAAGCTTTCGCGCGCCCTACGCGTATTGCGAAAAGGAAACGACTGCTACGCAGGCTAAGCTGTCAGCTTTAACCTTGATGAATAAAAATTTCCAATCCTAGCGGACAGTTATCTATTTATATTCCCCAACTAGAACGGTAAAACAACCACTTTAACTCAGAGCAGTTTTCAATTGAGTATCGAAAGTAATTACACAATTGCTTTGGTTTTGCATTGCTACGCTTTGATTGGCTAAAAAATCTCGCGCCACTTTCTCGACCAATCAGAAATAAAACCAAAACCAATCGTGACTTGCGCGTATGCGTTTTCCCGCGCTTGGCGCCGCCATGTAATTGCTTCGAGCTCTGATTGGTTCATATATTATATATTTGCTTTAAGTTCTGATTTGCTTCGTTGGATTGTCTGCCTTTGTGTTGGGATTGGCCAAAACAGGTTTTGCGATGTAGTATATCAAACACGAGGAAGAGTGTTTCATCAGGATATCCAAACACCAAGAAGCGGGTTGAAAAACGAGGCGCAGCCGAGTTTTTTTTTTAACCAACTTGGAGTGTTTGATTTTGCTTCTCAAACCGATCATTAAATGTGAGAAAACTAAGGAATTAAATCACCAAAATCTCTGCAAATTAAGACGGGGTAAACTGAGTGTCGACTTTGCAATAAAACGCTTCGTGATTGGCTAAATTGTAAGTTCTCGGCCAATCGTGATATTGATGGAGCGGTTTTCACTTGAGAGTCAAAAGTAATTTAGTTATTGCTTTGGTTTTGCATTGCTATACTTTGTGATTGGCTGAAAAATCTCGCACCAGTTTCTCAACCAATCAGAGGTAAAACCAAAACCAATCGTGACTTGCTCGCACGCGTTTTCCTGCGCTTCAGGCGCCAGCTACATGTATTTGCTTCGAGATCTGATTGGTTCATTGGATTGTCTCTGTTTGTTGTGATGTTGGTTTAACGAAGTTTAATGCCCAGTTCCTTCTATGAGACGTGCCTGCAGGAAACCATGGTAGTTGTATTCAGCACAACAAGTCCAAGATGACGGGCTATGAATACAACTACCATGATTTCTTGCGGGCATTGAAAATCGCTCTAACCAACACAAACCATACCCCTATTCCCTGAATTTAACAACTCAGATATTTAAAGGGACACTCAGGTCCCAGATGAAATATCGTGTTTTCATACGATTATGGACAGGAGCTTGCTTTAACTTGCTTTATTATCTTCATATAGGAAGAAGAGATATCCAAAAGTGATGAACGCAAAGAAATATGAACTAAAAAGGCGAAATAACACCGGACTTAAAAAAACTCAAAATTTCACCAGAATGGAAACTTTGATTTCTTGACCGCTTTTCACGAAATCAAAATTGTTGAACTGTAATCCACTTCCATCCTTGTAATCCTGCACTTTATCTCCAAACCGTACTGCTTCTGTTTTGCTCTATAGAATCTTTTTATCCAATTTAGTTGTATATTTGGTGGCATTTCGACCACATAGAAGGTTGAAGTACGTACGGTATTTGTAATGTCGACAGATCGAAAGAATAGAAGATTTAATTTCAAGTACATCCAAAAAAATATATAGGATAATTTTTCGGTTTTCATCGAAATGACCGTTCGAAAACAAGACTTCGAAAGTTTTGTGTAAACCTTAAGGTCAACTTGCAAGTAAAGTTTGGAGCACTGAAAGAACAAAAACAAAATGCGTTTTACGACGTTAAATTCCCTCGGAACAATTTTGGGTGATATTGGGGGATTTAATTGTCAAATGTTATCCCGTTGGACCACTTGAACAATCGAAAGTTAAATGCGCGTGTGCTGCCCAGGCCCCGGTGGGAGGTATGTAAAAGTTTCATAGATTTGATCGATGCGTTAACAATATTTCACGCTGTTTAGCTTGCGTAGTAAACATTCAAAGTCTCGACGGAGGGCTCCGAGTTTGCTGCCATGGCATGTGGAAGCGGCTTGTTGAATCCCTCTTTTCCCATCAGCCAGTACGTTTTCCAGAAACCGCGACCCTAGACGTGAAGAAATAATTTAGACTACATTACACCAGTCAGCCTCAAGGCTTGTAACTGTTTCGGGAATGAAGGAAATCCAGAAGAAAAGGCCCGGGCGGGGGTGGGGGGGAGGGGAGGGGGAGGGGAGGGGGAGGGGAGGGGGGGGGGGCGATCTCCCATACAATAGTGACGAGCGCAGTCGTCATACCTTTTAGGGGTTAACATTCGTGGTTTGGTACCACTAAGGGTGTTTGATCGAAAATGACCACTGTCACAGTTATTCTGGTACCTTGTAAGGTATCCTTACAGAGAATTGGTATCTCTTAGGGGGAGGAAGGGGAATTAATGTGAGCCACACCCACAAAACAAGTTTTTGGTACCTTTTAGGGCTGCCTTTCAAAATGTCCGTAGATCGCCCCCGTCAGTTTTATATGGGAGTACACCCTCCCCCCCCCCCCCCCCCCCCCCCCCCTGTCCTTCCTGGGGGAAAGGGGGAAGGAAAACAGAGGATGGGAGTCAGCATTTTCCATGTAGAGGTGGGATCGTATCAATAACTGATCCAGACTCCATCGTAAGGGAGCAGAGGAGGTGGCAAGTGAATAAGGACCGGGGGAGAGGTAAGTGAATAGGGGGAGCAAGTAAATAGGGGGGGGGGGGGGAGTGAATAGGGGGAGTGTAAATGTTAGAGATTGAAAAAAGTGATGTTTAAACAAATCGGATGACTGCAGATGTTGTTACTCTTCTGTATATATCATTACAAACCGAATAAACCTCCACGTCATATTACCATTATTAAGCGAACAAGGAGGAGAGAGCAATCTGGTCATGTCTTTTGAGATGAGTACAAACTCTACCTTGAGGTACACCTCTCCTCTCAGTTTTGAGATGAGTACAAACTCTACCTTAAAGTACACCTCTCCTCTCTTTTGAGATGAGTACAAACTCTACCTTGAGGTACACCTCTCCTCTCTTTAGAAATGTATATCCACCGATTTCCTTTAGAAGTCTGTAACAGTCCTCGCTGACGTGGATCTTGAGAGCTGAAGAAGAAAAACTGAAATCAGGCTCTCTTTCCCAGAGTAATAATTAACATACGATAACTTCTGTATTCTGATTGGCTGAGAGCATGTCAATTTATCCCAAACAGTGCAGAAAAGTAAAATTTGCAGTGCAAAAGGGCGAAATTGAAAATGATTGACAGTTATGAGAGCT
The DNA here is from genome assembly GCA_024195265.1 of Dendrophyllia cribrosa. Lineage (NCBI taxonomy): Eukaryota > Metazoa > Cnidaria > Anthozoa > Scleractinia > Dendrophylliidae > Dendrophyllia > Dendrophyllia cribrosa. Next base: position 22,428,658 of record JAJLRJ010000014.1, on the reverse strand, counting down.
AAACGATCTCAAGCTGTACAGAAACAACTGAATGGTGGCCAAGAATGAAACACGATTCAAACAGTATTACGGAATTTTAGTAAAAAGTCTTAAAAGAAAATGCAAACTACAAAAGCTCGAGAAGAAAGAAAAAGTCGGAAAATTCCCACTATCTGAACGCCTGGAACAGGCTACAATCTCTTAAGCTTCTCCTTGCCGTAAGGATCAGTTCGTTGTTTTTACCTATACTACTGTGTAATATTATTATTATTATAAACTTTATTTCACACAGAATACGCTAGGATATTTTGCGTGTTCTCTTTTCCTTATAAGGTAACATGACATCACAGTCGAATAATAAATCAAAGTAATCTGTCATAACTGCTGATAAGAAGTTAAACCTCTTACCCTGACCAGTGGTCTCCAACCTTGAAGCCACGTTAACTGTGTCTCCAAATAAGCAGAATCTAGGCATGTGAATTCCGACAACACCCGCCACGCAAGAGCCTTTGAAAGAAAGTAAAACATTGATGTTTTAGACGGACACGTGGTTCTATCAGACCCGCACTTGTCTTCAGTTTCTGAGGCATGAGATAACTGAAAGTATTCTCTTGTTCACCAATGACCATTTACAAAGATTTGCAAGATCCGTTAGTTTCACATAAATAATGACAATTTGTAATTTGAGTGAAATTTAAAAAGCAACCTGAAAAAATTCAGGCTTAAACGGACCCATGGATTAATCCCATCGGATTCGAACCTATGACCTTGCGATACCAGTGCAATGCTTTATCTACTGAGCTCTCAAGCCAGACAGATAGATGGTCAATTGTGAGTTCGTAATATACTCGATGATAGTGAATACATATGAATATGAAAAAATGATAAACATGAGTGAAATTTGTAATCCTCGCAGTGTGCTCTCAACTTAAACAGTTGAAAAATACGATTTTCATATATTCATATTCAATTTGTAATTTATAAAAAAAAAGCATTAGCCCAGCCCTGAAAACAATTTTCGGGTCTTCGGGCCTTACTTTTTGGCGAGATATAAGGGGAAGGGCGTGGGGAGGGGGGGGGGGGGGGGGAAGAGAGGGGGCTCCCCTGGATCCGCCTCTGCTAACCCTAAACAAGATAAAATCACTTTATTTAAGTATCAAAGGTATTTAGCACGCGAGTACTAATAGGGGTCACTTTCCAGATCTAATTTAAATTTGGAAGAGACGTTTCACGAGTATAGTTATGATCATTTGCCTAGCAGGGCATCTTCAGTGGCGTTCAACGGTGCATGGCATAGATTTGCTTACCGCTGTGCAGTCCAACTCTGAGCTGTAGCTTCATCCGGGGTCTGTGCCTGATCTTGAAGTGAGTCGTCAGACTCAGAATGTCAAACGCCATGTCTGCGATTTCTGCAGCGTGACGATTGCCATTCCTAACAGGCAAACCAGACACGACCAGCAAACAATCACCGATTGTTTCTACCTGTGAATAAAAACAATTTGATAAAGTTTGTTTCAATTCTGTAGATTGGGGAGCTAACAAATAGCAACTAACAAATAGCATCCCTGGCTGGGATGCTATTCCATCGCAAATCACCTCCTGTATGCTGTTGACCATTTAATTTCTTGGGTAGCTTGCGTGGAAGGCACAAGAAGGCCCTTGCACCAAATAAAGGCCTGGTAGGTCTTGTAAACTCGGGTTGTACCATCCATACCAGGCTTTTGAGAAAGAAAAATCAAACCTAAAAGCCTGCTAAGCCTGGATTTACCAGATTTTCCCTGTTACCCTAGTACAAGTCTTGTTATAAGCCAGGTTTAGGTAAAAAAATGAACCCGAAAAGGCTTTCCTGATAGGCTGGTTGGAAAGCATCTCCCGAAAAGCCATCTATACGGGGATGCTCCGCCCGAAAGGGGTACCTTTTTGACACTGGAGGGATTTTACGAGTTGAAGTATATGAAAGGGTAGGGATTTCACGAAGGATAGGAAAGGGAAGCGAAAACACGCCGTTGAAGCATGAAAAAGGTAAGGAAAACTGCCATGTTAGTATTATATCAAACGGACGCACGTAAAGGCTATATGAAAGGGGTACCATTTTCACTGAAAGGTATATGAAAGGGGTACCATTTTCACTGAAAGGTATATGAAAGGGGTACCATTTTCAATGACAGGTATACGAAAGGCGTACCTTTTCTGTCAAAAACGGTTTATGAAAGGGTAAGGGTTTGGACCTTGGGGTGGAGCATCCCCGTACAAAACTTTGTTGAGTACCCCCCCCCCCCCCCCCCCCCCCTCCCGGGACGAAAAGCCCGGTTTGTAAAGAGAAAGGTACCTAAACATCCGAGTTAGTCAAGGGTACTGCTATTGACTGATCTCACCTTGAACACGTCATAGTCGGCAAGAATATTGTCCAAAGCAAGGTACAAATCATTCAGAAATGCAACAATCTAAAAGGAAAATGGTTTATGGAATTTAATGAGCTTTTTGTCAACGATAAGGTCGACCTAACGATAAGGTCTTAAGATGAGTTCAACTACATTGAAACAAAATGTATGGCAATTGAGGGGACTTTTTTTAACATTGGTTTGCCCACCTCCATCGGTGTTTAACTGCGGTTAAACGAGAGAAATTTGCAAAAGTTAAGCAAAGTACTAAAAGTTGAATAAGGTTGTTATTTTCACTGTTTGAAGTTTAATATATTGCCAATACACTGTCAATTTACCAAACGTTTTGAAAGTTTACTAAAAATGTTCTAAGCAATTAAAAACTGTGAACTGCAGAATTGTCGGCGCCATTTGCCAGCATAATTTTGATCAGGTGCAAAGAGTTTTAGTCAGTTTTCAACGGAAAAAGCTCATCATTTTGAGAAAAATTTAAAGATAGTAACGTCAACTAATTTTTTTATTCATCCCTGCCCATATTTCCATTTAATATTAAATAAAATCCCACTAAATAAACGAAAAAAGCCTCGGACGTTTGCCCACCTCCATCGGTGTACTCTCTGAAGCAAGATCTGTGAAAGCCATGATTTCACTGAAGTAGATTGTGACTTCGTCAAAGAACTCTGGAGTCACAGGCTTACCAAGCTTCAGTTGCTCTGCTACTGCTCTGTGTGGCAAAAAAAGGAAGGACACAGATGTAGTATGCTTCATGTAGGTTTACATGATGTAAGCATGTGGAATGGTTCGTTCATGTGTACATGAAGTAAGGAGCGGTGTATTACGAATTTAAAAAAAAGGACACCGACATTTATGAGAAGCTTTAACATCACTGCATTATGGTGCGTCTTCTGTCATCTGTTTCCAGCACGATTTCCGACTCAATATGAAATTTTATACAACAATAATGCCTAGAACAATTTAATGGAAAATGAATGACGCGGATCATTAGAAAGAGAGGATGGCAAACGATGAAAATGCTTTAACATTAACGCCCTTGAAGAAGCGAAGAAGCGAGATTCGCGCTTTGCGCTTTGCGCTTTCAAAGGCATTGACAAGAGGTTTGCGTTTTTTAAGAAAAGCTCAGATTGCTTACACTGGCAGCATTTTATACAGAAGCTTGTCAGTTTTCTTTTTCTCCTCCATCAATAGACGAGTGCGTTCTTCCACGAGCGCCTCCAAGTTGTCAGTATGTTGCTCGATTAGCGCCATAATGTTATCCATAATGCTGACGTCTCTATAAAAAGGAAAAAACTAATGTAAATAGCCTGTTCCAGGCGTTAAGATTATAGGTACGGGGAGTAGCTAAAATCCGACACACGAACGACTATCTATCCTTCGCTCCCCATTATCTTAACACAGGGAACAGGCTGTAATTCGCCCTATGTAAAGGAATCCAGGAGGCTCTCGGATTCCAGATCCCAGTCTGTGGATTCCGGATTCCGGATCCCGAGTAGTGGATCTAAGTGGATTACGGATTCCAAACTCAAGATCGACTCACAAGTTCCAGGCATAATAACAATTACCTCATGTAATGTAATCGGTCAGAGGAACGTCATCCGTGGAGAGTAGGGACGGAACATTTTCCCATGATATATCATTCTCGCTAATTTCACGCAAACCATGGTTTGACAAAGTAGGATTAACCCTCGGACGTACACGCAATCTTATGCCCCACCGTGGTACAAGAGGGGGGTGGTTGCAGGAAATATTTTACCTCTAATAGATAACCTGTGATGTACTCTACAAGATAAGGTAAATAATATTGGTTATGGCGCTGCTGGGGGTCTTCCAAGATGGCCGCCAAGATGGCCGCCATCTTGGATTTGACAAAAAATTCAACTTTATCGGAAAAACGTAAAAAGAGCAAATAAGTTTTAAAACATGATACAGTTAAACATTCTCCTGCTTTTGGTGGCGTTTAATACGTTTTTTCACCGAAAAAAGGTGAAAAACACGCACTTTTATTAAAAAATGGCTTGACCTCATGCCAGTTATGACGTCATATCTCGCTACCATAGCAACTGATAGTCATCAAACTTTACCAAAATATGTCTAAAGGATAAAAAAACAGCTACTGAAGACGACATGTGCTAACGATAAATGCTCTTGAAACAATCGGAGAAAAACCTTAAGAGGGGCATCCACCCCCCTCCCCCCTGTACGTCCGAGGGTTTAGACAACAGAAGCATATGGGCAACATGGAAATTGGTATTTCATTTAGTTAGTTATTAGTCAATTCCAGAAAATTTTTGCCTTTGGTGACAAATTCCCCACGAAAATGAATCCAGGACATTGTGTGTTCAAAACCAACCACGTGACTACCAAATGCTCCCTGGTAGGCTCATCCATGCAAGACAATGCCCGAACAAAATGACTGATGCAATAGAGCCGTATTCAATTCAATGTTGAAAGTAACTTCGCGATTGCTTTGGTTTTGCATCACTACGCTTTGATTGGCTAAAAATCTCGCGCCACCTTATCAACCAATCAGAAGTAAAACCTAAACCAATCGTGACTTGCTCGTACGCATTTTCCCGCGCTTGGCGCGGGTTCCTTTATTTGCCTCGAGCTCTCATTGGTTCATTGGATGGCCTGCCTCTTTTCTGATTGGCCAGAGTAACTACTTTGATTTTGGTTTTACGACAGGAAGTGATGCATTGTGGGATAGGTGACTTGTCCTCCTTTCGACACTCAATTGAAAACTGCTCTTGATGCAGTATAAATTACGCACTTACCTGCCCATGACCTTTCGGAGCTTGTCCAGGATCTTGTTAAAATGGGGTCGTTTATCTGGTTCGTCGTCCCAACACCGTGTCATAAGGGACTGAAGCTCTTCCTTACAAACATCCCCCTTAACAATGGGGCGGAATGGTGGGTCTTCGTGTGCAGTGACTCGAGCGATTATTTCTGTCGTAAACAAGTTATAAATAGTCACTTGTAAAAGTTTTGTTATTTTCCTCGGGTTTTCGGTGTTTAGGAATTTCTAGAGCTTTCAAAAAACCCTGACGCTTTACCTACGCAATTATTTTTAGCTATTCGTTTAAAATTAACGAAAATAACGCAATATACTTCATCCTGGGAATGAAAGAAATAGAACATAATACGCGTATACAATATTTTGTAAAATGAAATTTGGGATTTTTCTTGATTTTGAATCTTGGCAATTTTGGAAGCTAAGGGTTAATAAATCTTGGGTGGAGAGAGACGATGTGGATGATGGTTTCTTACTAAGCCCACACGCAAAAAAAAGAAACATCACCGCGCCTCTACAGGTGAGATAAATTACTTACCTTGCGGTTCTAAAGTATACATGCTATAAGGTGGCTTTCTGATGGCAATTTCCTGTAGAATAATGCCAAAACTGTAAACATCTCCTTTCTGTGATCCTCTGTTGTCCATCTCACGATCATGGATATGTTCTGGGGCACACCACAACATGTCTGGAAAATGAAATGAAATGAGACTGATGAATGAAAACAACACCATCACCACTGCATAGTTTGTTCGGTATATTGGGGTTCGCTATGTTTGTGATAAAGCGGTTTTCAATTGAGTGTCGAAAATAATTTCATGATTGCTTTGGTTTTGCATTGCTACGTTCAGTGTGATTGGCTAAAAAATCTCGCGTCACTTTCTCAACCAATCAGAAGTAAAACCAAAACCAATCGTGACTTGCTCGCACGCGTTTTCCCGCGCTTGGCGCCGGCTACATGCATTTGCTTCGAGCTCTGATTGGTTCATTGGATTGTCTGAAGCTGTTGTGATTGGTCAGAGTAATTACTTTGGTTTTGGTTTCATGACACTCATTAAGTGAAAACCGCTCTAAAAGGCAAATGTAGCAATGTACGACGCGCGTACAAGGTAACGCACGTCGCGTTGACAAAGTTTCTAAATCCGCGCAAAGTCCAGCTAATGCCTTTAGAAATGGTTGTTCCTCAAGGTCTCAGTGTTCATTTTCAAAAGCTTACAATTAACATTCTGTCGTTTTATATAGGTTGTAAAGTCAAGTACCCTTTTAGCAGAGTTCCATTTTCTATGATGTAATAGTTCGAAAGGATAAAAAAGGATTAAAAAACAATTAAAGAAATGACCCGTTCCATTTGACCCGACCCGACCCGTTTGTTGTCGGCTATGATTTGCCAAAGAAATATAAGCCGACTTTCTCCGTGTCGCGACCTACCATTATATTTTTCATACTCTTCTCGGGGAGGCAAGCGGTCTGCAGGGGAGCGGAGCTCACTTAGACCCCAGTCTCCTATCTTACACACCCAGCGCGAGTCAATCAGACAGTTGGAGGACTTGAGCCGACCATGTACTTGCACTGCACTATTGTGTAAGACCATCATACCCTGTATAGAGAAAAAGAAGTCCTTTACTAAAATATAAGGTCGAATTTCTTCTTAAGGCAGCTAAAAATCATACTATACAGAATGTTTTTCCATTACTGTACATATTACAAGATAAAATGTAGTGTATTATTTGGATTTGTCTTCGATCAGTGGGGTTATCGGGGCTATCGAGGTTGTCCTAAGGTTAGCATGCTCACTCTGCTGATCACGTGACTACCGTACTTCCATAGTATGCTAATAGGAGCCAATTAGAGCTCTCTTTCTATTCTCCCTTCTTCCAATCCCCTGGAACGGGAAGAGGGGAAGAGAAGAAGAGAGACCCTGGGAACGAGGTTGTCGGTAATAAGTTCGTGTTCCAGTACACCAAATTGAAAATCAATAACAATGTTGTCCCCTAAACCACCACAAATCCTAACCACCCGTCATGGAACATCACTACACATCATCGCACGTTGCTAGACCTAATCAACTTCCCTAGAAATCATCTAATGGAACTAGACATCATCCAACATCACTAGGCATCATACAGGATACTGGAACACGAACTTATTCCCAGGTTGTCTTTCTGTTGTATGAACAGCCGCATGTGGACAGATTAACCGCGATGAAACTGTGAGCATGTGCAGTGTCTTCATTTCTCAGTTGGCCGGCCTCAAGAATTTTCCGCTTAAAAAAACCATTGCCACATTCTTGTGTCACGATAAAAATTTCGAGAATGACAGAAATACGTAAAAACAAAATAAGAAGCGTACGCAGCTCTTACAAGGTATTCTCTGATTGGCTAAGAAAACAAGAGAAATAACAAACAACACAACAATGGACCCTAGCCTTGAAAACAATAGAGCTGTGTGATACCCAGGTCCAATGAAATTAGACGTTCTAAACAGCTGCGTGGCTACTTAAAAATAATGTTTTTACTTTGAGAGCTCAAAGCTCAATAGCTTTTTCCTGAGTCTGTGAGTATACTAAATCATTTTACATTTTCAAACTTTTTAAAGCGAAGTATATGTTATGACTGGTCGGCGCGGTGTACATTTGTTAACTGTTAGCCTGTATAACAGGCGTCGGTATATTCATCGGGTGAAATTTCGCCAAATAAATAAACCGGAGCCTCCTATGCAGGCTAGTTTACAGTTTGAATGCGTGACAACCAGAAAACTGACTTTGGAGTTAACGCACGTGTAGACATTTGACCGCGGTGGAATGTTACATTACCGTTGCGACGTCACGGACCAATGAGAGGATAAAAATTTCTTCGAGTTTGAAGTCCTCGTTTTCTAAAAGATCCTGGATGAAAACAGTTAGATGTTAAACTCCCATAATCAAATTTAAGTCATGTAATTTGTTTATTTGAAGGTGGCTTAAATCCTAAATTAAGGATGGCAACCATTAAAATGGAAGCCACTGAGTCCTGTGAAGGTGGTCTTAAATTTTGAGTCTGTGCGTGGAATCCTAAAGTTTGATAATGCAAACGAAAGCTGTTTATTAAGCTGTTTATAGTACAAGGTGGTTCTTACTATTCTAGTGAATCTGTCGATGAAATCCTAAAGTGTGGTCATTCAAATGAAAGTTATTGAGCATTACTTTCCTGGTAATTGTGTGTTTGTTTCTCGATAGTTTATTGAAGAAAAGCAATGTTATATTTTCGCACTTTTGGCAGATAAAGAAAAGGGTCGAAAATTTTCAACCATTCACCTACCTGAAGACTGCCTCGTTTCAAATATTTCGAGAGGATCATGACCTGGGGCGAGTCGATGCAGATTCCAATGAAAGGATTGATGTTTTCGTGACGCAGTTCCCGTGCCTAGCCAATAACAAAAAAATAAAGTGAGAACGCAGGCCTTAAGTGACCTAAAATCGATCGGCTGATGATTTAGAACAAGGAGCAAAGGATCGCGAACGAAAATGCTGCTTGAGTACGTAGGATCTATAGAAGATCTAATCAGCCACAGTAAGCAAGGCTGATGCTACTCAGTGTCCACGGTTGCATTTTGGCTTTCAGTTTGGGCTCTATCATGTCGTTGTCGCGTTAAATGCTCCACGTAGTATCAGCCTTGCTTACTGTTTGATGATTTAGAGCAGTTTTCAGTTGAGTGTCGTAAAACCAAAACCAAAGTAATTACTCTGACCAATCACAGCAGTCGTAAACAATCCAATGAACCAATCAGAACTCGAAGCAAATACGTGTAGCCGTCGCCAAGCGCGGGAAAACGCGTGTGAGTAAGTCACTATTGGTTTGTTTTCAGTTCCGATTTGTTGATAAAGTGACGCGAGATTTATTAGCCAAACACAAAGCGTAGCAATATAAAACCAAAACAATACGAAATTGCGTTTGACGCTTAATTGAAAACCGTTCTATATACCTGCTCTCAGGATACACCAATGGATTTAAGAATTGGTTGTTTATTAAACAATATTTTACAATAAAAAGTGGATGAAATTTGAGTTATAATGTTATAAAACTACGGCGCATTGGAGTTAGTAATACGTACCTGTTTTACTTCAATCAACATTTTGCGAGAATGTCGCAACTCCCTCTTTTTTATATGTTTAACGACAACAAGCTCGCCCTATAAAAAAGCAATGGCCATAAGGATAAACGGAAACGAAATGGTAAGCCGAGTTAGTGTAAAACATTTTAACAAGCAGGCTATAAACATGTATAAGCATTACCTTTTAATTGCAAAGCAGAATAGTATATTGTCTTGAAGAGCAAATTTAGTTGATCAGAATTAAAGGTTTTAGGTGGGCAGTTTTTGGCGGATTTAAAATGCTTGAACCGAAAAACTGTTTACTGAATATTAATATGAATTACAGAAGTGATTGAGTGTTAATACACTAACGACTGCTGGGGTGTGCCGCCCGGTTCTCCAAATCCTGACCCTATTTTAGACCAAGTTACGCCATTTTCCATACCCGTTTTTAGACCTGACCACTATAATCCCTACCCGTTTTCAGACCTCGTTTGCGCATCTGAAGCACGAATAGAACCTCCGCCTTCTGCCAGTTTTGTTCTGTCATTGATCACGATGCCCGCGAAGAATTATGACGTTATCACCAAATGAAATCTCTAGACATGGCTATCGCTCCTCCTCCCCCCCCCCCCCACTCCCCCCCCCACCCTCCCTCCCACTCTTCGTCCCCTTGATCTAAGGTAGCCAGAGTTGGGATGCTGCTGTTTAATATTTAAGCCTGGTTTCCAGATCGTAACGATCGCTGCGATTCTTCTGACCCTTGCGATCATATGGAAACCTAAACGTTGCGATCCTTGCGATCGTTGCGATCCTTGCGATTGCGTTCGTAGAGATAGAAATTTTTCTATCTCTGCGATCGCAATCGAAAGGATCGCAACGATCGCAACGTTTTGGTTTCCATATGATCGCAAAGGTCGTTGCGATCGTTGCGATTATATGGAAACCAGGCTTAAGAATAATACTGTCCAGTGCATTGTTGTCAATGTTAGAAAAAGAATGAGAAATTGACATGTTAAAATCCTTGAGTGGTTTGTGTATAGTTGCAACTGACACATCAATCATGCGCGCCACGCCACTGCTTTAACGCGTGAACACTCAAGTATGATAACTGCCTTTCAGTAGTGACAAACTTGGGCCCACCAGGTGAGGCTCTTTGCTCAGTATTTTGCGTTGAAACAAGTGCTTTGCAGGGAATTTCTCTATCATATAAACAGAAGCAAGACGCATACCGTGGTGATATAACAGGTTAGCACGAGTGTATAAATCGTCAAAATGGGACTCAAAGCTCTCTTCATCGCCACTGTTACGGGAGCATAGCATCGAAGCATAGGACTTCCAAAAGCGATCGAACCCTTGAAACGAAAATTTCCTTCACAGATGGATCAGACATAACGCTTACTTTTCAGTAGAGATTTGTACGCCGTTTCCCACAGGCGTTCCTTTAAAGTTCGCGCTCGTTCACAGTCAAACGAACGTTCTCATGCAACCGTCACGCTTGAACAAAACGAATGTTGAACTTGAAAAACGAATGTCAGATTTGAACAAAACGAATGTTGAACTTGAAAAACGAACGTCCGGCATAAACAAAACGAATGTTGAACTTAAAAACCGAAAGTCAGTAATAAACACGATAGACAAATTGAATTTTGATAGGAAAAACGCGCCATACCTACCAACCCCCTTACTCGTAGGCTATTGCGCGGGCTAACAAGAGGATAATGATGTCGATTAAATCTCATGACCATCTTACATATCAAACCGGAAGTTTCCTAGGCTGGATAACGCACGTTTTCCGCAAACTGACCTTAAATCGAGACGGCTTCTTAGTATTTTATTACCTCAATCAGTCGGTAAAGTCGGTTAAAATGAAAAGTGTAGACGTTTTATTAAGTATATGTTGTAGAGGTAACATAATACTACTCTGTATCCCAGCCACCATCCCCTTCCCTCCCCTCCCTTCCTTCTCCTAGGCCTGCCTACCTTATTAAAAGCAATGTATTTGAATCCAGAAGTGAACACTTGCTCCTGTAAGCTCCATCTCGCAGAATGCTGAGTGTCAGTGGACTTCACACTTGCGCATGATCTTAGACTACCAACATGACTGAAGCGATTGGCACGTGAAGCTGACATCCGGGATCTCATAGTTCTGTTCTAAATATACAAAGGTTACCAAGACAAAATTAAGTTACGTTCGTATGACTGCATTCATTATCATCACAACAAATCCCACGTTTAACATTTTTGGAGCCACTGGATATTATAACTATCGCATGTCAGCAATATAAACCATACCGCACGTCCCCGTAAAGCCAGATAAGGGAGTAACCCACCATCCCCCACCCCCAGAGTAAGATAGTGTGGTACAACCTCATTCCCAGGGTCCTCTCTCTTTAATTACGTCATCATCGAGAGAGATGATGACGTAGCTGAAGAGAGAGGACCCTAGAAACGAGGTGTTGCATCCAGTACAGAATTTCCTTGTCATAATAACAACAATAACAAGAAGCTTTATTTGCATGACCATAAATCGTAACAGTATGAGTGCAAAAGTGAAAGATAATCTAGAAATCAACAAATAAACAAACAAACAAAATCATAATAAACAGATTACAATAAATTAAATCTTACTAGACTGGACTGATAACAATTTACTTCACTGATCAAAACAAGAAGAAATGAACTTTAACAGCTTACCGAGTTTCCAAAGTGATCATTTGTGTCTCGTACTCGCACAATATCTTCCTGCTTAACTTTCCACGATTGATTCTGCGCGAGATCAAGCTCGAAAATAAGCTTCCTGTAATGAGAAAAGCGCATTTAATTTTTGACTCTTTGTCCAAAGTTAAAATTGAAGAAGTCCTAGATTCCGTTTCGCAAAATGTTGAAAAACTAAAAGCATCATAAGAAATACCCAGGGGATTCCTATATAAAAGTATCACAAGAAATACCCAGGGGATTTCCATATAAAAGCATGATAAGAAATACCCAGGGGATTTCCATATAAAAGCATCATAAGAAATACCCAGGGGATTTCCATATAAAAGCATCATAAGAAATACCCAGGGGATTCCCAAATAAAAGCATCATAAGAAATACCCAGGGGATTCCCATATAAAAGCATCATAAGAAATACCCAGGGGATTCCCATATAAAAGCATCATAAGAAATACCCAGGGGATTCCCATATAAAAGCATCATAAGAAATGCCCAGAGGATTTCCATATAAAAGCATCATAAGAAATACCCAGGGGATTTCCATATAAAAGTGACGACTGGGATGATCGTCGTCCTTTTTGGGGTTAAAATTCATGATTCAATACTACTAAGGGTGTTTGAATAAAAAATGACCATTGTCGGAGTAATTTTGATACTTTTTAGGGTATAAAGCCAGCAAAATATGCTGACAGAAAGAATTGGTACCTCTTAAGGGTAATAATTAATGTGAACCACGCCCACAAAATAGTTTCTGATGCTTTTAGGGATTTCTTTCAAACTGTCCGACGATCAATCCCGTCAATTTTATTTGGGATCTCCCCAAAGAAATACAGCTTTTTGTAATAGTTTGAATCAAGGAGTATCAGTAGTTTGCCGGGTGTGATGGTCCGGATTAGTCCAGTTTTGAAAAGAACTGTTGCTTTTGACATTGACTGACGTTTCGACAGCCTGGGCGGAAGTCATCTTCAGAATCATGTGAATTCTCACTCTGGAGTGAGTCGTTTGTACAGTAGTAGTCCGTACTGCAAGAACGCATTCGGCAGAGTCTCAGAATTGGGTTCTTTCTGTGTGTACCGGAGCACAGATGACGTAAAACAAAAGGAACAAAGAACGACAATAATACAAATGCAAAACAAGACCAAAAATACAATACCTCACGAACAATATAAGACAATGAGTACCGGTACACGCAGAAAGACCCCAGAATTGACTGGGACTCTGCCGAATGCGTTACTTAAAGTACGGAGTACTACTGTACAAACGACTTATTCTAGAATGTTGGTTTACTAACTTAGAACGGACACCACTGAACCGATGCCAACAGCTACCTACCGCCCACAAACAACTTGTCAACAGGACAGACAAACAATTGTTGTTTTTGTTGACTATACTGATACCTCGCGTAGGTGAATTTATGCCATACCTGTACGCGAAAACGAATACCATGGTAACAAACACAAATCCGAATACGGTGCAACAGGCAATGATGATATATGTCGTGCTGTCCTCTGTGATATGAAATAAGAATCCATGTCATTAGATAAATCTTGTATTCAGTACTTCCGAAATCAAATTAAAGGGGGACAAGAACGTGACACAAATCATAAACACTTAATGACTGGTCTCGAAGGAAACAGTGAATTTTGTTTCCCGAGGGGTCAGTCATTAAATAATTTGTTACATAGCAACACAAAATCTTATCATAATCGCACCATAATCATACCACCTTTTGTCACGATCTGATCACGTGCGCTAGCGGGCAACAGTGCACTGTTACCCTTTGACGTCAAAAGTGTTGCCCGCTTTCACAAATGTTCCCCGCTCATGAAAGTTTGGCGGGAAACAGTTTGTTTGTTAGATGTCATGTGACCATGAATCAACCAATGAACACGCGCGTTGTATTGGGAAAAACTCCAGCTATATAACAAACCAAGTTATTAGTTTGCAATTTATCCCTTCCCCTTTTAATAACAAATTCTAGTAGCCCTGATATGGAATTACGCATGTGATCATTTCATTCGAAGAAAAAATATTCCCAGGGCCGACTGATATATCGCGTTCTCATGATTTTGGCCAGGAGCTTCCTTTAAGCTTCCTTCATTATCTTGAAATAGGAATAAAAAATTTCCAAAAGTGATGAAAGCAAATAAATATATACCGAAGAGACAAAATAACGAATAAAAAAGTCAAATACAAATTTGATGAATTGTATTCCACTTCCATCCTTGTAATCCTGCACTTTTTCTTCAAAATACTGCTTCAGTTTTGCCAGATATATATAAACTTTTTATCCAATTTCATTGTTAATCGTATCAATAACAAAATTCTCGATTGTGATTGGTCATCCATGTGCCTATTTCTTACGTAATTGGCGCGCGGTCACGTGGGTGTCCAATTACAGCTATCCAATTACAACTTTTTGTAATTGGATAGCTATAATTAGACACCTACGCTGCGCGCGCGTCAATCAGGTGCACTTAAAGAAGTTCTTTTTCTCGCTGTTTTCTCCTGTTTCAAACTGATAGAAAATAACCTTGACGTTTGAGTAAAAAAACTCCACATAGACTTTTTAATCTCAAATGTTGTTATCATTAGCATCGTGTGACATCCCCAAAACACCTTGTTGCGCGCAACAGTTGCAATAGAAGAGTCGAGTTCTACTTTTGAGACGTGGCGCGCAACAAATTGCATCGTGTGACACCCCCAAAAAATCTTGTTGTGCGCAACAGTTGCAGAAATAGAATCGAGTTCTACTTTTGCGACGTTGCGCGCAACAAATTGCATCGTGTGACACCCCCAAAAAATCTTGTTGTGTGCAACAGTTGCAGAAGTAAAATCGAGTTCTACTTTTGCATCGTGTGACACCCCCAAAAAATCTTGTTGTGCGCAACAGTTGCAGAAATAGAATCAAGTTCTACTTTTGCGACGTTGCGCGCAAGAAATTGCATCGTGTGACACCCCCAAAAAATCTTGTTGTGTGCAACAGTTGCAGAAGTAAAATCGAGTTCTACTTTTGCGACGTGGCGCGCAAGAAATTGCATCGTGTGACACCCCCAAAAAATCTTGTTGTGTGCAACAGTTGTAGAAGGAAAATCGAGTTCTACTTTTGCGACGTGGCGCGCAACAAATTGCATCGTGTGACACCCCCAAAAAATCTTGTTGTGTGCAACAGTTGCAGAAGTAAAATCGAGTTCTACTTTTGCGACGTGGCGCACAACAAATTGCATCGTGTGACACCCCTAAATATTTTGTTACGCGCAACAGTTGCAGAAGTAGAATTGAGTTCTACTTTTGCGACGTGGTGCACAACAAATTGCATCGTGTGACACCCCAAAACATTTTGTTGCGCGCAACGTTGCAGGAACAGTTGCACCGTATGTCCGGGCCTTAAGTAAGCAAAATTTTATTATTTTGGTGGGGCATTGTCCCATTAACAACGAGGGGTACGGTGTTCTCCGTCCTACCGATGCTGCCATGTTGAATGCAGAGAATGACCTGGGGAAAAGAATAAAAAATCGTGCCACTGGCTGTAGCTTACCACTGTCTTTGTAACAAAGCTCCTCTTTCCATCCACACTCAGGACTATCATTGGGTGGGGTCGTGACCCCCCCGGGCCAGACGATTGTAACACCTTCTCTGATGGTAAAATTGTCATTGTGTCGAGTGTAGTAGGCGATGTCCTCAAAGCTGTCATGAATTAGTGTTTGAATCACATAATCAGGGTCTCTGTCACCATTGCTGTCCATGTACACTGGACCTGCGATACCTAATGACACAAAACAGTTCGTTTGTTACCTTCTACATGTCTAGAGTCGACATAAGACTTTCTCAATGCAGTCGGCGCTTCTCGCTTCTGGTTCCGGTCTGAGGCTCAGCGCTCACTGAGCTCGCGATTTGTGGGTCGGGGTGGGGGGGGGGGGGGGTACTCCTTATTATGGGCTATACGGGGATGCTCAGCCCAAAAGAGGTACCTTTTTGAGGCTGCAGGTATATAAAAGGGTAGAGATTTCACGAGTTGAAGTATAGAAAAGGGTAGGAAAAGCTGCCATTTAGGTATATAAAAAGGACCTTTCAAAATATCTCAAACAGACGCACGTTATTGTTAGGTTAACATCAATAGTGGTAACGCTTGATGTTTTTCCATGGATATCTTTCCATCAATTAAAGGGTATAGTAAAGAGATGAAGTGTTTCTTCTGCCGAAGTCCACATGTGTACAAAAAAACACGACCACCATCTCTACATCTGAGCCTCACACTTAGTCAATAATAATTCAACATTGAGTAAGGCTACCCCATTGAGTACAGGCTATAAATACAACCGCTCTTGTCGCACTCGTCGCTCCCGGCCGCTAGAGGCGGTTGTGTTCGCAGGCTACCGGAGAAAGGCTAACGTGCGTGAATATCCCGGATAAAAAGCGAGAGACCCATCTCGTTCCCAGAGTCCGCGTTACCCTTGTACGGCGGAACGGGCGACGAGGGACAAGTACTGGTAACGCAGACTCTGGAAACGAGATTGGCGAGAGACAGAAATGAAGAATCTTTGACCGCTAGCCTAACCAATCAAGAGATCGCACGCTTGACATGTTATAATCAGTTCATTTAAAGGCCCACCTTCACCCAAAATGCTGTGCGCGCCGTGATCACTTTCTGTGCTGAATTTCGTGTAACAATGTTAGCCGTTGCGTTAACTTTGCTTAGATTTAACTCGCTTGGATGGTCGGTGACCCCCCAATTTTTTTTTTCATAGATAATTTTCTTTGCCAATTCTCGACAGATTGTGAAAAAATGAACAAAAAATCAATGTAGGAAGTTTAAATTTTTTCCATTTTTCTACCCGCGAGTCGTCGAATCACCTGCCAATTTGCGGCTGTCAGAGTTTGCAAATGCTGTCGTTTAAAGATGAAATTTACTTCAAGGAACGTCACCAGTTGAATGAATTTACTGAACAGACCTACTCGCATAAAATTTGGGAAAGAAAGTTGCATTTTAGAGATTCATTCGCAATATTTTTAGACTAACAGACATTGGGGTCACATCCCGTAAGGAAGACCAATTTTTCAAAATTAGGGTCGCCTTTCAGATAGCTTATCTCAGAAACGAAGTCGGTGACCCCCTCATTTTTTTGCATTTCTGACACGAGTTACTCATAACCTAGCTGTAGCAAAAGTTTTATAAAAAAAATCAATGTTAGAAGATTTTCGCGCGAACGTCCTTAAGTAAACAAAATTTCATTATTTCGGCGAGACAGTGTACGTTTTACAGCACGCTGAGCAGAAAACAAAACTTGAAAAATACCTTCATACACTCTATTATAGGTTTTCTTGGATACTTCCAGTCCATTTCTGATATTTCCTCCGGATTCTAATGTTTCGTTAACTGCTAAGGCGTACAACAAAACAGCGTCGTACATTGTCCCTGCGTAAGCTTCCACCTAAACGATAAAGATACCCAAATGTTTTGATTCAGCAAATGAGTTAATTAAAACCACGTTATAACTATTATAAATATAAATTATAAAACTATTACAGTCGAACCCCGCTTTACGGACACCCCGTTGTCATGATTACGGTCACCCCGTTATTACGAACAGTTGTCTTGGTCCCGGCCGAAAGCCCATACATTTTCTCTAAAATTAACCCGCTTAATACGGACACAGCAGGAGCCCATTACTAGGAGCGTGGAACTGCCCTATATTCCTGTCACGGCGTTTTCTCAGACGAATTTATTTATTTAGGTTTGAATTTACCGCGAATATCAGACTCCCGCAGACTCGCAGAGCCCCAATGACCAATCACAAGTAGCGAACGGCCCTTTTTCGCGGGAAAATATAGTCTAAAAATAAATTCGTCTGTGAAAACGCCGTGACATAGGCTTAGTATGGGAGTTGCACGCTCCTAGTAATGGGCTCCTGACAATGGACAGTTTTTCCTTTCCCGATTTAAACAATCTCATACAAAGTTAAAGGCCCGCCATCACCCAAAATGCTGTGCGCGCCGTGATCACTTTCTGTGCTGAATTTCGTGTAACACGAAATTCACGCTTGAATGCGTGCAACCAATCAGATCACGCATATGAACAATGGAGCATTTCAAAACAAAAACAAACGACCGCAACGTCTTTTGGGTGAAGGTGGGCCTACGGACAATTCGGCTAATTTTAAACGATAAGAATGTTCTCAAATGCGCCAAGTGAGCTACACATATACCTTAAGTTTGGTTAAAACAAAATTATGATCATTTGTCTAATCGTAATTCTTTAGTTTCTTAGTTGGGTTACATGCGGTAATTTACTGTATTTACCTTAAAACAATATAACACTTGAATCAAGTCATACGTGTGAACCCATTTAATACGGATGGACACCCCGTTTATACGGACAGTTTCCGTGGTCCCTTCGGTGTCCACATTAACGGAGTTCGGCAGGCTGTATATCATCGTAAAAAATCGCACTAGTACCCAGTCACAGTTTTTTTAAAACGTTTAAATGCAGAGGACCACTCAACACAACGATAAATAGTGGTAACTTTCTTTCCGGATCTCCTTTATAAAGGGATGCGAGTACCAGACGTCACCCAAAGTGTAGAAAAACCATTTAAAATACAAGGCTAGTACAACGGAAATTAATGGCAGGTTTAATGGCCAATATTTCGACTAGTAGAACTAGTCTTCTACAGGGCCGGCGTTGGAGTGAAAATAATATACAACGGCTCTTAAATTTGAATATAGATAACAAGTACATTATTGGCTAATATGACTAATATAAGATTACATGAAAACGGGAGGTGTTTTTTGTCGGCAATAGTTCCGCTGCGAATCAAAACACGGTTGTCTGACCTGTCCACAGATCGAAAATTAAATGGTAAATCATCATACTCTTTCGCCTCTACAAATGAAACCAGGCAAATAAAACAGCATATAACCTGCAACTCTAAAAACTTGATTTATATGATTGAATGCAAAAAATGTAACAAGCAATATATTGGGGAAACTAAACGCACACTTCGCGAACGATTTACTCAACATAGACAAGCCACTAATAACACAAGTCACGCAAATTCATCTGCTGCAGTTCCTACCCACTTCGCCCTACCAGGTCACTCCATTGCAGATATGAAACTCGTTCCTCTGGAACTATTGCCGACAAAAAACATCTCCCGTCGCAAAGCAAGAGAAGCCTATCTCATTCAAAAAGGCAAAACACTAACACCTAATGGCTTAAACAGACGTGATGAACATTGAAGTAGATGACATTTACAATAACTATGATATGCTTTATTTTAGAAGTTATCAGATTTACTAGCCATTGTTTTGTACCTATATTATATATGTCATTATATCTTGTTACAACTTAGGTATTTTTCATGTAATCTTATATTAGTTATATTAGCCAACTGTACTTGTTATCTATATTCAAATTTAAGAGCCGTTGTATATTATTTTCACTCCAACGCCGGCCCTGTAGAAGACTAGTTCTACTAGTCGAAATATTGGCCATTAAACCTGCCATTAATTTCCGTTGTACTAGCCTTGCATTTTAAACTGTTTATCTACAGTTTTTTTGTTTTCAGGGCGAGAGAAGTTTGGATACTAGTGCGAAGCGCGCGATTCATCTTAGTACGCGTCTGATTAAAGCTATCATAAAACGTGTCTGGCGTAGAAACGTAATGCATGGTGGTCAGGCTAACCTGTCAGTAGAGAAGATTGGATGGAAGTGAAACGAGGCGCGCAGGGTGTTATGGACATAGACGATAGATGCCTCCCTTTACTTGTATCCAACCTCCTCTCGCCTCAAATAAAATGAAAAGTGACTGGGTAAGATTTCGTTTGACTTAAGCGGTACTTTCCCGCCGAAATAACTGCAAAATTTTGCTTACTTAATTTCCATGCAATATCGTCAAATGCCACCAAATATACAACTAAATTGGATAAAAAGATGTTATAGTGCAAAACAGAAACATTGCATTTGGAGGATTGCAAGGATGTCAAGGATGGAAGTGGATTAAAGTTTAGCAAATTCGATTTCGTGACAGGCGAACAAGAAATGAAAATTACCCTTCTGGTTGAATTTCGAGGTTTTTTTTTTAGCCATTATTAAGTTAATATTTCTTTGCTTTGACCAGGTGGCCTCATCCACTCAGAGCTAGCACGCGTTTTACAATATTATTAATTTGTATAAAAGAAAAAAACTCACCGTTCCGTTTTCTGGTATCTCGACATTAAACGGATCATCTTTCAGTCTTCTTTTGACGCGATTCACAAAAGCTGTAACTTTGTCTCCTGTCCTCTTCTCAGTACCAAACTTCTGTTCAATGTTCAAGACTCCCTCGTAAGCTTTCTTAGCATCATCATCGCGTCCATCGTTACCCATCCACGTGTTGTTACCGATATACGAACTGCAATAAATCAATCGAAAGGCAACATCGATTAGCCGGACTGTGGATGGGGGACGAGGAGACATGTACAGGGGGCTTCCTACATTTCCTTGGCGGCTCCCGACTCTGGGTTTTCTATTGCAAAATATTCCTCAATTTTGCGACTCAGTATTATTCCATTTCTTCCCTTTCCCATCATGCACCTTGGGCTTGCATCTCCCTTTCTCTTTTCCCACCTCTCGTAGACTTAACTTTCTGCCCTCTTTGTTCCCCGGTTCCCACCCCTTTTTTCCTCCAGTTCCCGCTCCCCGTCATGTTCCGACGGCAACGGCAGTGAGAACGGCACAAAAAATAGGTTTAATGAGCGAAAATAATGCCTTTGCACGTGCGTTTTACATTTTGGTACAATTCTTTGCCGTTCCCTGCCAAACAACAAGGGTCAAAATGTTAAAATTAGGTTCTGTTGTTGAGAACGTGAACACACGACGGCTCATTTTCCTCTCTCAATTTAAACTTGAAAGGCGTCCCTACGAATTTTGCTCCCGGACAATTTACTGACCTTAGTCAAATAGAACAAATTG
Source organism: Dendrophyllia cribrosa (assembly GCA_024195265.1). Lineage (NCBI taxonomy): Eukaryota > Metazoa > Cnidaria > Anthozoa > Scleractinia > Dendrophylliidae > Dendrophyllia > Dendrophyllia cribrosa. The sequence goes on along the minus strand of JAJLRJ010000014.1, from coordinate 22,407,750 downwards.
GAACAATTGCAAAGTAGTTTAAGAGCGCGAATTAAGATTTTTTTCAATGACATTTTCCTTGGCGTCGCCGTCGTGGTTGCTAAAGGCCCGGATGCACGGTGAAATTTTTCTTGCAACCGTTGCACGCAAAAATATTTTTTGGGGTGTCACACGATGCAATTTGCTGCGCGCGACGTCGCAAAAGTAGAACTTGATTTTACTCCTGCAACTGTTGCTCGCAACATTGCAAGAAACTTGCATCGTGTGTCCGGGTCTTAAAGTTCTCTGTTAGTCAACCACACGGATACTAACGATACCACGCCTTTTTACAACGTTCAAAGATTGCTTGCGATTATTGAGGGACTTCATAGTATAGAGCGGATTTTAATTGAGCGTCGTAACGAATTTGCGTTTGTTTTGGTTTAGTCGGTATTACTCGGCTTTACCAATCTCGCGTCACTTTCTTGACCATATCAGAAGCAAAAGCCAGTGAATCAATCGTGACTTGTTCCACGCGTTTTCCCATGCTTGCATCGAGTTCTAACTGGTTCTTTTGATTGTCTACCTCTGTCAGTGTGATTAGCTAGAATGTAATTTGATTCAGTTAATTTTTCGACACTCAATTGAAAACTGCTCTGTAACGAGCACATCGCACACATTAAAAAGCTGTACAGAACTAAAATTAAAAGGTACAAGTAAATTTTTTTTATAGAGCACTTTTCAATTGAGTGTCGAAAGTAATTACACAATTGCTTTGGTTTTGCATTGCTACGCTTTGTGAGTGGCTAAAAAATCTCGCGCCACTTTCTCGACCAATCAGAATTAAAACCAAAACCAATCGTGACTTGCTCGCACGCGTTTTCCCGCGCTTGGCGCCCGCTACATGTAATTGCTTTGAGCTCTGATTGGTTCGTTGGATTGTTTACGACTGCTGTGATTGGTCAGAGTAATTACTTTGGTTTTGGTTTTACGACACTCAACTGAAAACTGCTCTATTATCTCCAGTTATTGCAGAGGGCTCAGTTACTGATCTACCATTTAACAAAACGTACCGTTTAGGCAAATGGACTGTGATGAATGCGTAATTACCGTTGAGAAGACCCAGATCCAAAAAGTTTAACATGATTTCTCTAATGTCACCTCCATCGCATAACAAAATAAATACTGCAAAATAAGAAAACAACAGGCTTGCATCAGAAACGGTAAAGATAAGTGAGTAATTCTCGAGTCACAGGATAACCAAGCTTCCAGTCAGTACTAACAGGATGCTACAAGTCTCGCCGTAGGATAAGAATTATTCGTTAACACGAAAATTTGGTTTTATCAACCGAGTTAATAAGGTAAATTGGCCACCATAAAGAAATTTAAAAGCTGACTGTTCCAGCGCTAGCCCTTCGTCAGAACGAAAATCAAATTTTCATGCTTCATTCACTTCCCACTGGCGCAGCGGCTACTGTGTAGATCAATTTTCACAAGCCTCGTGAAAATTGATCTACAAAAATATTCACTTCACATTTCAAATGAAAATGTTATCTCTCAAATGTATGATATTCTTTCACTCGCCGACTTTATGAACATGTTGATCGAGGTTGTTGACCAATAAAACCTCGCGTCTTCTTTTTACTTACTCATTGCGCGTTTAGCTGCCCTTCTGATCAGATCAGCATGGCGCTCAATTCTACTTTCCAGGATGTGAAGACGACCAGGAATAAATGAGTGGAAATGAGCCACATTAATCCCGTGATGAAGCAGCTCGATTTTAACCAGATTTGCTGCAATCTGCCAGATGTCATCGGTGGAGGCAATTATGGCAACGCGCTTCCAACTAAAATGTTCCATGAGACGTTTAAGTAGTTTTTCCATTTTGGTGTAGGGACCTTTAGAGAAAAAGAGAAAAGAAGCAAGAGTTAAAAGTTAAATATTGTTCCTCGCGAAGCGAGCGCCGAAGGCAAGTTAAATAGAAGTTAAAGTTATAGTTAAGTACAAGTTAAATGGAAGCTACTGGGCACAAGAATGTCTCAACATCAAATTTCGAGGCCATTGTGACCTTGCAATCCAACGTCTCCAGTTAAACCAGAAATTCCATCTTGCCCTCCCCCGTCGCCCCAGTCCCTAAACTTTTGCAGTGCATCCTTCCCCGAGCTTCGCGAGGTTTTGCGAGACACGCATTTCTAGTTTAAAAAAAGGTTCACAATTGGAAAACACCAGCACAATCACATCTCATACAGACAACATAAGGAATCAAATGAATTGGAACTCAACATATGCTTTGGGGGTGCTCGGGTGGGTTTGGGGGTACGCGAGCGCAAATTCGTGCTTCGTGCTCGCGCACCCCAAAACCCGCTCGAGTACCACCAAAAGGGCCTGTTATACAGGCTATTCTTAGCCTGCAAAATCGCTTCCGGCCGCTAGGGGCGTTCGCAACCAGGGACTCTCTCGCACGGACGCCCCTAGCGGCCGGAAGCGATGAGACGTGTGTGTATTCGCAGGCTAAAACATACTATATGTTGTGGCTCATCATTGGTTGATTAAATCGCGTCGCCCTGATTGGTTAATTCAAGAGAAAATCATCATTATTTTCCCTTGGTTAATAAAAGCAATTTACATCAAAAGTGTCCGATTCTTACTGTCATGAATTTGCGATTTAATTTAATGTGTTGTTAATTTTTAAATCGCCATAAAACATATCGAAATAGTACTTTAAAAGATGATTTGATTTTTTTTTCGAAACCGCAACTCAAACAGCAACACTCGATCTGATTAAAATCAAATCAAACGAGACGAGTGGCCTGTGCAAACGGCCCATCAAGATTGTAAGTTGGATAGAAATGTCGCGAAAACAGTGCTATCAGGCAGAATGAGATCTAATGCCTATTCCGCTCAATTTACGATTCGAGTTATTCGCACAGGATAACCAGCTCTGAATGCCGGTACATTGAAAAAAAAACCGGCGGACCGGCAGTTTCCGCATGAAAAGAAATCCAATTCTCGACGAAGAGAGGTTGGGGAATGTTAGTTCAGAAAAAAATTGCTAACTTCACGAAGACAATAATAGCAAGCTGAATGGAATCTAATAAAGTGCCCATTTCGCCCAAAATTTACGACGCGAATAAGTAATTGCGGCATAGGCATTGGCATACGCGCAGTTTCAGCACAAAAAGAAAGACACATGTTTATTATCTGTTGCCTTGAATTTCTCAAACGTCTCTATAAAGAAAGATTTGGGAATGTGATTTAAGAAAATATTGAGTAGAAATGATGAGTTAAATGTTGTGTTATGTTAGTTGGAATCATTGAGGGAATATGAACTAAAAAAAAAAACAGGTGCGGGTAATTTCAAGGCGAAGAGAAAAGACAGCAACGTTAATTTTAGCTTATTTCATTGTACTAGGTCGCTTACCTACGGTACGCACAAAAGTAGGGAATGTATTTCTGTTTGATAAATGAGCGGACATGCAACCCCACGAGATAACAGGCAGATTCCATTTTCCAGCCAGCAAACTGATGTATTCGCACACTCGGTTACAGCCGCCGCCAATAAAGGCATCCACTCCTCTTTTCTGCTGAGCCCAAAAGTTCATCACCAGAGGCAAGGCTGTGTTGGGTGAGCAGTTGGTGTTGCCAAATACGAACTGAAGGTGGTGATTCGGTAGCAGTGAGGGATCGTTGTTGATGTCTTCAACGGCAATGGGCATAGCCGCGGCTGTGGTCCGACCTACATCCCATTCGCCTGTCATTGGCGCCAGAGCCGCGATAGTTATGTTCTGTTTAAGCTGCCCCGAAAAACCGTTTGAGTTTTTTATCGGGAGGAGGAGATACAAGTAAAAAATACACACGGCAGCGACGCCGTGTACAAAAACTCTCATCGGCAATTAAACTTAAAGCAAACTTGAAAACAGTGAAGATTGTTTCGTTAGCTCGTCACTCCTTCGTTTATCCGAGCAGAAAGTGAAGGAAATTTGATTGTCAGCGTATCACAAGCAAGTGGTTGAGTGGCTGTGACGTAAGCCCGAGTACGTATGACGTAAGGCCGAGTGAAGATTAATTCTGATTGGTTGTATTGGAAGAAGCGCCTGAGCCAGTGTCGGAATCTTGCTGCCTGCGGTGCGGTGGGGTTTCAGCTTCTGACTGGGAATTGAGTATTTTCATTGTTTGTTTGTGTAATTTGTAATTCAAATAAAATTATCCATCTTACCCCTTATGTGAATTCATGAATTGAAAAATAAACACAGCGAAGATTAACTCAGGGATATTTTTCAGATTTGTTCCTCAAATTTTCCGGCTACGGGCAGTCGGGGCGGGACAAAACTAAGTAAAAAAACTCTGGGTTTCCGATCGATGATGATCCCAAATTAGTGATAGACTATTTTTAAACCACTCTTCATTGGCACATAAGGTATAAATAATCAGGCTCCTAGTTGTCTATATGAAAACTGCACTCAATGGTGAAGTATATACAGTAGAGCTACAAGAGATGACTAAATCTGCCAAAATGTAGGCTCCTCGAACCTGCTACCGGCCAGCGGTCCTTTAGTTCGGTACACAATAGAAATCATATATGAAGTACCTACCCTTCCCGACGCAAGGCTCTACAATGACCTGCCCAAGGACATCAAACGAACCCTATTATGAACGTTTTTAAAACGAAGCTTAGAAAACTTTCCCCAATTGATATGTCTATTTGCAAACTACTGAAAACCCAGATAATAGCACCACAGGGAAGTACTGCTAAGGAGCTTTCATTTAAGTCTTATATAGACAGCGAAAGGGTTGATTAGGTAAACTACTGTTCGGGCTGGAAATTAAAGCTTAAAACGATTTATGTGAACAGAAAACGACTACTGTTTAATTTTCTAAATATTCTCCTTTGCTCAAGTCAAATCCCCTTTCTAATATACTCTCGCACTCCACCGCGGTTAAACGTCCGAGGCGTTTTTCGTTTTATTTAGTGGGATTTTTTTAATATTAAATGGAAATATGGGCAAGGATGTATAAATAAATTAGTTGACGTTACTATCTTTTAATTTTTCTCAAAACGATGAGCTTTTTTCCGTTGAAAACTGACCAAAACTCTTTGCGCCTGATGAAAATTTTGTTGGCAAACGGCGCCGACAATTCTGTAGGTCAATCAATCAATCAATCAATTAACTTTATTTAAACACGGTAAAACGGCTCAGTAAAACTGGTTTTTTTAAACGCTTAGAACTTTTTTAGTAAACTTTCAAAACGTTTGGTAAATTCACAGTGTATTGGCAATATATAAAACTTTAAACAGCGAAAATGACAATCTTATTGCTTAACTTTCGCAAATTTCTCTCGTTTGACCGCGGTTAACTCTCGCACAGTCGACAAACTCGCCCCAGTTGGCCTCCGTCAACGCCTCCGTCTTTGTGCGTGCCAACTCATCAAAGAAAATTTCAACATGGACGTCGACGGCGCTCTAAAGCAAGTTGGAGAATTTGGTCGCCATCAGAGAAAACTTTTCATCTTAATCTCAATATCAGCACTGTCATGTTATTTCCAGATGCTTGTTCTTGTGTTTACCGCAGCGACACCAAAATGGATTTGCCCAGCAGAAAACAAAGCGAACTTGAAACACTGCAAGTCGCTAGAAAGTTGTTGTAATCTTGATGGTTCTATATGCGATGGGGCTTCTTTCACCACGAACTTCACATCGATCGCAACGGAGTGGAATCTCCTTTGCGGGCAAACGTACAAGAATGAACTGGCCCAGTCCATATTTATGGCAGGCACTTTGATCGGAGCACCGTTGATCGGCGGACTAGCTGACAAACACGGTCGAAAAAAACTTTGGCTGTTCAGTTATTTTCTAGCCGGTGGCCTGGCATTCACCTCTGGATTTTCGCCATCATATCACATTTTCGTGGCACTACGATTTCTCGTTGGGATGTTTGCTGGGGGAGCAGGATTGATTGTTTTCGTGTTGTCCACTGAATCGATTGGTCCTTCATATAGAGGTAAATATTTTTTATAGTCGTCCACGTGTGGACAACTTGTAAGAATGCTGTGTTCACACTGGGGCGAAACAGGTTTAGTCTGATCACGAATGAAACGTGTTTCACTATGAAAAAGTGTTCACTTCAGGCGGTGCATTGCACAAATCATGATTGAAACATGTTATTAAACTCTGAGCATGATTGAAACTACTTGTATCTCATGAGGTAGTTTCGATCTAAGCCAGGTGAAACAGAAAGTGTGCAAATGTCATTTCTTGGTTAAACACCAGGTCAGTAGGAACGAATTTGAAAGCGAGAGGGCACGATCGACTGTTGTCGGCCGAGACCCCTTCAATATTTTCGACGGTTAAGTGGCAGTCTTCTTTTTCTTAATTTTCATCCGAAAAGTGGGGGGGCATGGGCCTACCCCCCCCCCCCCCCCCCCCCTACTCCTACATCATCCTTAGCTTCATTACTGAAGAGCTTGACAAGTGAGATTAAACTACGAAATGGTACAAAGGCAAGTTCGAGCTAGATTTGTGTTGGTTCACATGTAATAATAATATGTATAAAGATTTTATGCGAGCTTATGCCTGCTTTCTAAAACAGTTTAATTTATAATGGAAATATGTGTCTCGCAGAACCTGGTGAAGCGAGGGTGGTGCACCGCCCATCGAAACTTTAGTATACCTGCCAACTTTTTCCGAGTGATAGGCGTGAGAATTTTTTTGTGAGAGTGCCAGGATTTCCGAAGGCGACCTGACCAAATCCGAAGAGTACCCAATCTATTCCGAAGATGTCCGAAGTTTTCCGAAAATGTTCCCGAAGAATTCAGAAGTTTCCATGGACCTCAGACCTCTGTAATTCTAATGTTCAGAATGATAAAAACCTACAAAAAAGTGCCATATTTTCATGAACATAACTATATTTTTAATTGGATCATGCGATAGCTCAAATCTGTAAGTCAGGCGTGAGTAATTGCTCCATTGGCGCGAGAAGGCATGAAATCAGAGTTTTGGACTCGCAGGCGTTAGACTCACGCCTAAGGCATGAGACTTGGCACATCTACTTTAGTGGTGTCTAGATTTGCTTCTTTGAAACAAGAACACTGGTAAAAGGTCCTTACGATGGTTTGCCATGCTCCTCTAGGCTTACATGAAGTAGTATGTCATTCAAGCATTGTTGCCCTGTTGCCAGGCAACTGCACGACATCTTTATCCATATATTTTTCGCTTGAATTCGCATGGCTTAGTTACCGAGGCACGACAAATGACAAATTTATTAACCTCGCAAAGCTCAAACCTTGGAAAGGCCTGAGCTTCACTCAGAATAAGCAGGCATGAAACATGTTTTGAAATTAGCAACTGATGTGAACAATGAAATTGCAAACATGTTTACAGGAAGCATGTTTCGGTGGTAATGTGAACACAGCATAATTTATGATTGATTCAATGACTGAACTTCCAGTAACTTTCCCTTTCAACAGCTACATATCATGTCTCACCTGGTTACCAAGACCTTTTTATCACAAATCAAGACTGGAAATTTCAAGGTTTTAATTTTGCTGTCTATTTTATGTGGGGGGGGGGGGGGGGGGAGATGGGGGGGGGGGGGGAGAGGGGGAGGGGACAGCTCTCTAATTCTTGGTATCTTGATTTTTCACCAAGCTGTCTTGGTCTTGCTCTCACATTTTAAAAGGTAAAAAAATGTTGGTTTCAGAGAAACAGTCTAGTCCTGTCATCTTGCAAACTCTCAAATTTACCATTTGCCACACCTTTGTTTATGTGCGAAATCAGTTTAACCCTTATATTTTAATTAGGTATTGTCAGCTCATTTTAGCCTTAACTCTACCTGTTAAATCAGATGCCTTTGTTATCATAATATATGCACATCAATTTTCTGTGCAAATAGATTAAAATTTAACTTTTGTGTATTTCACTTTAGGTTTTGCTGGAACCATGATACAGGTGTTTTTTGCGCTTGCTGTAGCTTCTCTTGGACTCTTGGCATACCTCATCCCAGACTGGCGAAGCTTAACCATAGCTACATCTCTTCCCACCTTTTTTGGTCTTTTAATAATGAACCAAGTTCCAGAATCCCCGAGATGGTTAGCATCCCAAGGGAGGTATGACGAAGCAGAAGCTATTTTGCATAAAGTGGCCATGGAAAATGGTTCTGGAAACAAACCTGTGTCACTCAAGCGATCTAAATCAGCATCAAAAGCTGGTTGTCCAGTACGAAGCTATGGAATTCTTGACTTGTTTACAAACAGAAGCACTTGCGTATTAACACTGATCATGATTGTTAGTTGGTTTGTAAACAGCCATGTTTATTATGGCCTGTCACTGAATGTTAAAAACCTTGGCGGCAATATGTATGTCAATTTTATCCTGGCCGGTCTGGTGGAAATCCCTTCATATGGCTTGACAGTGTTTCTTCTAAACTGGTCGGGTCGTCGGAAGTCCTTGTTTTACTTTATGATGGGTGCTGCTGCATCCTGTTATATATGTATGAAACTGCAGCAACAAGAACACACCAACCTTACGTGGCTCGCAGCATCTGCCATGTTTGGGAAATTTTGCATCTCCGCTTCATTTGCTGTAGTATATGTTTATGCAGCAGAACTATTCCCAACTGTGATCCGCAATGTGGGAATGGGAGTGGCAACTGTCGCATCCCGTATCGGTGGAATTTTATGTCCATTTGTTGTGTTAATGGGAGAGCAGAGTAGATCGTTGCCGATGTTTATATTTGCTTGTATGTCATTAGTGGCAGCTTTAGCTGGTCTAAAGTTACCAGAAACAAAAGGGCGTCCAATGCCAGAGACAATGGAGGATTTGGAGAGGTCAGAACAGGATGATGCTAAAAATGTTCAGGTTTAAAACCTTCACTCGTATACAGAGGTAAAGGGGCATAGCCTGTGTGGTGGGCGTCGGGGAAAGGGGAACTGGAGAGAGAGGGAAAGGACGCCTGCAATAAAGACACCCTTTTGTTCATTTCTTGGGACACTGGTGGTCCCAAAATTCTGATTGGCTGATTAGTGCTGGGTGGTAAACATAGTAAATTCCCATGTGAAATCAGCCATGCGTAAAAGCGCGCACCATTTTCTGATTGGTGAATGTATTGACAGTTGACATACATGTACATGTAATTCAATTTTGAGGAAATCAGTCGACATACATGTAATGCAAATAGCCCGGTTCTTATAGGAAGTGTTCTTTCCCTTCTTCCCCTCTCTTTTTTCATGCCCTCTCCCCCCTTCCTGTTTACACCTGCCACGCAGGCATAATGTGTCACAGGGATTTGGTGTTTTTTATTAACAGAAACCATGAAATAAGTCTAGATTTGTGGTAAGTTACCGTCCTAGTGTAGCAAAACTGTCTATGAGTGTCTCTAGTCATACATAGACTGGATCTGAATGAAATTGCAACTTGAAAAAAAGTTAGCCAAACGTTTTTCAAATTCTCAGATTTTCATTTACAAAATGGGCTATAACATACCATGATTTGTTCCCCTTTCAAGAATTACCGTAGCTGATCTATTTCTCTTAAAGTTTAAGTAAATAAGTAAAGGTATTGAAGCATGGTTTTGACCAAAAAAGTTCCAAATCCCAGTGACAGTTCTGTTGTGAACTTTGTTACCCCACATGGGGGAATGTGGGTTCACAAAATCCAGAATAAATTATGGAGACCTGTAGTGTAGTTCTAACTTTTGAGTCTGTGGATGAAATCCTATGGTGTGACCATTCAAATGAAACCTCTTCGACAGTACTTTTTCATTGTACCATTAATTTTTCAATAAAAATTATTTAAAAAAAAATGAAATTTGGGAATTTTTCTTGAATTTTGTTCTTTGGCACTCTTGGGAGTTAAAGGGTTAAGCCTAAATCTAAATTCTGACTATGGGTTTGTTTAGAGCAGTTTTCAATTGAGTGTTGAAAGTAATTTATAATTGACGATTGCTTTGGTTTTGCATTGCTTCACTTTGTGATTGGCTAAAAATCTTGTGAGTTGCTTGCATGCATTTTCCCATGTTTAGCACCGGCTACATGTATTTTTGCTTCGAGCTCTGATTGATTCATTGGATTGTCTGCCTCTGTTTTGATTGGTCAGAGTAATATGTTATTAGGGGTTTGCACACGACGTCATAAAAAATAAAAAATGTAAACTATAGGTGGTTTTCACGTTACGTCATGGCGGCCATGATGGTGCACACCTACAAAAGAATTAAATGTGTCATGCAATTCGTCACGCTATATCAGATAAGCCGTGAAAATAAACAAAATTGAACCAGTTGAAAGTTATTTTTGCATTATAGATGCTTATAAGACGATTTAATGGAACTTGTAGTGGATCCAAATTTTGTGATAGATTTTGGGTGTAAAGACTTTGAAGTTTTTGCCGCCGTGTTGGTGCACCTAAGTGGGTTACCAAGATGGCCTCCATACATTTCATACTAAAAATGTATAATACTTGTTCGCCTATAACTCTCGAACAAAATGCTCTTGCGCTTCAAAATTTGGCCCATATGTGTAGTTTTAAACTCTCTGAAATTCTATGAACATTTTGGAATCTAAATCTGCTTTTTACTGCTTCTGAACTTTGATATGACTTAAGTGAAAACACCTAATTACACTGATTTGAGTTTTATTGCACTCAAGGGAAAACTGCTCTGTTTGAAGGACAAATATCTCCAGTGGTTGCAAGTCCTGAGTTTTGAAGACATGTAATGTACAGGAGTCTGTAAAGGAAATCCTATGGTGTGACCATTCAAATAACTTCTCATCTGCAATACTTTCCTTTGGTCAGTATTTTATAAAATGGCATTTAAGATATTTCTTTTTTTTTTAGTATTTATTTCATATTATTATTATTTACAGGTGTCTATAATTATTACTATTTATTTAACACAGTCCAAAATACTCATTACTCCCCGTCTGATTGACCACCAAAAAGTTACATCGCTTCATTTGAGTAGTTAGATCGCTCCTGTTTTCGTTATTTCGCTCCGTGTTTCAAACAAGTTCATTATACCTGCATGACAGTCAAAACTATTGCTAATGTAACTTAAATAGTATAGCTTACCTGAGGGAACGATCTCCCTTTCTTTTTTTCGGGGGGGGGGGGGGGGGGAGGGGGAGGGCGATTTGACGAGGGCGAACTGACTGTGGAGCGAAGTAACCGTAATTCGACTAATAGCAATAACAGGCATTTAATAATGATGGCAAATGTTTATTTATTGATAAGCTGGTACGGAATAACAAATCCATCATAGTTATGTGTGCTATTAAAATATTTATTTTTAAAAAGAGGTTTAAATTACGGTTTTTGTGTCTTTTAAAGGTTTTCAGTTTCAAAATATATATGCGTTATTTAATTGACCAAGCACAAGGTAAAGTTAGCTGGTATTGGCCAATGAAAATGCAAAAAAAGAACAAGGCCGATATCCAGACATCTTGACTGAACATTTAATAAAATGTTTCTTGCGGGAACACAGCAACGAACTTCATATTTACAACTCGGCCTCGCGGAACCGGCGTTTATTTGAACCCGGCGTTTATTCGAGGCCCGGCGTTTATTAAGCATTTTGCGTTTTTTATTCCTGAATTCCTGATTCAAAAGCTAAATTGAACAAAATGTTCCTCAGTGTATATCAGTTAATGAACGTGTTCCCTGACCTTAAAACTTTTATCTGTATTTTCATATAAAACATCGCCTCAGATAAAGAAACGATGGAACGACTAAAACAAGGCATACGACACGTATCGTTAGGTGGAATGGCCGTTGCAGTTATTTAACGTAATCAGTCTACTTTATTTCATGGTAACAAGCAGTTATACAATCGAATTAAAAAACGCCGGACCTCAAATAAACGCCGGTACCTCGAATAAACGTGAGGCGTTTATTTAAAACTCGACCTTGTCAACCCGGCGTTTATTCAGGGCCCAGCGGCGAGAAAATACGGTATATCTTTTTCTTATCTCTGTAGCCTGCGCAACTGGCGGAAACTGCACCCTCGTGCTACGAATCTCGCGAGAAATCCTGCGAAAAAGTCCCGCCAAACTACGCAGGCTAATCGGCTTTCGAAATGTAAGCTCAACTTGATGATTAAGTTTTCCAATGCAATTGACGTTATCGCCACTCATCGAGACTGGTGCATGATTTTTCTGGTGGATATATATCAATTCGAGGAAAAGTAAAGACAATCTACTGCAAGCTGACGACGTTTTCACTGTTTTCCGTTTGCCGTAGAACGCGGAGCTTAATCTCTATTATATAGCTCTTGTACAAGTGGTCTTGATATACATGTACGTAGGTGGTACGTGCTGATTATTAAAAAAATGCAAGCAAGATGAACAATACTACTGTTTTACATGAGTTAATTACCGCGATTTTCTCTTAATCATCTCAAAATTGACCTTTTTCGGTTCCCTTTTCCTGGACTCGCTTACTTTCCTATTTTGTGTAACTTAGTGTAGAGTAAAATTTGCGCTTCTCTACCAAAATCACGTTTAACGGGATCTCTCTTTCGTTTAGGGTTTTGACCAACAAAAAGGCCAAAACGACAACAACAAGCCACTGTTACGTAAGAATTTCAACTTGTATTTTAAAATGTTCAATCTTGTAAATATTTAGTTGTTTTTTTTTTTTTGAGAAGAATATTCCTTGTAATTTTTATATTGCCGGCCTTGTTTTATTTCGACCGGACAACTTGAGGATGTCAGTAAATTTTTAGAAAGAAACCCGTTTCGAAAACAGACGTTTTCGGGAAGGAATATATGTTACTAATGCTTTCCTTCAGCCAATCATAAAGCAGTGCACGTGCAAAGTTTACAGTCGACACGTGCAGCGTATCGTTTTGATCGAGTTTGAAAAAAGACAATCATAAACCTGACAATGGTTTGGAAACTCATTTTTTCTCTATTTAATGATCAGTTTGTGAAGCTATATCAAACACTCGAAAGAATGTTTCATTAGGTATCCAAACACATCATCAACCCACATCTCGGCGTTTGGAACTCGCCCGATGAAACACTCTTCCTCGTGTTTCATATATAACATGAAAGCCAAAAAAATAATGAAGAGTTCGTAAACTTGAAAACCAACATGCATTTGCACTGTCGAGAGAGGATGAACTAGTTAATCCTCTCTTGGCACTGTTTATTTGAGAGCGATACCAAAATAGATTTAAAAAAAAAAAAACATTTCGTGGACGTCCGTCATTTTCGAAAGAATCTCTCTGGCTTTTGCTTTCTCGTTTGAATTTTTTTTTATGTCATGTAATTAATTTTTTTAAATAAACTCGCATATTTCGGGTTTCTTCGTTTGTTCCGCAAGAGAAATCATGAAACAAGTACGTGCGTTTGTGTTGTTGGTGTGTAGGAAGTGGCAGCTGCGCCTTTTTGCGATTGAAATGGTTTGCCGATTTCTGCTTTATTCAAGCTGTCTGAACTTTGCACAAAGAAAATGGAAAACCGATCTCAATTGGCGTAGATCAGTTTGGTGATTTCATTCCTTTATTTTTTCTGTTTAATGGTCAGTTTGAGATGTTATATCAAACACTCAATAATGTTTCACCAGGTTTTCAACTGACCTCGACGACGGCTTTTAAAAAACTCGGTGCTAGGAAATCCTAATGAAACAGCAGTCTTCCTCGCGTTTGGTATAGAATTATAATAATAATATATTCATATAGAGTGACTCTTCTAGTCAGTGACCAGAGCGTCCTATAAATAAAATTTGTTTTTTAGAAACTACAAACCAAGATATTGCCTGAGCAAAATAAAAAAGGGTAACAGAAGTTCTGATATACCTTGGTAATGTTTTTCTAAATTTTATCATGTTGTTTATTATTTGTTAATGCTTTGATTGACAACTGAAGCCGTGAGAATGGCCGGCATGCCAGACTCCTTTTATACCGGAACTTCCACTTTTACAGCTTTAATTGTAGTTATTTGATGATCGCAAACGATCAGGCACGATCGGCTGGTCCGGTTGCAAGTCAGAGAAGAACAGTCTTGTGAAAGAAAAATTAACAAGAAGTGTTGCGAAAAATTGCGCTTTCAAAAGTTGCAAAATAAAATAGCGGCGAAAATGTATAAGTCGTTAGCCGTGGCCAGTTTCACGTTTCCACTTTTACCTAGGTAAATTCGAAATAACAATAGCCTCGGCACGCTCTTCAACGGTGTATTATAAAACCTAAAAAAAAATTGAAAAAAGTTTACGTTTTCTTATAACGAAAACAACATCAAGTGTGCAATTGGCAACTCGATGTCATAGCTTGGCATTTCATTGGTTGAAGTGGTAAAAGCTTTCATTGGTACGTGTATTTCACTTAACCTAGTAGGTAAATGCAAAGCCCAGGTAAATATATTTTACCCAGATAAAACGTGCTATGTGTAACCGCGGCCATTGTGTTATGGTGTGGGTATTGTCAAGAGAAAATAATCCGTTTTATTTTTTTTCAAGAGGGCACGGTAACGAATCCTGCAATCTGGTTGGTTCTTAACGCGGACCGGATTTTCCTATCTCTGCCCACGGTCACGGTATTTTAAAGTATTATAAAGTGATTTGAGTCGGACAGAGGAAAAAAATAAATTAGTTATTTACCGTCTTAGGGTCGGTCTGTATATTGAAAAACTGTGACCTCGGTTTTGAAAATGATGCAGCATTTTCAAGACCTCGGTCACAGTTTTTCACTATACGGACCTCCCAGCCGTCATTTCAATATTTTGATTACGTCACTGTGCAATTGGTAATTGGAACATCGCTAACACAAAGAAAGTTAATCAACGCTCGAGAGGAAATTATGTTTCGACCTAGTGAAATTGAAAGAACTAAGAATACGAATCATGCATTTGAACAGCAGAAAGCCAAGCGAACGAATTCGAAGGAGTTAGTGGATTTCATATCGACAAGCTTCCTGAAGATTTTTCGTGGGTTTTCCTCCAAATTTCTCCTTCGTGAGTGGCTCCGAAATTGTGAAACGCTATCTAATCTTCAATACTTTTTTCCTTTTTATATTCAGTCTATCGTCTTCTACCTCAGTTTGAGCATCAGTATCAACAACCTGTTTTGCCTTTAATCTCGAAGGACTCCGGCTCCAAAAACGGTAGTTCAGTTTCTTCAAAACTGAACTTGAAGCGACGAAATTCTGTATTTAAGACCTTTGTGTTTTCCTAATTTCATCACTGACAATCTTTGAAAGAACGTTGGTTTCCGCCTTGCTCGTACGACTCTTAAAAATAAACACTAACAGCTCATCTTCTTAATCACATAGGTTCTGGCGAAAAATTGACTTAAAAAAACAAGTTTCTTTTTTAAGATAAATTATTTTCTAATACTGTTTTGCTTTTCACTTTTGCTCTCTGGTGATTCCGACAACTTAACAACTACTCATTTATAATTCTCCGGTGCATATCTGTGTTGAAAAGAATTAAAATGACGGATAGCGACCAGGAGAAAACAATTCAGATTGTCCTGCTGGCGATAATCTTCATAACTGCGGTCATTGGGAACGGTTTAGTATGTTTCGTCGTTTACCGTTTTAAGCGCCTGCGTACAATCCCAAACATTTTCATTGTGAACCTCTCGGTTATCGACTTATGCAACGCTCTTATAAACATGCCGTTCTTTACGGGTTATTACATCATCAAAGCGAACTTTTTCACGGGGAGGTGGATCAGCTATGTGTGTTCTTCTCTGCATAACTACATGATTTACCTGAACGTTTTAGCTCTGCTTGTGCTTATGGCAGACCGCTACGGCGCTATCAAGTTCAAAATTCGTTACCACGCGTGGAAGACGAAACCTAAAGCGTATCTTGGCGTCGCCTTAATCTGGGTTTCAGGAACTGTGCTGATCATCGCCTTAGGATTCCGCCGCCATAAAATTCTCGCGCCGTATGATGGTTTAACTCTGATGGAATACCGGCGAATCCTTTACAAAACTGAAGGATGGAGAGCTGCTGTAGGCATTTTCGGTGTTCCATGCGTCGGAATAGTAGTTCTTGGTTTACTGACTTGGCGCGCAGTCCAGGCGAGTCGACGGCGCATCGAAGCGATCACAAGAGAAGATGAATGTACGTCACAAGGAAAGCAAATGCTTGACTTGCTGCGAATGAGAGAGACTCAAACGTTCCGAAACATCATCATCATCGTTGTGGCTTATTTCCTTTGTTTCTTTCCCACCATAGTTCACGGCGTGTTGCTTCAAGGAGGGATTGAATCTCCCTGGGCGGAATACTTTGCGTTTTTCTTCACCTATTTTTCTAGCGCGTGTAACCCTGTTGTGTATTCTTTGCGCACGTGTCGGTTCAGAGAAGTTATTAAACAGCTCTTCATCAAAAGAAGGCCATGAGAAGAAAATGATTAACTATCGGCAAGATCACCGCCAACAAACTCGGGAACGAACTTGCGTTAGAACGTTATCGTAACTTATCGGCAAGTCATCGGCGTTTTTCGAGAAATTTTCGTAACCTGTCGACGACTCTTTAAAACTTGGCGACAACCTTCGGAACTTATCGGCAAGCCGAACTAAATTGCAATTTTTAGTCAAAATAATCAATCGCACTATTGCTGTGGAGTAGTTTGGTCTTATACCAAAAAAAGACGTGTTTCATCCGTTTTTTTTCTTTGTTCGCTTTAAAGAAATCTTGTAAAAACAAGGAGAATAAAACTGGTTGTGCTTACTTGAAAGATGTGCTGCACTGCCTTTTCATCAGCTAGATAAAGTAACGGAGTTGGGGGAAGTGAATGGGTGGGAGGGGGTGGGGTCGGTGGAGGCGGAGTATCAATGCAATGATGGAGACCGTGAAAAAAATTATTTTTGCAAGATGGAGGGAGGGGGGGGGGGGGGGGGGGGGGGGGGGGCTCCCATAG
Organism: Dendrophyllia cribrosa; assembly: GCA_024195265.1. NCBI lineage: Eukaryota > Metazoa > Cnidaria > Anthozoa > Scleractinia > Dendrophylliidae > Dendrophyllia > Dendrophyllia cribrosa. The sequence continues at coordinate 22,390,935 of JAJLRJ010000014.1, read as the reverse complement.
ATCCGGCACTGAGATTGTCTTCCCCTTCTTCTGAAAGCGTACCCAACGGATCGTTAGTCGCCTTTGATATTGGGATCAGAATTAAATTAAAAAATCGGTGATACCCAACGAGAAATGTTTAGGAAAACAAGTAAATAAGAAGCAAAGGACCGCGAACGAAAATGCTGCTGGTGTACGAAGGATCTGGAGAAGATGTAGTCAGCCAAAAATAGAGATAAAATCAAAGTATAAAGCAAGGCTAATACTACGTAGAACATTTAACGCGACAACGACATGACAGAGCCCAAACTGAAAGCCAAAATGCAACCGTGGACAGCTGTTTCGACCTGGTCCACAGTTGCATTTTCACCTCTTGCGTGTCACACATCTCATCTCTCGTGTCAAACGTTTGCTTTGGTTTTGCATTGCTACGTTTTGTGATTGGCTAAAAAATTTCGCGCCATTTTCTCAACCAATCAGAAGTAAAACCATTCTCGTCCCCAGAGCTCCACGGTTTTTTCTAAATTGCGTCTCGTGTAGCTCTGGTAACGGACAAAAATTTGAATTTTTTGATTGGCCGTTTAAAAATGAATGCGCAACAAGGTAAAAAATTTTACGCCTCTACGCATAAGGTTTTACTTCCGGTTGAATTTCAAATGTTGAAGTCCTATGACTACATCAACAAAATCAACGTTTTAATTTCAACGCATTCAACGACCAATGTCACCCAGTTCTTTTTGGTTTAGCAAGTAAAGATACGGCTGCTAAATTTCAAAGTATAACGGGATCTGATTGTCGTGAAATATGAGCGATTCGTTTCTGAAAAATCAGTATGTGTCTTGGAAGACGAAGCTATAAGCGGCCACGAATATCAAAGAAGTATGTTGCTTGCAACAGGGACGAGTATTAATTAAATGAGAGGCAGAAATCCTGAAGAAAGCCCAAGGGTGAAAAGAAATATTACCACTAGGTTACCCATTTTAATTAACAACAACAACAACGCTATCAGCACTCTCGTAAGCAAGTTATATTTTTTTTATTAGGTAGTACTCTTTGCTACAACTTGAAATACAAATCTAGGGAAACGAAGGTCACTCGAAGCCCAATTAAAATAACATGAAACGAATGTAAAACAAAAATTCATCGATATTTCTTACCACTGTTCGATGAAATAAGCCTAATCAATGACCACAGCGTGTCCAGCAACAAACTTAGCTGTCCCATCAACTGATATGGTCGGATATGATAGCGTTCAGTGCCGAAACGATAAATACACAGCTCCCAAACGAAAGAAATCGGTTGACTTATCGAGGAATTTCTAAAACCAGTAGGCAAAATACAAAGACAATCTTTCTTCTAAATAACAGCAGCACGTAAAGCTTTTCTTCTTCCTTTTTAGCGCGATGTTTTCCTGTAATTGTTAAGTCTTCTACAGTCCTTTCGAACGCCATTCCACAAACACAACATTCTCGTCTCCAGAGCTCAACCAAACGAAACGAGGGCTCTGGGGACGAGAATGCACACACGAAAGGTTTTTTATTTCCGGTTTCTGGCATTTGAGCAAGCGCAATAGTACATTAATGCATTAGGCATGCGCTAACGGATGTCGTGGATTTTACGACATCCGGAAGGCACTGTTACCAGAGCCCTTCGTTTCTTCCGCTGACCAAACGAAACGAAGGCTCTGGGGACGAGAATGAAGTAAAACCAAAACCAATCGTTTTCTCGCGCTTGCGCTTGGCGCGGGCTACATCTACGAGTTCTGATTGGTTCATACTACCGAAATCACTAAACTGTTAGCACCCCGAAAAAAACGATCGTTTGCATTTGAATTTTGGGCTTGCTCACGTGACCATTTGGAGTGCCCAAATTGGTCACGTGACATTTTGGCGGGTTGAGTTCTGCTTTCGCGGTTTCGCTTCTAGTCGGTCATGGCTGTTTACCAAGTAAAGGTTTATTACGGTACAGATTTCCATAAATGTGGAACTTTTTTCATCTCTTCAACTAAAGATTTTAATTTTTACGGATTCATAAGGAGAGTGAAAGACATAACCAAAACGTTCCAGGATATAAGTTGCGATCAGATACGGGTTCGTTATCTTGACGATGAGAACTGCTACGTGAACTTGGAAGAAGCCCTCATGGGCGAACTGTTTAGGTGTGCACAGGATGTTCCTGGAACAAACTGGAAGAGAATCAATGTTCAGGCTGAGGTGTGGTATTCCCCCGCGCCACCGAAGAAGAGAAAGAAAGAATCTGAAACTGAAATTCCACCAGCCACTACTGAAGACGAACGCCAACTTGATACCACCTACATTGGTGAACAAACTGAACGCTATGCATCACCCGTTGAAAATCTTATTCGTTCTAAAAAGGAGCAAATTCGAAAACAAGAGGCTATAATTGCTACAAAAACTCATGAAATAGCTTCACTTGAGCAGTCCTTCTCGCAGAGACCCATAGATTCTACAAGAACAGCCTGTACGAAGTGTCATTTGCGGGCCGGTCATACGCGTGCAAATTGCGTGAATGAATGTTGTACTTCAGCGCACCTATGTGGAGATATAAAACGGCATCCAGAGGAGAAACGACAAATCAAGGACATGAAGACTGATCTTCAGCTCCTAAAATCAAAACAAAAAAGATTAAAGGAGGAACTTGATAGTTTGCTGGAAAACATGCAGTCTAGTAAGCGTACATTTTCCCAACGTATTCTCACACGTTTGATTAACAGCAACAAGGAGAAGTATATTTCTAATATGAATGGCCGAGAAGTAATGAACTGGATGTCAATCAACACAGACGCCAAAAAGATCGAAAAATTTCGCCATGGGGCTGTTCCTGGTCCAAACGACGACCTCCAAGAACTAATTCAAAAACACGATTCACAAGAGAAGCTCTCGTCATTTGCGTCGAGCACAAATAGCAGATCCAATGTGGTGAAAGAGCTCTGGGCGAAGAAAGGGGTGACCTTTCCAGGAACTGGTCTTGTATGCCTGCCTTCGAGATATTCGATACCTGTGCCTCAAACACCAGAGGAGGAGGACTATCAAATAAATTTAGCTTTGCGTGAAAGTCAAATAAGCACCCTTCCGTGTAGTGAAAGTGATCAGTTGTCCTTTTCCCACACAAGATCGATTTCGCGAGCTCCAGACTTCGCATTTTCTCAAGACTGCACGGCTGTAAATCCTGTAAATGCCCCTTGTCAAGGCCGAAGTAGTACATTTACTAGCACTAACATTGCGTCTGAAGAAAAAGCGTTGTCACTTTCATCATACAGTCAAAGTGATCAGTTATCTCTTTCCCATGCAAGATCGATTTCGCGAGCTCTAGACTTCAAATTTGCCCAAGACTGCACGGCTGTAAATGTCCCTTGCCAAGGCCAAAGTAGTACATATGCTAGCACTAACAATGCGTCTGAAGAAAATCCTTTGTCACTTCTAGCAAGTGCAGCGAATTTGCTTTCTGATACATAACTCAACGGAGTAATTTGACAGACGTCTCAAATTCAGGCCATATTAAAATGACAAGAGACAAACTACAAATTCTTGAGAACTGTGATATTCAACCGTTTTTTTTTTGTGTTAGTCGCACGTTTGTGTTTACAGAAATAAAGCCCGAAATCGAAAATAGCAAAGAAAATGCGGTAATTTGTCGCTACGAGCAAGTGTAGCGAATTTTCTTTCAGATAATTTACCAGAGTAATTTGATACACGTTGTTTTCACTCACAACTGAGATTCTTGAGAACTGTGATTTTCAACCGTTTTCACTGATCAACATATTTGTGTAAAAAGTTGCACGTTTGTGTTTACATAAATCGAGAATAAATTTTGTTGTGTTTATTGCGTTGACTTTTACTGTGTTGACTTTGAACGGTTTGAGAGCCGCGATTCCAAACCCGGGATTTGTGTTTACAAAGATAGGGATGTTTGACATTTGACAACGAGTTGCTAATTATAGAAGCATGAGAAATGTTTCAATATTTTTATCTTTATTTGCAACATTACTGTACTTAAGTGGAAATAAGGTAAGAAAATAATCTATGCTTGAGTCTATCAGATTTAAAACGCTGTTTTCTTGACTTAAAGTCCTTAAATCGTTTCGCGGGTTATTTCGTCAGGAGGAACCCTCCTCGATTTAATACAGTCAACGCTTACCAAAACAACAACAGATGAATAAAACTAAGTTAAAATCCACCTGAAACTCAACATTGGGGAGATAATTGGTTTCATCTCCAGTGTACAAATTGGACAATGCCCCAGTACAATATTGGTTAACCATACAGTGTTAATGAAATAACACATCTGCGTGTTTACATTTTAAGCTCACGTACGTTTGTACCCCGGGTTTGTACATTTTTGTATTACATAAAAAGCTGACCTTTGGCCAGTCCAACATATCTTTACACTCTATTGAAGTATCCAACTTGGTCATAAAAACCACGTAAATCGCTGGCAGAAATCTCTTGAAGCGCACGGTAAATAGCTACATCGATATTAAATCTGAGGAGATCACGGTATTCATACTTATGTAACACAGTTTTCATTTTGTTAAAAACTAATTCAATGGGGGTAAGCTCCGGTGAATATACTGGAAGATATATAAGAGTGACTCCAAAACTGTCCAACCACTCAGCTAATGCTTGTCCTCCATCGAAACGGTGCAAAGCAACATTATCGACCACTATGATGTCTCCATATTCAAGAATTGGGTTCCCGTCAGGCTGCGTGTATTGGCTTGCCTCGTGGAAGAAATTCAAAAACTCCAATGTGTTGCTTGCTCCATTGAGGGTATTGGCGTACATTACCCCATTTAGTCCGCACAATAAATTCAGAGTAACATTTGGCGTTTGTGAGTTCCTCATTATTTCTACACAAGGTTGTCCCTTCGCCGAGTGTCCGTACTTAGGGTTTGCGCAATCTGGCAATTTGAAGCCAGCTTCATCGAAAAATTTAACGCGAAAGGGATCTAGCATACTCATGAAATTTACGTAGCTTTGGCAATAAGCGATGTTATCAGGGGTGAATTTTTCGGCTGCTGGCCTTATCATCTTTTTCCAAGTCATTTTCCCTTCTGGTAAGCGGTCCCGGACAGCACGGCCTATGGCAGAAATCGAAGCTGTTGCCGTGGAGTACGCCTCGATATTTTCTTTAATGTCCTTGTAAGTTATCGAAGGTCTACTTTTTATCAGCAGCTGAACCAAATCTAGTTCTGTTTCCTCCAGCCTTTTCGGTTGACCCCTAGCTGCAGAATTGCGAGGGAGATTTTCTCCCGTTTGACAAAAGGTCTTCCATATGTTTGAAACTGTAACACCGCTCACTTTGTACTTTGATCCTATTGCTCTAAAACTTCCTGGGTAGAACTCTGTTGAAACATCTCCGCCTCCGCTCAAAATGTCATCAATAATCAGTGATCTCATATCCTTTCCAATTGATTTTCCACGTTGGAAAGTTCTTCCGTAAGCATTCATTTCAAGCAAAGTTGTTCTGCCCGCGTAGAGAAACAGAATGTCACGTGACCAATGTGGGCGCTTCAAATGGTCACGTGAGCAACCCCAAAATTCAAATGCAAACGATCGTTTTTTTCGGGGTGCTAACAGTTTAGTGATTTCGGTAGTAGGATTGTCTGCGTATCTTGTGATTGGCCAGAGTAATTACTTTGGTTTTGGTTTAACGACACTCAATTGAAAACTGCTCTATAGTACATACTTATATAGTGCATATTCAATAGGGGTACATATGCTTGTCAAATAGGCTCAAAATGTCGAAAGATTGATATATATGTCCAAATTGCAATATATATGTCCAAATTGTAATATATATGTCCAAATTGCAATATATATGTCCAAATTGTAATATATATATATGTCCAAATTGCAATAAATATGTCCAAATTGCAATATATATGTCCACAGTTTACAAAATATATGTCCAAGGCGATGACGTAATTTTCGACATATATATTGCGGATACAGTCTCGACATATAAATATCGGCGTGCAAACTTATGCAAATGAGCTGACCCGTATCCCGCGAAGAATGAAAGCGAGGCTGCACCAAGCAACAACAACATGGCGGCAATGGAAGAAGACAGAATTCAGCGCATCGTGAGAGAAATTGTGAGTTCAGAGATAAGGGAAACGGGGTCTGGTTCTTCAATTCAACAGGATTTCAGCAACAACAGTGCTCTCCCGGCCGTTTACAATGTTGTAGATACCTTCCAAGATGTATTAAAACGAAGAGTTGCCCTCCGTCAAGATTAAACTTTCGATTTTCCAAGATCGGCAGCCCACCGACAGTCATGCTTTCATTCATTTCATTTATTTAGTCATGCTTCGCGACAAATTGCTTCTAGTTTCAACCCCGGCTGCGGCAAATTATGGTGGTAGGGTCAGTGAAAGACGATCACGTTAATTGTCAGAGAATACTTCCCTATACCCGGGATTCGTTTGTGCTCATTTCACGAGTCAAGTTCAAGTCAAGTTTAAAAAAAAATACCTTTTCCTTTTTTCGCGATTCTTTTATTTTATTATTATAATTGTTGTTGTCTAAATGGTCTCACAGTGCTAAACAGCCCGAAAGAAAAAATCATTTGAGATATATTGAAGACAAAAGCTTAATTTTATTCGCTGACTGGTCCTGACTGTGGACGGCCAATTTGCTATTCATACGGGAGTCCAGACTTTTCGTAAAATTTCCATGTAATCACTTATTCTTACCAGTCCAAAATATTATCTTTGTTCAAATGCATTAAGCGATTCTAGTTAGCGTTGATCTCATTCATACCAATTTCCTCAGTCTGTACTGTGTCCGTATACACTACGCGAACGACTCATTTCGTGCAATTTGTTTACACATGAACTCACGGTTGTCACGCAACCTCTCATTCAAAGCCGGACTATTGAATACAAGACTAAAAGTAGGTTGAATAATCGCGAAATTAATAAAATATTATAAATGAGGTTGGAAAATATTATTATGAAAATTCTTCCAGCATTCCAGCTCACAGACTGGAAGAATTCCCTATCTACATCTATAATTGTAATTCACAAAGGTTTCCCATACACGTCAATTGGTCAGCTTTCAATAGTTTAGCTTATTAAATAAATGAAATTTTTACAATAAATATAAATAATCCTATTAAATAAATATGTGGGAAAAAAATTAGCTCATAAAGTAAGTTCTAGTTCAATATCAATCTCTTAAACGGCACGTTTAAAGGCGTTCAGTGTGGTAGCTTCAATAATATCATTACCAGACCTTCATAGTTCTGGATACAAAGCTGTATTTATAAACATTGCTAGAAGCTGATGGCTGAATAAACTTATTAGAATGGAACTTTCTTGTGACTCTCTGTTTCTGAATTACATGGGCTGGCATAGTGAGACTAATCATATTATTTATGGCTTTCCACATAACAATCAACCTTGTGTTTATTCTGTGGCTGAAGGGACACCCATCCCAGCTCGTTTGATTAGTTCGTAAATTCGCGCGAAAATTGCAATCGATGACAGGAATAAATGAGTTAAAAAGCATCATTTTCGTTATATTATCTCACTGTTTCAGTATATACTAAAACAACTACAGTAAAAACCCGCATACAAGAACATGTGGATTAAGAACACCCAGGCTGAAATTTGATAAAAAAGGAGCATATATATAAGAACACATTCAGCCTGAAAATTGAAAATTGTTCTTATATATAAAAACTCTTCCTTTTTCAGTTTAATAGAACAAACAGTGTCTGTAGCTTTACTGTGGTATTAGCGGATGCCAGTTGAAAGCTCGGTTGTGCAATTTATTTTCTAATGTCGTGTGTCTCAAGTTTAATTTTCTCTCAAAGTTATGTATTTCCTCATAGTTAGTAAATCCCTTACATTTTTTTAGAAGTAAAAAATTAAGAACACTTAAGAACACTTTCAGGCTGATTTCACCTAAAATACCCGTTATATAAGAACCCAATCAGCCTGAACCCCGAAAATGGGTGTTCTTGTATGCGGGTTTTTACTGTATTCACCTTAGTGGAGGTGGGTAGTGGTGGATATTTACCTCGCCGCTTCGCGGCTCGGTAAATATCCACCACACCTCCACTTCGGTGAATAGTTGTTAATTATTCGACCCAAGGCAATATATCATATCTTTGTTTAAACGTGTAAGGGAGTGTTAATTTAAATTCAGCTGTTGATACCACTCGGCCGTGAACTGAATGATGAGTCTGAATATTGAATTTTGAATCAGGGTTCGAATACTCGAGGTATTTTTATAATAATATTACATTTTTTTTTTCATGTAACAGAGTTTGTAAGAAATGATTTCGCGATTATTCAACCTTCTTTTAGTCTTGTATTTATTTTAAATATTCCGTCTTTGAATGAGAAGTTGTGTGACGTTACCGTGAGTTCGAACCATGTGTGAACAGATTCTAAGCGTCGTGAAATGAGTCGTTCGCGTATTGTACACGTACACAGACTGAGCAGATCATTATATAATCCCAATGAAATCAACGCTCACTAGAATCGCTTAATGCATCTAAACAAAGATATAATATTTTCCACAGTCAGCGCGTGCGAATAAAATTAAGCTTTTGTCTTTCATATATCTCAAATGTTTTCTTTTTTCGGCCGGGCTGTTTAGCACTGTGAGACCATTTAGACAACAACAATTAAGTCTTATAGTAATAAAATAAAAGAATCGCGAAAAAAGGAAAAGGTATTTTTTTTAAAACTTGACTTGAACTTGACTCGTGAAATGAGCACAAACGAATCCCGGGTATAGGGAAGTATTCTCTGATAATTAACGCGATCGTCTTTGACTGCCGCAGGGTTAAAACTAGAAGAAATTTGTCGCGAAGCAATGACTGTGGTGGGCTGCCGATCTTGGAAAGTTTAATCTTGACGGAGGACAACTCTTCGTTTTCGTCTTGGAAGGTATCTACAACATTGTAAACGGCCGGGAGAGCACTGTTGTTGCTGGAATCCTGTTGAATTGAAGAACCTGACCCCGTTTCCCTTATCTCTGAACTCATAATTTCTCTCACGATGAGCTGAATTCTGTCTTCTTCCATTGCCGCCATGTTGTTGTTGCTTGGTACAGCCTCGCTTTCATTCTTCGCGGGATACGGGTCAGCTCATTTGCATAAGTTTGCACGCCGATATTTATATGTCGAAACTGTATCCGCAATATATATGTCAAAAATTATGTCATCGCCTTGTACATATATTTTGTAAACTGTGGACATATATATTGCAATTTGGACATATATATTGCAATTTGGACATATATATTACAATTTGGACATATATTTTGCAATTTGGACATATATATCAATCTTTCGACATTTTGAGCCTATTTGACAAGCATAGGTACATAACGACTCATACTCCTTGCGATTCGAGTCGATTTCGATTACTGCCTTTCGATTTCGAATATTTCGATTCGATTATGCAAATGTTTCTTGCAGATAGTTTTTTAGACTTATCTGTTGTACCGTCTTTAGCCGGAAAACATATTTCCACACAACTGAGCTAAAAGATGCAGGCAGAATCACGATTGCTTGGTTGTTCGTCGCCATGTTTGAGAACGTGACAATGAGCGTGTTGCGCATGGTTTGCCTTAGTTGGAAATTCTCAAGGGGTGGTAGAAAGGAAGCAATTTTACCAGGCAACACAAAATGGCGCACGAACTGCAAATGCATTTGCTCGTCAATCAAAAACGCACATTTTAAAGAGTTCTGAATTCTGATTTCACAATATAATAACTCATTGAGGGCACCCCGGAAAAGGTATGCAAAAATCGAACCAAAATCGAAACGTGGAAGCAAAGAATCGTGAATCGAACTGAACGGTCATAATCGCGATTAATCGAGAATTCGATTAATCGTTACACCACTAATATACAATACAGTTCTAGGCACTTTACAATCAGTTAAAAATATGAACTAGTGAAATCTAATCTACAACGTCTAATATATGCATAGCCTCCTGCGCAGACGTCCTTTGGACTCGTCACGCAATCTTTTCTCCCCGACCTAATATATGCATAGCCTCCTGCGCAGCTGTCCTTTGGGCTCGTCACGCAATCTTTTCTCCCCGACCTAATATATGCATGAATATCACTGAAAAACAAGTTTCTGAAAAGCGAGCCAAGAACGTCTTTAGGTTGTTATTAAATGTAGTTAATGTTACACAAGATCTTAAATCGCTAGAAAGCATTATTCCATAGAGATAATGCTGCTATAGAAAAATCCCTATCACCTATAAGTTTACAAATTAGCTAGTGGGGACACGTAGCGGGTGATGATATGAAGATCTGACACATCTAGATGGCTTGTACTGTAGTGTTCTCTTCCTTTTCCATGCTCATGATACTACTTGACCCAAATCACTAAGCTACAATCGCTTTTTGGAGTGCAATTAAAAGATATTCATGAATCACCAATTTACTCAAGGTCATTAAATGTCTCTGGCATCTGTTTTCCTTGTGTCTCTTGCAGTCTCAATCCTGCTATTGCAGCAAACAGTGCAGCACAAGCGAAAACAAACATCGGTAGTGAGATGTGATGATCACCCATGAGAACAATAAAGGGTGCAATCATTCCACCAACCCTGGCAGACACACTCAATAAGGCCATACTTGTATTGCGAACAACTGTCGGAAAGAGCTCAACTGAATAAACATGTAGCACAGCATAGGATGCAGAAATACAAAACCTGCTCACCAGTGGAGCCACAAAAATGATGGCTATATTCCATGTGCCTTCAAGTTCATTCTGTAACTGCGGAAACATGCACAGAAAACAAGTAAAGCTCACACCAAGAAGAAGACAAAACAAACTTAGTCTGCGTCCAAGTCGTGAGAGAAGAAATGGGGCTACAATAAATGTTAATGCCTCAATCAAGCACATGAGCATGAAATTAAAGAATATGATTAATCTTCCCCAGGAGTCTTTTCCAAAAAGGTTTTCATAATTGAAGACAAGTCCATAATATACCATGCCAGTCATGCACCATGTTATCATCAAGATGACTGTAATAATGCGCACAGACTTGTGAGTAAACAAGTCAATTATTCCATGTTGGCAACCCTTCTTGTTTTCTTTGACATGTTTTGTTTCCATTTTCAGAAATATCATCTCGCTACTATGGTAACCATTTTCTCTTTTTATTTTTCTCAGTATGTTTTCTGCTTCTTCTGTTCGTCCCTGGGACAGCAGCCATCTTGGAGATTCCGGAATACTTTTGAAAACCAATAAAAGTGTTAATGCGGGAAGAAGTAAAATGACTGTCATAAACCGCCAATTAATGACATTAATACCTTGTAAAAACAGAAAGATGTAACCAAAAGAATAGAATGCCTGCTGCCATATGCCTGCAAATCCTAACAAGAAAGAAAAAAGAAGTATTGTTCATTGTAAGAATCAGGCTTCCATCACCTTAAAATGCAGTGTAAAATATTTTAATATTGTCAAGTAGTAATTAAAAATTACAACTGCACTTTTTAATACCACATGAACTCTGACTCAACCAACAGTTTTGTCTTTAAGTGCTGCAAATATCATTCAGATGTCTCAGGAAACATCAATGCTTTATGCAGAATGGTAGGGCTGCAACGATACATTTTCTCACAATACGATACATATCTCAATACAAGTGCCACGATATGATACAGGATACGATACATCATTACATACATTTTTCCACCAACACGGGAAGACATTTTGCGACGAACCGCATGTTTTTCCCATGGGCGTGCAAGACTGTGTCAGCTGACAACTAATTATGAAAAATATGTGTCGGAAGAATGCGAAGCTATACGAGGCAAGGATGAAACTTTCTTGTCCCTTTGTTTAATAAATAGCTATAAAAAGGCTTGGACTTGGGTAAGGAGTCATTTAAGACAGTAATTTCTGAATGTTGATGAAGAATCATAATATCATAATATCACGATATGTTGTTCAAATATCGATATTCGTATCGTGACAAAAAATAACGCGGTTCACCGGTGCATCGTTGCAGCACTACAGAATGGTCAAAAGGTCATGTCTGGGTTGTGATTGGTGGATTGCGATTCATTTTATTAGGTTCTGTTTTCAAAGGTCCAGTGTTTCTCGCCATAATTATGATTGATGGCAGCATAAAATGTAAACCTTAGTTGGGCTTTAAACTTCAGAGTTTGTGTTACTGAAAGATGCATTAACCAAGATATTGATTCCATTACAAGTAATAATATAAATCTTACAGGAAAAATGATCTCTAAATTAAAAGTTGTTGGGGGAAAAAACTGTAACCTTAAAGCATAAATTCTTGACACAGTTTGTGGGTGATTATGGTGATTTGAATGTTAGAAAATTTGAAGAATTTGTAAGGACAGAAGTTACTGGATATTCCCAACAAATGGCCAGTGGAGAGCTCATGAATTTTTTTGGTAAAGGTGTGCAACCTAGTTCTTGAAACCCTTAGACAATGGGTGTCTTTATTTATTCATTATACAGTAGTTTGATTAATTAGTGTTTATGTGATAATTAGACCTGTCAGAGTCAATCATTCACTAATTAAGGCAAATTTTCAGTAGATACACTGTGCAACATTTCCAGAAACAATTTTAAGAACCTGTTAAGATGCTAATTTCTCACTATGCATCCTATATATAAGAAACACATCAACCTGAAACAGAAAATAGTAGGTTCTTTTATGTGGGTGTTTACTGTATGTGATTTTTTCTACCCATTTTCAGATCTGACCAAAGTGGCAAAACATACCCCTTTTCAGATACCTATTTTTGGTCAAACTAAAGCCCCCACCCCCCACCCAATCCCTTGGGACAGAATAATGGTTACCAATACTAATTACTGATAATAGACCAATTTCAATATATTAAAATTCTCACTTAATCTTACTTGGTTCTGAGAATGAAGCAAAAGAAATCAGATAGAGGTTCTAGGATGAATAATTAATTTCTTTTGTTTTATTACCTTGAGCCTCTGAGGCAAGTTAGAATTTTAACACATCAAATTTGGTCTATTACTGATCACCAGTGATAAGTTTACCTCGATATGAGGGTCCAATTGATTCTGTTGATAGCACATACGTTACAAGGCCTCCTCCTCCACTTATCGCACCCACAGTAAATCTTAAGGCGATATACGCCTTATATGTTCTCACAAAACCAGTCATTAGACCTAAAACACCACCAGCTATATGTGCAAAAAGCCAGGGTCTTCGGCGGCCATATTTGTCGGACAAAATACCAAATATTACAACGCCAAACATGTATCCGGTCAGCGCAGTTTTATAGCGATTGCTGCAAACCAAATCCCATTCGTTCGCAATGCCAATGGATGAGAATTCTGAGGGAAAGTCTGAAAAGTCTGCTCCGTTACAAACAGAGCCATCTTTGTCACAATAGGCTGAAAGACTTCGGTTGCTGTGTAAAATGTCGCGGCTATAGCTTGCAGAAGGGCACCATTGACGAGGAATCGCTTCAATGAAAACGACACTTAGCATTTGAGCGGTGAGAGGAAGAGAAATAAGACTGACAATTAAGTAAATTCTCTTTTGATGGCGGCCGAATTCTCCGATGAGTTTCAACGCGGAGTCGAAATCCAACATTCTTGGTATGTTCGTATCTTCAATTCTTGGGATGTTCGTGTCTTCAGGTTCTGTCATGTTCGCGTCTTCTTTTTATTCTGAATGATGTGTTCGTCCGAGTTCGATCGTTCAACTGTTTGCCGCCATCGTCGCCGCCATCTTGAATGACACGGTGCGAAAAAAACTGGGGAGAGTATGTGTAACTGTCACGTTCGCTGTCACGCTATCACCGCACCCACCGGAAGTCAAAGAGCCCTTCCGGGTTCGGTTTTTTATGCTTTCGCATCCACTCCAAAAGAGGCTTGCGAATGCCACAGATTTTAAAAATCTTGGCATGATAGAGAAAATCTATGACACTCTAAAATTACTTCTTGCGTCCTATTGATTCACGTGCTTCCTGTGCGCTCGGGAAAGGAAACGACTGCTCAGGCTAGCCAAGTTTGAGAGTCGATATCCTTTGAAAACAGAGAACAAATTATATATAATTGCGCAAGCTCGTGAAATTTTACGGACCGACGTTTGTAGTACGTGGCGATCCCGGAGGACTCTCATATAAACTTTGACTACACGACAAAAGACATTGCGAATGCATTCGGGATGCGGGACAGGGCATAAAATTAGGGCGGGTGCGGGTTACTAGAATCTTAACCACCCTAGTGAAAGCTATTGAAACGGAACTTTCGTCTTCTACTGTCTTGAATTATGCTGTGCTTGGTGGACGTTCTAATTTACGCGTGTGACAATTCAACCCTTTCGGTTTTTCTTCATTTTTTCAGACCATTCAAATGAAATATATCGTGCAATACTCTACTATTTATTATGCTGTACATGGGTGGTTCTACTTTTTGAGTCTGTGGATGAAATCCTTAAGTGTGACCATTCAAATGACAGCTACTGCGCAGTACTTTCTTGGGTGCTGTTTATTATGCTGTACAAGGAGGTTCTAACTTTTGAGTCTGTGGATGAAATCCTATAGTGTGACCATTCAAATGAAAGCTATTGAGCAGCACTTTCCTGTGATGCTGTTTATTACGCTGTACATGGATGGTTATAACTTTTGAGTCTGTGTATGAAATCATAAAGTGTGACCATTCAAATGACAGCTAAATGTCAAATGTGGGGGCTTCAATTTATAACAATCCAACTCGCGGGAAAAATGTGGGGACTTTGCTTCTGGTTGAGAGGAAATTGGGAACAAGTCGCGTTTTTCGGCGATAGTGTTTAGCTGTTATGATGGTATTTTCTTTATTATCAGTTGCCGACACATTTTCAGTTATCATGGATCAGATTTAGAACAGCTTGCAGAGGATTCAGGACAGAAAAATAAAAGTTGACTTTTTCTCTGGATTGTTTATTGATTTGAGCCTTTTTTGCGTGACTGTTCAACGAAGTCAAATGAAGTTCATCTTCAAGTCTTGTTTGGCTTCCCCAAATATTGGGGACTTTGCTAGAAAAAATCCTCCGCAGGTGGGCAAATACAAAAACTTTGAAATACACAATCAGCAAAGTCCTCACATCAGCCCGGAGTCCTCCCCCTGGGGAAAGTGACAAGCGCATAAGGGTCTCGAACAAAATCATCGACCCCGCCAATTTACTACCAAAGCGGATGCATTACGTATCCCTTACCCTTATCCTATACAAGACCTGTGACATTCAGCTGCATTTTGCAATCCTATTCTACACTATACACCCGATCCAAGACTCACTATTTTTCAGAAAATCTGTCTTCATATGTAGCAACTGTAAAGGAGATTGCCACTCCCGCGTAGGCCTGCACAGTCATCCCAGGCGCTGCTCTTCTACCTTGATATCAAAATCAACCCTCCCAGGGCGTGCATCCAACCATACGGTCTCCAAAGACTGCCGAGTAGAGCCTGCTATATTACAAGGTGACTAAGGTAGTTCTAACGTTTACGTTAGTGGACGAAATCTTAAAATAAGACCATTCAAATGCTAGCTGGTTGAGCGGTTTTTTCCTCTCCGATCGTTTGGGTAACCATTATGAGCTATGATTCAGATTGGTTGGTCTGATTGGTTGGTTTCAAACCTGCTCTTTGTGTAAAAATGAGGCTGGAGTTGACCTTGTTTTGATGGAAACCTTCATTCTTTTCATATGTCAATCATGTTGTTCTTATGCTAACTAATATAATTTGCATATGAAAAGCAGGAAGGTTTGTATCAAAACAAAGTCAACTCCAGCCTCACTTTCACTCAAAGGCCAGGATACTAAGCACGCAACTGTATTTCAACAAAAATTAAAAGTTAACTTCGTCGAACATAATCACTTCATAATAGATCGATACAACTGTTTAAAGGAGGTCATTTATTTGCCTTTCGCTTCATATGTTCAAGACAAATATTAGTTTGGTATAGGACATTGGTGTTAAGCTCTTCTCTTTCTTTTTAGAGTTTGTTACTAAGTGGCCCAAAGCAGCACTAGCTACACTCGCTTGATTGGAGCGCGATTCAAAGACATTTCAGTATGAATCGCCATTGGTCTTTGCTTTTCTTGAATGAATTTCATCGAGGTCATGAAATGTTTGCGGCATACGTTTCCCTTGTGTCTCGTGTAGATTTAATCCCACGATTCCAGCAAACAAAGCGGTGCCAGCGAAAACAAACATCGGTAGTGAGATGTGGTGATCACCCATGAGAACAATAAAGGGTGCAATCATCCCACCAACCCTGGCGGACAAACTCGATATGGCCATACCTGCATTACGAACAACTGTCGGAAAGAGCTCTGCTGAATAAACGTATAGCACAGCATAAGACGCAGAAATACAAAACCTGCCTGCCAGTGCAGTCATGGAAATTGCTGTTACATTTTGTGCGCCATGTGACTGCAGGAACATGCACAGGAAACAAGAGAAGCTTCCGCCGAAAAGGAGGACAAATAAAGTCATTCTGCGTCCGAGTCGTGAGAGAAGAAACTGCGTCGCGACAAAGGAAGGGAGCTCGATTAAGGAACCGAGCACGAAATTAATGTACAGACTTCCACCCAGGTTTTTAACGTTCAAGGCAAGTCCATAATACACCATACTAGTCACACACCATGATGCCATCATGATGACAGTGATAACGCATACGGACTTGTGAGTAAATAAGTCAATTATTCCATCCTGGCAACCTTTCCCGTCTTCTCGGACACGTTTACCTTCCACTTTGAGAAATATTTCCTCACTAACATGATAGCCATTTTCTATTTCTATCTTCCTCAAAATGTTTTCTGCTTCTTCGACTCGTCCTTGGGACACAAGCCATCTTGGGGATTCCGGAATACTTTTGAAAACTAATAAAACTACTAACGTGGGAAGAATTGAAATGACACTTAGAGTCCGCCAGTCACGGATAAAATAAGCTGCTAAAGTCAGAACGACGTAGCCAAACGAATAAAACGCCTGCTGCCATGTGCCCGCAGATCCTAACGAAGAAAAAGAAGAAATAAAGAAATGAATAACTTTTGATTATCCCGAGTGGGAAAAGACTTTTGTCAGTGACTAAGGGGGGGGGGGGGGGGGGGGGGGGGAGGTAAAGACTCCCCCTCCCCCATCCCCTCAATCCCTCTGTGATCTCAACGCAATAGCGTTCCGCCCAGGTGACGTCATATTTGGCAGCATTGCATTGTGGGATCGAAATGCGGACAAATATTTCAAAATGGCTGCCTCGGAAACACCAGTTTTTGCGATTCCTGTACATGTTGAGGATAATTGTCGAGTTGTACCCAAGAACAGTGCTTCGTAGCACTTGCTTTTTTCGTAGCTTCCTGCATAGTTCTTAAATGTTTGTACGCATTTCAATCCCATGATGCTGCGCGAGTTTTCTATTTTTAGAATCAGGGCGGAACGCTATTGACCTGACTAGAACCTAGTCCGTTACGTTTGTGGGCAAGAGGAGCGAGGCGTGCAGGGAATTATGGGGAGGAAAGAGGATAATTAACCACGGCGTTGTGTTTCCGGTAACTTTTCAACCCGGAGGTGCATTTTAAAATCAGAATCTATAGAATAGTGGTGTGGTTTTCATTCCACAAACCAGCTCGACTTGTTTCGTCAATCAGTTCAACTTTAGCCTGCGCCCCCTCTCCCCTCCCCCCGAAAAAAAGGGCTTGATCGTAGGTTACGTCAATACGGACAGTTTGACGTGTGACTGTATTTTAGGAATGAGAGAATGTGAGCATTTTAAGCGGAATAACCCAATTGCAATACCAGCAAACTAAACTCTTTGATTGTGATACGTACATGCGGTTTCCGCATATTTAAAATTCTTACATGGTGAAATTAGCTTGACTGCCAATTGCGAGGTCGTTTGCGTACGACTTTATTGCAGATTTTTTTTAGGATTTAGAGAATTTGTCATTGTCTCTTAATTCCTATAAATAAAACCCCGCGGCCGGGATTAAATAATTAAAGACTACTGAATTCACTAGTTTACCTCGATACGAAGATCCAATGGATTCCGTTGATAGCACATACGTTATGAGGCCTCCGCCACCTTTTATCGCACCTACAATAAATCTTAAGGCGATGTACTCTTCATATGTCCTTACAAACCCAGTCATCAGACCTAAAGTACCGCCAACTATATAAGCGAAAAGCCAGGGTCTTCGGCGGCCATATTTATCAGACAAAATACCAAATATTAGAACGCCAAACATGTATCCAGCCACGAAGATAGACTGACTCAGCTCAATCTTGTAGCGATCGCCGCAAACTAAGTTCCATTCGGTCGCGATGGATGTAAACTCCGATGTGAATTCTGCTCCATGACAAATAGAACCATCTTTGTCACAGCAGGCTGGGTGGCTTGAATTGCAGTGTAAAATGTCGCCGCTTGGAGAAGGACATTTCCATTCAGGAATCGCTCCAACGAAAACAACAATCAGCATCTGAGCGGCGAGAGGAAGAGAAATCAGACTGACCATAAAGTAAATTCTCTTTTGGTGGCGGCCGAATTCTCCGACGCGTTTTAGCGCGGAGTCAAAATCCATTATCGTTGGCATGTTCACCGGTCTTCGAATTATACTACGTCGCTTATTGAAATGAATCACCGCTATATTGTGTCAACTGCTTCAGCGAAACTCGATTTCCATTAACGGTTTCAATCCATACTGATAATGTGGGAACCGAGAAGTCGTGTGTTGTCGAACTTTCGTTGTGGTTTTAGTGACCAGAAATAGTATCCAGATCTCTAGATCTTGTTAGATCGTCGCATTTATCCCGTATAAATAATGGAAGTGTCTGTTAAAATTCACCAGATGGTCACTCATGAATGACGACGTAACAATACTGTTAACAGAAACCTTCTATAATTATTTCTATAGAAAATTCAAAGCACTGCGAGGCCTACGTCTTACAGTCCACGTGGGTCCCCATGTGGCAGTTGTCAGGTTGTCACCGGAAGTTAAAAAGCCGCATAGGATTATGGAGTCAATTTTCCGCGAATCGAAGTTTTAATGTTTTCGTGTTTATCTTTAGCTATCAAGTTTCCAACACAGACAAAACGGATTACAGTATTCTTCCAGTACCTCATACATTTCTATATTATAAGTTCAGATATTTCAAACAGTTGAAAATGCAAACGACTAGTAAAACGAAAATTGTTTTCCTCTATACTAGGCTGGGCTTGCATTTTCAATTGTTTGATAACCACTTTGAGTGACTCTTTATAGTACAAGCATCCCTTCTTTAAGGAGATTCAGAAAAAAAGTTAAAACAAAATTTATTTTAATGTTTACTCAATAAATAATTATTATATTTCAAAGCAAAACTATTCTACTTGCATGCCCCATAGGCAGATGTCATGTCCAGTGTCTGGATTCAAAGGGAAACCGGGTACCCTGTGTATATATCTCCAGCCTGCAAGCAGGACTCCAAGTAGAACCCATGACTTTTGATACTAGCTAAACATGACCCACTGATAGCAGTACATAATATGGTGTACCGAAGAGTTATCCTGTCAGAACATTCATTTTATTATGATTAAATATTATTATAAATATTTTTTATTATTACTATTATTATTATTATTATTGTTAATCTATTGTTGAATGGTATGCGTTTCCTTTAAAATTTTGCTTACTTCATTTCCATGTTATTTCACCAAATGCCACCTAATATATAACTACTGTCAATTCAACCTTCCATAAGCAACCACCCAAAATAATTGCAAAGCTAAGGTGGTAACTGCTGGTATTCTCACCAGCGGGTTTCCCCTTTGTTTATTAGGAGCATGCACACGGGGCCTCGTCATTGGTGTGCCGAGGCCACCATTAAATAAGCTCAAGTTTCTCAAGTGTTTTGTAACCCGTTTTGTTAAGGTTTTTCTCGCGTTAATCGATTTCTTTTGCAGCAATTCTAATGGATACATGTGATGGTTATTTTGTACGATACTTGTGAATCATTCTGGGATGCCTCGTGTATGATTAAACGTTTATAAAGTTGTTGTTTTTAACGCCATGGACTTCATTGTGTGCCGCCATTCACCGTTACAAAGGTGGTCGCTCATGATGGGTCAGACCACAGAGAGTCTTTACTTTGAATCATATGAACCTACATGTATAGTAATTTCAAAGTACAGAGCACCTTTCAGTGCTAGATATTGTATCATATTGAAGTTTTGATGCAAAGGACAAAATTTTCGTTTTAGTAACACATAATTTAATTTGTAACTGCCTTGACACCAGAGGGTGAAAACAATAGAAAATTCAAATCACCAGCGTTGAAAGTGCCGGTTCTGCTCGCTTACTTGAGGTGGTCGCTTACCAGAGGTTGCGACTATAGTGATTTGACTGGAAGAAATTTGGTATTTTGGAAAAGTGGTTGCTTAGGATAGATGGTCACTTACGAGAGTTGGTTGCACACACAGAAGTTCAACTGTAAATTGAATAAAAATATTCTATAGAGCAAAACAGTAGCAGTAGTGAAAAAGTGCAGGATAACAATAAGGATGGAAGTGGATAGTCATTCACCAATTTTGATTTAGTGACAGGCGGTCAAGAAATCAAAGTTTCCATTCTGGTAAAATTTTGAGTTTTTTAGTCGTTACTTTGTCTTTTAAGTTCATGTTTTTTTGCGTTCATTACTTTTAGCGATTTTTTCTTCCTATTTTAAGATGATAAAGCAAACTTAAAGCAAGCTGCTGCCATAATCATGAAAACATGATATTTCAGCTAGGACACTGTCCCTTTAATGACTGAAATTTCTGGTGAGCAAATCTCCACTACCCCTAAATTGACTTTTCCATCCTCGAGACCCAGGGGCAGTTAGTTGGGACATGTCAAAGTAAAACCCGCCAAAAAATTGGCGCGACGAAAGGATTTTTACTTTGTCCTACACTGACTAACTGCCCCTGGGTCTCTGAGGCTGTTTATTCTCCTTTGTTTTACACAACTGTACCCATTAATAAAGAACTACTGAATCCCTCCATACAGACACCTCAACAACACATGCACAGGCACTTGTCTATCACAGACAGATCAGGGGGTCTTGAAGAGACCTAAATTCATAAAACTGAACTCAACCTCTTATGGACAACCAGGGTTTAAGCCATGTTTTGCCATTATATACCTGCCAACTTTTTCCGAGTGATAGGCGTAAGAACTTTTTAGTGGGAGTGCCAGGATTTCCGAAGGCGACCCGACCAAAATCGAAGAGAACCCGATCTATTCCAAAGATGTCCAAAGTTGTCCGAAGATGTTCCGAAGAATTCGGAAGTTTCCATGGACCTCAGACCTCTGTTATTGTAATGTTCAGAACGATAATAACCAACAAAAAAGCGCCATATTTTCATGAACATAACTACATTTTTAATTGGATCATGCGATCAGCTAAGGTTGATAGCTCAAATCTGTAAGTCAGGCGTGAGAAATTGCTCCATAGGCACGAGTAGGCGTGAGATCGGAGTTTTGGACTCGCAGGCGTGAGACTCACGCCTAAGGCATGAGACTTGGCAGGTCAACCATTATGGCAATCTAGCATTAATACTAATTTAAAATGAATGCTAAGGGACAATGAATGAATTTAATTTAATTTTAATTTAATTTAAAGGACAATGAATTTTTATCTTTGGCACTCTTCAGAGTTAAAGAGTTCATATCCCCTTTTAGTATATACTGAAACAGTGGATAGCATTGTTGGCGCGCTCTGATTGGCTACTGAAACTCGGAATAGCAAGTGCTATTCACCTCCCAGCAATTTGCGCGCGAAAATTGTAATCGTTGACAGGAATAAATGAGTTAAAAAGCATCATTTTCATTATATTATCTCACTGTTTTAGCATATACTAAAACAACTATTCACCTCAGTGTAGGTGGGTAGTGGTGGATATTTACGTCGCCGCTTCGCGGCTCGGTAAATATCCACCACTACCCACCTCCACTTCAGCGAATAGTTGTTAAATATTTACGGATCACCATTGGTCTTTACACGGACATTCCTTGGATGATTTTCCTCAAGGTCTTCAAATGTTTCTGGCATTGGTTTGCCTTTTGTCTCATGGAGTTTTAGTCCTACTATCCCAGCCACTAGTGCAGCACAGGCAAAAACAAACATTGGCAGTGAAATGCTCTGATCTCCCAAAAGAACAATAAAGGGTGCAACCATTCCTCCAAGTCGAGCTGACAAACTTGATATACCCATACCTGCATTGCGAACCACTGTTGGGAAGAGCTCTGCGGAGTAAACATACAGCAAAGCAAAAGATGCTGATATGCAAAATCTGCCTCCCAGTGCAGTCATAGATATGGCAGCTACATTCTGTTCACCACGTGATTGCAGAAACATGCACAGGAAACAAGAGAGGCTTGCTCCAAGAAGAAGACAAAACAAAGTTTCCCTGCGTCCAAGCCATGAGAGAAGAAACTGCGTTGCAGCAAATGAAGGCAATTCAATCAAACTAGCAAGTGCAAAATTGATGTATAGACTTCCTCCAAGGTTTTTAACATTCAAGGCAAGTCCATAATATACCATACTGTTCACGCACCATAACATCATCATGATAACTGTGATGACACACACAGACTTGTGAGTAAATAAGTTAATTGCTCCATACTGGGAAGATTTTCCCTCAGCCTTAGTGTCCACTTTCAGAAATATCACCTCACTATTGTGAGAGCCATTCTCTTTTCCTATTTTCCTCAGAATACGCTCTGCTTCTGTAGTTTGCCCTTGGGATGCAAGCCATCTTGGAGATTCTGGGATACTTTTGAAAATCAATAAAACAATGAAAGAGGGAAAAATTGAAATGAAGGTCAGAGTCCGCCAATCATGGATGAAGTAGGCTTCCAAAGCCAAAACAACATAACCAAAGGCATAGAACCCCTGTTGCCATGTGCCTGCTGATCCTAGCAAAGAAAAAAAAATAACAAAAAACGTAAGTTAAATTTTTTTGTCCCAGGGCAAGGAGAAGTAGCAGCTACATCTGAAAGTAGAAGTGTTAAATACTTTCAAGCCAAATTTTAAGTTTAAATTCCAATCGGAAGACCAGTTATTTCAAGCGTAAAGTTCAGTTTCGACTTGCTGCCATTACTTGCTTCATCATGTAGAAAGGCTGATCTCGCATAGACAAGGCCTTCTTTACTTTTGTGATTATAGGGCCAGCTTTACATGTGAGACCACTTTCTAAAATAATAATAATTATTGCAGGCTTGAGTTTTGCAAACTTAGCAATAGTGGACAGGGTTTCAATGGTTTTCAGCCAGCTATTTCCAGGCTCAGTAAGCTTACATAATTTGTTGTAAATTATAGTGATTTGTGTATAATGAACCCATTGAATGAATTTACATTAAAAAAAAAGTTGAAAAGAAAAACAAACAGCATGATGCCCGTGACCGGGCGGGGGGGGGGGAGGGGGAGGAGCGAGGACAAGGGGGAAGGGATACTGAATGTTCGATTTGATCTGATTTACCTCGATACGACGGCCCGATGGATTCTGTTGAAAGCACGTAAGTTATAAGGCCCCCGCCACCGTTCATCAAACCCATAGCGAACCTCAAGGTGATGTACTCTTGGTATGTTCTTGCAAGGCCAGAGATCACAGTTAAAACACCACCAACTATATATGCGAAAAGCCAGGGTCTTCGGCGGCCATATTTGTCGGACAAAATTCCAAATACAAGAACACCAAACATGTACCCAAATACAAAGATCGATTGGCTCAATTCAGATTTGTAGCGATTGCCGCATGCTAAGTTCCATTCGGTCGCAATGGATGTGAATTCTGTGGAAAATTCTGCTCCGTGACAAATAGAACCATCTTTGTCGCAGCAGGCTGGATGGCTTGAGTTGCAGTGTAAGATGTCGCCGCTTGTAGAAGGACATTTCCATTCAGGAATCGCTCCAACGAAAACAACAATCAACATCTGAGCGGCGAGAGGAAGAGAAATCAGACTGACAATGAAATAAATTCTCTTTTGATGGCGACCGAATTCCCCGATGTGTTCTAGTGCGGTGTCAAAGTCCATCGCTTTTCTCATGTTTGACTGAATAACTGATCTTGAAGTGTAATAAGCCTCGTTTAACGTGGCAGCTTGCACTTCGACTGGCCGCTTTCGATATTGCCCCTCGCAACAAGCAAATTAGGCTCGATAACCCGTAGGAACAAAGACCGGAGATAGAGCGGCGGGAATCGAGCCAGCAAGGAAATGTCAAAAGAACAAGTTTAGGAGGTGTGGGGAGCAGAGCGCGAATGGAACGCGTCAGTTTTTCCTCTCCTCCCTTCCCCTCCCTAGTTAGTCACAGTTTTGTCCGCTTTACCAGTCTCAGTCTTTACCAGGGCCCAGGGGAGCTAGTGGGGCGTGGAAGCAAAGAATGTCAAGAAAAGGGCGAAAATAAATTCGGCGGGAGCCCCTGGGTCCAAGGATGGTCTCTCAACAGCCCTTTTATGATCATCCCATAATTATTTTTCGTGCCCAAAGCCGGTTGCTGCGGACCCGAGAAGGTTAGTTCTGGGTTCGGTGGTACAAAACATGGTACCCCCTTCTGGGGGGACCATGATTGTACTGGTCAGCTTCCGTTTCAATACAGTCAAACCTGTATTAAGCGGACACCCTCGGGAAATTCTGTAGTGTCCGCAGGATGTCCGCTTAAACAGGTTCCCAAAATTCTCCTACCATAGTAACGTGAATAGTCCAACAACAATTCATAATTATGCTCTTCGTTTGACTGATTTTCATTCTCCTGTTCAGCATGCCCTTTCTTTTCCTTTCTTTCTTTTTCCGATCAGTGAAATAATTTGAATACTATTAAACTACTATGAAAGGGAAACTGTCCCGCGCAAACAACGAAATTGTGTTTACTATTATTATTGTAACTTAGGATATGTCATTTTATCTTGAGAAAATAAAGATTATTATTCATTTATTTATTTATGTATTTTATTTATATTTTTATTTAATTTACATGCCACCAAATATACAACTAAATTGGATACTGAAAAAGATTCTATAGAGCAAAACAGAAGCAGTAGTTTGGAGATAAAGTGCAGGATTGCAAGGATGGAAGTGGATAGTCATTCACCAATTTTGATTTAGTGACAGGCGGTCAAGAAATCAAAGTTTCCATTCTGGTAAAATTTTGAGTTTTTAGTCGTTATTTTTTGGCTTTTTAAGCTCACCGTTCTTTGCGTTCATCACTTTTGGCGATTTTTCCCCCCCGATTTTAAGATAATAGAGCAAGCTTAAAGCAAGCTCCTGGCTATAATCATGAAAACACTATATTTCTACCGGGACACCGTTCCTTTAAGTTATAGCAAAATAGTGTATCAGTAGGCACAGTGCCCCAAAGTATATCATAACTATTATACATATAAGAAAATTAAACTTCAACAGGTACGCACTGTACACATGTGTGGGTTTATGTTGGGAACACTGGTAAGCTGGAAAGGAGAGGTAGTTTATCTTAAAAGGAGCTTGACTTGTGCTGTCATAATCAAAGTCATTGTTACATTCACAAAACATCGATATTTTGGATTATTGATGTTCACAGAGGCTGCATTATTTTTAGTTAGGTCCATGTGCCAAGGATCAAACCTTGCTACTGACTAAAATGATCATGGTCTCGGCCATTCCCCAAGCTAATTAAAATGGTTGCTCCATTGACTTTGATTCCACTGTAATGCTAACTTAATCACAGATATATGTAACAAACGTCCAGAAGTGATTTCAAGTGTTGTTTATTCATCTTAAATTGTTGTCAATTACTACACTTGACATCTTTTTAAATCCTTAAAACAACAATTTTTTTATGTCATTAAGCGTGTTCTTATCTCCCAGATTTCTCATGTGACTCATTGAGTGGTATCCTTTAAGAGAGACACTTTGATCTTGCCGCTGTATCCACGTACCGCGGGCCTCAAGACTGTACTGCGCCTTTTCACTGTTCCATCCCAATCGCCAAATATTACTTCGGGTACTCTCCTTTTTCAAGAACGTAGCTTGCAGCAGTATATACACCTGTGCCGTACAAACAATGGAGCTGCACATTAGGAGCATGCGAAGACAACGGGTAGATCAGGTTTTCAACCAGTTTCCTCACCTTTATCCAGAGTGGGAAGCCCATATCCTTGAAGAAGTTTTCGGGGTTTACTTCGGTGTAAGAACCTGTGACTTTTTCCTTTGTTTTTTACCTTTGTAGTATTGCATTCCCAGTTGACTCTATGGTTTTATGCCTTTTATTTTCTTTGTTTTACGTCACTCGTGAGTTACAGGTTCTTACACCGAGGATGAGCCAGTTTTCGTAATCATTTACAGTATTGTTGAGTTTAAGGTCTTTACCAGTACTTCATCCGTGGACCACAGTTCTGGGCTAGGCATCAACATTGCGTTACTTGTTGAGGTTCGCTGCTGGTCACGCACGTCTAGTGGAGTCCACAAGTACGTGTTGAATACCAAGTGTGTATCCAGAAAATAAAAATAAAAATACATAACGTTAGAATAATAAAAATAATAATAATTGCGCGCTCTGATTTATCGAGAACCATAGCCATGTTTATATACAATAATACAGATCTTGCAGATTGGATCATGCGAGCGAGCTCCGTTGAGTTAAAGGGGATTAGGGACGCCCCACTTACTCCCTCCCTAATCTCCTTTAACCCAGCAGGACTTGCTCGCAGGATAGTTCTATATCCTATCCATTCTGTCCCCCCTGGGGGTGACTCCATTGTTTCCAATTATTTGCCGCGACCGACTCATCACTACCAGTGTGACGTCACATAGCAACGAGTCAGGACTTCGCTTGGCTTGCTCAGTTTAGAGTGGGGACGCCATTGAAGTGACACGAAGAGAATGATAATACAGGCTATTATTTAGCTCTTATTCACTAATTGATCGTAAGTTTGTAAGCTTTGTTGCACATATTGTCTGTGTGTATGAATCGTTTATTGTTTTGTGGGCGCGTTTGTTTGTAATTCTGTTGAATATAATTCGGGACAAGAAGCGGGACCGCCATCTTGACTTCGGGCAAGTGTAGTCGATCCAAAACGTTCGCCGTTTTCTCTTTAAGTTTTCTACAGATCGACCTCATGAAAGGAGGTTTTATTCTTTGATGATATACGTTTATAGCCGTTGTTAGTTTTTGTCAATCAAATCAGCCATTTTGCTCATCAATCCCTTCGAGTGCGAAGGTGTTGTTTTGATTTCATCTGTGTTTCAATTTTGCTGGCTTTTTTGTTGAGAGCCCTGAGAGTCTGTGTGTGCACTTTGTTGGCTTGTTGGCTGCCTGTGTCTAGATTTTGTTGGCTTTTTGACTGTCTGTGTCTAAATTTTACTAGCTTTACTAGTTTAACTGTATGTGTTTAAATTTTGTTGTCTTGTTGCTCTGAATTTTGCTGGCGTGACTGCCTCTGTTAAAGTTTTGCTGGCTTTTGACTGCCTGCTGGCTGTTAACTGCCCGAGTGTGTTAAAATTTGTTGGCTTGTTGACTGACTGTTTGAATATGTTAGCTTGTTGACTGCCTGTGTTTAAATCTGTTGACTTGTTGACTGACTGAGGGTTTATATTGTATTTTATGGTGAAAATAATGATGAATAAAAATAATTTGTTGTTGGTAACAGCCTTGTTGCTGTATTACTTGGCTTTTTCATATTCATTACATTGTGCATCTGGTGATGGCTGCCCTGTATGCTCATGTTGTATTAGCAGTCAATTCATTATCTTTCCTAAGGCTTTCAAAACTCCAATTTTCTCTTTATTTTCCCTTCAAATCTTTTGAGAAGCAAATGCCTCACCCCTGGGGTATTGCATGACACGTCAAACAATGCAAAATCTGGATGTGCTGAAAATGGTAGTCACTTTTATTGTCCTCTTTTAATACAGTTGAAAGTATGGCTAATTCAAAACATTAACCTGTCAAACCTTGAATGTTTCTATTGTTATTACACTTATTTTTCTGTTTTACTCAAAAGTAATGTAAAGGATTTGTTTACAACAAACATTAAATTGTTTGCTGGAGACACTGTTATTTCCTGCTGTTAATATTTTGAGAATATTTTTATCTTTGCTTGATCCAGTTTACAAAATTTTGTTACATTAATAAATATATACAGCCACAATATAAATTTTCACTGGATGGTACATTATTTTTGGAGTATAGCATCAAAGTTTTAAAATTCCTTTCCAGTCTAATGGCAAATACCGGTATGCCTTTTTGTTTCTCATGGCATTTTGTTAATCCTTATTTGGTAATAATTGGTATTGGTATTGGTAATAATTATTTGGTAATAATTTGGTATTGGACAGCGAGCTTCATTCTGCTCCTCTTTACTTGGTAACTGTTGCTGTTGTTTTGACCATATCAGCCCTACTATATCCATTCCTTGTGGGTTCATATGTAATTACTGTAATAATAATTGGGGAAAACTTTGATGCTACATAGCTCAGACATGCTACTGTTTTTTCCTAGTTTTGTATCTTTGCTTTGGTGTATTGTCAGTTAGTTATTCTTGTGCAAAAATGGTTGAATTACACCATCAAGGTTTTTTAATTAGCATGGGGATCAGGTCAACTCATCTTGCTCATCTACATAACAGGCAAATCACATGTACAGTCAAACCCAGCTTTATGGACACCCGCTTTATACCGACATCCCCATAATACGTAGTCCCTTTGGTGTCCGTATTAACTGGGTTTGACTGACCACTATTTACTTTTGAACCATATACCACTATAAGATTTAAGATCTCCAGTAAATACCAAATTCAAAAACAACAGGTGATTTGTTCTGGCTGTCATACTGTGGCAAGCCTTTACATGACAAGGTTTTGTACTTTTGGAGGAAATAACCGGAACAGTTTTCATGTATGGATGGTTGATTGGAGATATACAATGCTGTTTGAAGGGGTGTTAGAATAAGGCCAGATCTTGTAAATTTGATAGCATGATTAGGCAGTATAAAATAAAATGTACCCCTCATGCCATAACATCTGATTTTGAATATCTCAAGAACCTTAAAGTATGTGATAAACATCACAGCAGTTTATCTCCCAGAGGGCTTTTCAAGATCACACAGTTATGCCCAGCAAGGTATTCTGAAGACAACACCATCCATTGTATTTTGTTCACAATGCAACAATAAAGTTTGCCCAACCAGTGATGTTCCCTGCAAGAAACATAATATAACCACCTTTAATAACCTGTTTTCAGTGGCTTGCAACTTTTTAAATGAAACAAATAAATGGTAACAAAACAGTTTTACACAATGACCTAGGCTATGTAAGTATATGTCATGTCAGCTTTTCTTTTTAAATTCTACAAAAAATCTTGAAACATATGTTTCAAGAAAAACAAAAATGTTCAACTTCCACAACCCAGTTGAATTCAAGCAATGCTCAAAAGCAAGATTTATCTGGAAAAGGAGAAACAACACAGATTTGTGGCTAACAAATACACTTGATTTTTTTTAATTATTATTTTTAGCTTATTATATTTAGTGACTTGTGAAAACCACCTATGAGTGATGCTGACTTTCTGTATAAAGATAGTTATAATAATGATGATGATGAACCTACAGAAAGTGAAAAATAATCTATACAGACCAAATCTTAAACTGATCAGTTTTTTTTTTTTTAAGGAGACAGCCATTTAATTAACCAAACTTAACCACATGGACATGATGCATGAGGTACAGTACTGTTGTACTGTTACACTAAGACCTAGCTGTAGAGAAGATTAAAATTTTCAAAAGTATTGTTGATTTTCGACTCAAGTGTTCACAGACGGTAATTTAGGAACAAAATTCCAACACTTACCGCTAATGACCTCTGGTGCCAACAAGGAGCAGTAATATAAACAAGCTTGTAGAGGTGTCTTCTTCACATACAACTTCATTGACTTTAAAGGGATTGATGAGACGAACCACGAGTACTGAAGGATTGAAACTCGGCACACAGGAAGCTTAATATACCATGTGCCAAACGTCCTATTCTGGGATCAGAATATCTCCGCATCACTGTACAAGCTCCCCGAAAACGTTAACAGGAGAACAAACTCCGCCGACGTATTAGATACTTGGTAATGAGTTTCCGTTCCAAATATGACGCTTTTGAATACTAGATCGCACTGGAAACTATCGCAAACAAGTCTCGTATATTTTTCGAATCCTGACGATCATCGAATAAAGTAAATGAATCATCCAAACTGTAAGAAATTCTACAATTTTTGGAAGATAACGAACAACAAATTTGCCCGCCATTTTGAAAATCACTGATCTATGACGTGACGTCACACTGGCAGTGATGACTCGACCATTAGGGACTTTAAGCACCGGGAACCGGAACGGCAACGGCGACGCGAAAACTGTCAGGGAAAACCCAAATGACGCATTGCGCATGTTTGGCGGGAAATATCTAGACGTTCTCTTCCCGGGCCCGACGTCAGATAGCAAGGTTTGCCGTCGTGTGAAAACGTGAGTATATATTCCTCATTTTTCTTTGGTTTTATCCAGTCGTTTTTGATATAATACACTTAATGTTGTTTAAGAAGACTATACAGAAATAGGAAACGATATTTATTGCTTCATTTAGGTCAATTTGGTGCTTCTGTACGCTCTTTGAGAAAGAGGTGGTAATTCACTACAACTTGTAAACTTAGAACTACGTTTCTTTGCTAAATTTATTAAAATTAACGCAGTGGCTATTCGTACGGCACCCGTACGCGGACTTCGATTTGCTATTCGTACGGGAGTCCAAAGCTTTCGACAATTTTCGAGGTTATTCTTCACTTTTGGTGGTCCACAATATTAAATGTTCGTTTAGTTTTACGAAGCGCTTCTGGTAAGCGATGTTGATTTGGCTCAGACTAATTTGCGAGCGAGCGACTCATTTCGTGACGCTTAAGAAATGTTCGCGTCAAAAAATACTCCCGTACGGCCAACTTCGATTTGCTATTCGTACGGAAGTCCAAAACTTTCGAAAATTTTCGATGTTATTCTTCACTTTTGCCGATCCATAATATTGTACGTTTGTTTATATTCACGAAACGCTTCTTGTGAGCGATGTTTATTCAGCTACGCGAAGGAATCTCGTTTATGTGTCATCGCCATGTACTCCCGTACGCTATAAACTTGTTATTGTTATTCATACGGGAATCTTGTTATTGGGTTTTTTGCTTCCAACGCTTCTTCCATTGAGACTACCTTTCCTTGCTCACAAGTGGTTTAGTTAACAGAGAAGAACTGGTTTGTATGTCCAGATATATTATAACAATTTGAATTAATTTTTTGACACTTAACTTGTTAGATGTCCCAGACACTCAAATTATTGATAATGAAACATATAATAATAAAAAGAATCGAAAAGAATCACTCATGTACGGCAAAAGGTGATCTTCATTGTGGATCAACAAAAGTGAAGAATAACATCGAAAATTGACGAAAGTTTTGGACTCCCGTACGAATCGTCCTCAAGAACATCGAAGTCAAAACAGTCGTAAGAATCGTACGGCAGGTCAAGTTTATTGGACGTGTTCAAATCGTACAAGAGCATATACTGCCCGTCGTTGATCATTTTCTTGACACGGCTTATGAGAAGCATTTCCCTAACCTCATTTAGCGAGCACATTTCGGAAAAGAGCCGCCTCTACCGAGCTGCACATTTTGGCAAACGTTGCGGTTCTGTAGCTGGTTTATTTGTAACTTCGCGCCGAGACCGCGTTCTCTGCCCAGTCTTTTCTCGGTTTCGAGGTCGCCGTTGCCGTTCCGGTTCCCGGTGCTTAAAGTCCCTAATGTTTTGCCTAGAGACGCCCCCTCCCTCCTGTCTTTGAGTTTTCTTTAATGAACCTTTACTTGCACTTAAAGTCGTTATTTCGTCCTGTGATAGGTAATCTGTCTCAGGTTATTTTTAGAAGCGTGGGTTATCCACGCGGAAACATTCACGCCATGTGATTGGCTGTTATCTAACCCCTTGGGATCTCTACAGCCTTGGTGCCGGTCTAAAAATAACTTGAGACAGATTACCTATGGAATAGGGCATGTATGGGTGATGGCCTCTCTTACCCTTTATCCTCTCTTGATAGAGGTTATTCAGCATGAAGTTGTGTAATACGGCTGAGTATTTTTACAAGTCATTTTTTATTTTTTCGAGCCTTTAGGCGAGAAAAAATAAATACTGACGAGTAAAAATGCCCAGCCGTATTACACAACTCAGTTTTCGCTGAATAAATTGTTTAGACAGTAATCTTCTCCTAAAACTAAGTTTTTGAAGTTGTTTTTCCACGCGCGGTCAGCAGAGTGTAATAACGTGTCATATTTGCACTCATTTTGATGCGTATTTGCACTCTAGAATGCTATGTCGAATAATAAAGTCATTTCTTTAGTCAGAGAGTCTATTATGTTGCTGTATAATTATCTCATCCGATGAATATCTTTGATCCTTTCTTAATCATTTACTGTTTACAAATATATGAAAAAGTTTTATTCATATAAAATTAAAATTCACTCAGTACATTGTTGGCCAAATTTCGGTAAAAATCTCACGAACATCTGTTTTACTGACTGAAATGTTATTTTAATTAGATGGATAATCGCCCAGTTTGGGCAACATATATCATGATACAAACGGCATGATTCACAAACGGGGTGTTATCTCACTCAGTGGATTATTTCGTGCAAGAAAATCTTTGTTTAAAACATTTAATTAAACAAATATTTAACTCTATCGTTACCTTAAAAAAGACCATTACTTTGTAAAAGACGGGTGCAATTAAAGTTTCTTAGTTGTTTGAGTTCCAACATGATTGGCACGTCATGCACGTTAAGAGCGCGATGCAAACGAAAACGGAGAAAACAGCCTGGATTAAAAACCAATTTGACCATTTTAATCTTTCACACTTTCAAAATACAATTTTCAGAACAATCGTGCTCACAAAAATGTTAAACTTGGTTAGAACCAGGAAAACAAACGATCTATCTGAGACTCCTTCTGAGTCGGCACGCGCCTTTTAGAAATTACGTCACGCCCTTCAGATATCCAACGTTTTACAAGATTTATTTACAAGAAAACATAGAATGCACGAACACTGCAACAAACCGTTGAGAATAGCCGGATCTGGGTTTCCAGACCTTGAGTTGAAATAAAAGAAACGACGTACAAACTGATCCTTACGGCAGAAAAACAGAAGCAGAAGCAAATAAAATAAAGCTTCTGCTTCTATTATTCTAGCTTATTCTGCCGTAAGGTTTGCTGTTTCTTTTGTTCAATTATATTTACACTACTTAAGACTTTTTAAAACAAAATTTTGGGGAATCCCCTCAGGGGCCCGGGGACTAGGGCGGAAACTAAAGGGGAATATTTCATCATCGAGTGTAAATGAAAGCCCCATTTACTGCGTGCAAAAAAATCGGCACGGAACCCAGGCAGGCAACAAAAGACGTCGAATAACGTTTTTTACCTTTTTTTAAGTTGAAGTTGGCAACCTTTATCGAAAGTCTTAATTCAAGCATTTTATTTCCAAAATTGCGACCCAAAACATTCGAGTATGTGGTGATTTTTGTCATTTTTTTTTTTTTTAGATTTAATCTTTTATTTAGAGCAGTTGAAGGGTTTTTTTTTAAATTAATATTGTATTAAAAACGTACAATTTGTTTGAAACAAAAGAAAACTTAGAAATTGTTGTTTGGGGGAAAAAATGAGGAAATTGAATAAAAAATTAAAATTAAAAGATTTAAAAAAATTATGAAGGGTGCTTGTAATAAACATGAGTTCAAAAATTAACAGGGAAAAAAAGCAAAACCCCTACAGGACTAGCCTGCGAGGAAGATCTGCTGGGTTAAAGGGGATCAGGGAGGCCCCTCTTATTCCCTTTTTTCAGAATACAGAAATATGCATCTGATTGAAATAACGAGAGCGATACTCTTTCAGAGCCGGTATGAAAGCGAGAGTTCAGAATTAAATCTCATAGATTCCAAAAACGTGAAAACGCGAACCAATTCAAACTCTTCGAGAGTGTACAAGCGTCGCCGAGAGCGTGTGCAAGCTTCAGTTCTCGTTTGGCTCGGCCTGCAAGAGAACACCTACCGCAATAAAATACTCGAGTTCCCTTTTGCAAACTTTTAATGTTTGCGGCGCGCGTTAATGAGCTAGTAAGTCAGTTTAGTTTCGCCCAAAGACTCCTGGTCAACGGTGGTCTCGAGCCTGATTATTTTTTCTGTGTATTAAATTATTCGTGATAACTTTGTAACTTGTTGTTGTAACTGACTAATCACAGCTCATGGCATAGTTAACAAAAAATAATAAATGTTTGCGGTGTACAGTGTACTCGCGAAATTGACCCGCGATATTCGTCCGTGATCCGCGCTACATATCCACGAACCGTGAAGATTAGATACCCCCTCAATGAGCAGACATCTTGCTAGACTGATAAACGTCCGTAATTTTGCGCGGGTCCAAAGAAAAACGCGGCGATAACTGAAGTGGCGGGAAAAGAAATAGAGTGAGGCTAAGTAGACAGAGAGCGAGCCTTTGAACAGCTGCGCCCTCCAGTTTTCTTGAGGGGAGTGGCTAGTGTGGTGGCCAGTCTTACTTATCCTGCCGAGCAAGCTCTTTGGGGGAAAAGGGAGAGAGGGAAATACGCAACATTTTAACAGATTGTTTGAGCTCAGACCATGCATTCTGCAACATAAATCGAAAGATTAGACATGCACTGTCACGTTTTAGTTACGCACTCAGTGGCGGAACACACGTGCAACATTGATTACTTACGTTGTTGAACTTGATTTTCCGTTTGGTGACAACTTTCTCACTGTTTTCAGGGTTCGTTAGGGGTGACATCAGGGGATCGTTAGGGGTGACATTCTTCTCCCTTTTCCCCCGAGTGTTTTAAGAACTATAATAACCGCAAAACCACAGCGGCAAACCAAAGACGAGTGCCGGATCTTTTGTAGACCTGGATCAGTAAAAATCTTGAAATAATAAGTAAAAAAACGGCAAACTGATCAAGTTACGGCAAGGAGAAGAGACGGAGGCACAAATGAAGTTATATAAAAAAGAACAGATGAATAATATTTGCGTGATATTTCGGTTTGCACAACAAACCTTCTACGGGGACTAGAAAAGAAAAATGAATAATTTCAAAAGTTTTATTAGATGTAACGGTCCTTTCTGTTAAATCTGTATCAGGAGCCCATAATCCCTGTCTGTATTCATTTCTCCTTTTCTAGTCCCCGTAGAAAGTTTGTTTTTCGAAAAAAATATCGGGCAAATGTATTCAACTGTTTTTTTTTTATCTCATTTCTGTCTCCATCTCTTTTTCTTGCCGTGACTTGATCAGTTTGCCGTTTTTAGTTATTGTTCCAAAAATCAATTTGTCTGTGAAAGTCTTGAGAACTGATTTATGGTGAAATCATGGCTTAATTCTGTGCACCTCTTCGCCAGTTCGCCCAGACAAAATCTGACTATCCCCAGGCCGATTGAGTATGCTCAAGGTGAGAAAAATCCTGGAACGAGCTTATCAACAAATCCATCGATGAAAACAAAAATGGCGGATGAGGAATCGGAGGGATTACCTGATGCCTTGAGGCGAGTACTTGTTCATTTTTTTCCTTAATTTTGCGAAGTCGCTCTGTAGGTACAGGTTTAGAATTTACGGATTTTTGGAAAGGAACGTTTTGATCAGAAAGTTTTCTCAAATTGAAGACATTTTGTACTCAAGTTCTAAGAGGTCATCAAAAATGTTCCTTCAAAGGCTTCTTGAAGAACGACAATATCAATGTCATGATTTTTCATTCTGATTCTCGCAGAATATTGGATGGCCCTGACCAAATCTGGAGTTATCTTAATAGCAAGGTATGTTGAAAAGAGTTTCCGAATTTTAAGCTATTAAATAGAATCACTATAAATGCTCATTTGGGCGCGCGCGTTCTTGTTTTAAATTTCTCGAACACTTGTCTAGCCTTGTTTGCAGCTGTTTTCATTCAACGTACCCTTGTCCATAATCCCGCGACCTTGCGACACGTAATGTATTTTCTGAATGTATATATATATTATAAGCTTAACTAGCCTTGTTATGGACGTGCCATTTCTTGTTAGTGTAAGTGGCATCAGTTATAAGTTAAAAGATTAGAAGGAAAAATATTTACAACTTCCGTGTGAACTGTGATATTTTTCTGATGCACAAACAACATTCACGAATATAAAAATGAGAGCCACAAAATTGTTAGTATAATCAAGAAAGTGATTGCGCAGAAATCTTACCAAAAAAATTTCAACCTTGATTAGTGCAGGTGGAATCCATACAAGTTTGTAAGCCTGCAGAGTGCATTCCTTGGAACCCATGCTGCAGATTTGCCAGTACGTTAAGGACTGTGCAAAACCTCTACTACAGGACTTTTTTTTTCAAACTTTTGCCACTGCTAGATAATGAGTTACCTATGTCAGAAATGCCAAAACATTTGGGTCACCGACTTCATTCCAGAAATAATTTGTGTGGAAAAATACCCTGGGTCTTAAAAGAAAGAAATTTAGGCAGTAGGTCACATAAAATTTTTCAGGAATTTGCAAAAATATTAACTCTTCATGCTTCTAACATATTTGCTTTTTATGGCTAAAATTCCTTATCATCAAATGTTTGCATTGTTTTTTCCAGGAGTGCTCAGCTGCTAGCATTAGGCCAAGGATTACGGATAATCTTTTCAGATCACTGGAGGGACATGTTGCCATAACTGATCCAACAAGCTCAAGAAATAACAATGATGCCATTACCTCAGAGAACCAGGCTCTTGAACTTGCTGTGGCTTGTCTTGTGAAAATAATCCATCTTATTCATCATGCGGACCTAAAGAACCATCACCAAGTATGTTAGCGGGGAGAGGGGGTACTCTGTATATTTTTGGGTGGGGTGTGCCGCTGGGACTCAGAAACCCTATGCCAGACCATGTTCACTCAGCTGACTTTGAAACCCTTTTCTAGACAAGACACCAAAAATCCTTACCCTATACCAGACTTGCCATTTCTAGAACTGCATCACCAAATTACAGTCAAATATAGGCTAATTAAAGCAGTATCTTACAACACCA
Source organism: Dendrophyllia cribrosa (assembly GCA_024195265.1). Lineage (NCBI taxonomy): Eukaryota > Metazoa > Cnidaria > Anthozoa > Scleractinia > Dendrophylliidae > Dendrophyllia > Dendrophyllia cribrosa. The sequence goes on along the minus strand of JAJLRJ010000014.1, from coordinate 22,353,870 downwards.
CATTTTTTTTCTCTTCTGAGTTTCAATTCCTATTCTAGACTTTATTCTTCATACCACTGATCAGTTTCAAGGCAATCGATACCCTATTCTGGACCAAAACTCGCTGATCTCTATACCTGATCCCAGATTAAATTGCTTGAAAACCATACCCTTCACAGCCGCACATACCCATATAGCTTATATATGAGAGAACCCCCCCCCCCCCCAGGCCTTAAGTCCAGTCCAGTGGACAATCTAGGAGAGAGGCCCAGGGGACCCACCATGCCCCCCCTATTTTCAGTCTCTAACATTTTCACTCCAGACCCCGCCCCCTTATTCACTCCACCCCCTCCCCCTCCCCCACCCCATTGTTCACTCCACCACCTCCCCCTTCTGATGGAGTCTGGTTCCGCTACTCCTGTACCCTGAATGGCGAATGTCTAACCAATTTTGTAAAAATTTAATGTTCAATCAAAATGGAGGTTTGAAAGGACACATGTCTTTCTAAGCAAGAAAAATTATTTTAAGCACTGAACATTTATTTTTCTTTTTTCTTTTAGTGCCTGGTGGATACACCTACATTATTAAAAAGATTTTTGGAAATAATTAACATTAGGTATGAAATACACTTTTCTTCAATTCAAATCACATTAAAATTATAGTACCTACAGAAGTTGCATGTAGCATTCTAAATAATATAAGGCATAATAATCATTACTCACTTGACTTTGCACTGATCACCCAGCCCTGCTGAAACAAGTTGAAGCTATAGACTCCCAGATCTTTCCCTTGACAACTTAAACCTTGTATGCATCAGTCAATTCCAGCATTGTCCAATTGTCCCCCTCCCCACCCTTCCAAGCATTTTGTGAAAAAAAGAATTGGCACCATGGTGGGGACAAAATTAATAACTGTGCAAATGCCCTGGGGTATCTAGACATATCCACAAGTTATTGGAAGGCAAACTTAGTCAACAGAGAAGCATTAGTTTTTCCCTCAGTTTTCCTCTTGTGGCCAATTTAAGCAATATGCACATGTACAGTGTATATTGCAAAACAGTTCTATTCAGAAATGGCGTAACAAGGATGTCAAATGCCTTGGAGTAGGCTAATGCCTGACAACAGGGATTTGAATGTGAGCAAATGCCCGATTTATTCCCGGGAGTGAATGGGGACTACTGGAACTGACTAAATTAAATGCATAGCACTATCTTATACCAAAACCCAGTTCACTTGGATACTAAAAGTTTACAAGGAACACTTTTTTAGATGTTTTTATTTTTCAGTTGGTCACTGATAGACATGTATCTCAATGATTTGCTGATTAGCTATTACGAATTAGAGCGGTTTTCAATTGAGTGTCATAAAACCAAAACCAAAGTAAATTACTCTCACTGGCCAATCACAAGAGACGCAGACAATCCAATCTCAATGAACCAATCACGAGGACTTGAAGCAAATACATAAAATTATAGCCAGGGTTAAGCACTTATGTCCAGGATTGTAGATAATTAGATGCATGGCAAATTTTGATATCCAACACGAAGTGTCCCATTAAGTCTAATTGTTTACTATCGTTTTTGAAATGTAAGGTAAGCATTAGTGTTAGTGTTGTTTTTAGGTTAGGGTAAACGCACCTGTTTATCTTAACTTAAAGAGCAGAATTTCAGGGACATTCGTGACGTTTATTGTCTGAATTTTTGAAAACAAGTGATGTTGAAGTTGAGTTGAAGAGCAAGAGGACACTTTGTGATGCTTATTAAATTTGTCATGCATCTAATTATCTGCAATCCTGGACATTACTGTGGTTAAGCAGGGAAAACGTGTGCAGGCAAGTCAGGATTGTTTTTGGTTTCACCTCTGATTATATTAGTTGAGAAAGTAGCGCAAGTTTCTTTTAGCCAATCACAAAGCATAGCAATGCAAAACCAAAGCAATCGCAAAAATAACTTTCAAAACTCAATTGAAAATCACTCGATTGCACAGGATTAGTAGAGCTTTTTATTATTATTGCTATGTTCATAAATGTTGAGTTCAATATGTACTGAATCCTCAATCCATACAGGGAGCTAAATTTATATTCCATGCTGTTTTGTCAGTAGTACATTTTATACACAAATATGCTGGTGAGGTATTAAATGTGATACATGATTAAGACAGTATTTTAATTATAAATTTTTTATGGTTGTTGTTGTTATTTAAGGGAAAAATGTGAAGATTTTCCACTGCATTTCACCAGGACTTTGTGCATGCTAGGTAAGTTAAAGCTGTACATTTTTAACAATGACGTATGTTAAAATTTAACTTCTCATTTGCCTTACCCTATCCTTTCTCTGATTTATGTTAAAAATACAGTAAGTCCGAGTGGAAACATTTCTAGTTAACTAAGATAAGGTCAGTTCCAAGCAATTGATTCGCATTTGTAGAGAAACTTGCCAATCTTTAATATCTACATGTATCTAAGCTTTAATTTGTTCAGTTCTAGATTTCAAAAGCAGTTATACACAACCAGTTTAATACAAATTAATACTTGTTAGTCATTATCAAGAATGAATGTATATGGGTACAAAAGTTGTATTAGAATTCTGTAATAATATCCTCAATTTTCTTCCTTCTTTTTCAAATTGCTACTCATAGATGCTATTCCTAAGATCCTGGATTGTGAGAATTCTGAAGAACTTCAGGTATGTGTTAACTGTTACCTCTTATAAAGGAAGATTTTTTTTATTTTATGAAAAAAGCATTTGCTCACTATGAGGATGCTATGTCCTAGATCTGTCAATAGATAGCTTAAGCAATGATGACGGCAACACTGAGGGAATGAAACATCACTTGAAAAAAGGATTCCCGCTACTTAACTACTTTGCAATTGTTCCATTTATTTAGTTTGTCTAATGGGTGACTGGATTGGACAGGAGCTGAATTTGTAGGGATAGCTTTCAAGTTCAAATAGAGAAAGGAAAATTAACCCTTGATATTAATTTTGATCATTTGACATAATGGCATTGCAGTTAACTGTCTCCAGCTGATCCCGGGGGGGGGGGGGGGGGGGGGGGGGGGGGGGGGGGGGGTGGGGGGGTGGGAGGGTACTCCCTATAATGGGCTATATGGGGATGCTCCGCCCGAAAGGGGTACCTTTTTTAGGCTGGCAGTATATGAAAGGGTAGGGATTTCACGAAATACAGGAAAGGGTAGGGAAAACACCGGTTGAAGTATAAAAAAGGGTAGGGAAAACTGCCATTTAAGTATTATAAAAAGCGCCTTTCAAAATATATCAAACAGACACACATAAAGGCTATATGAAAGGGGTGCCATTTTCAATGAAAGGTATATGAAAGGGGTACCTTTTCTGTCAAAAATGGTATATGAAAGGGTAAGGGTTTGGACCTTGAGGCGGAGCATCCCCGTACAAAACTTTGTTGGGTACCCCCCCCCCCCCCCCCCCCCCCCCGGAGCTGATCCCAGCTACTGCAAAAAAAAGAGTGCAGCCCTGTTCTCATTGGTATGTATTAACTTAGGTTTATTTTTACAGGCTGTGTTTGTTGGAATTGGATGCTTTAAAGATATCATTTCTGTGTTAGATTATGAGGTGAGTTAATTTTACTAATTAAATTTACCTTTTGCATGTAATATCAATGCATGAGACTCAGGCATTTCTGATTCACACTAACTCTTACAATCTTACAAAGAAGTAATGGAATATATTATAATTGTTATGTTTGGTAATTTTGTGTGCAGTACTGGCTGCACTGCAATAAGTTGACACTATCAAGATCAAGATCAGGTCAGGCTGTTGGTGTTAAAAAGGAAGAAAGAAATTCAACGGGTGTCTAGTTTAAAGAGGTGTGCATCTTAGACACCCAGAGATCTGCTCTTTGTCCATCAAAGAGGTGTCTATTTTACTAAGGAGTGCATCTTAGACACCTCAAGACCTCTGCTCTGTTCCCATTAAAAAGCTGTCCACCTTCATAAAGAGGTGTCTATTTTACAGACTGAGGTGTGTATCTATTGACACCAAGAGATCTGCTCTGTGCCTATCAAAAGGTGTCTGCCATTGAGAATTGACTATATTTCAGAGTTGTGTTTCTAAGACACCAGGAGACCTGCTCTGTGCCCATTAAAAAGGTGTTTGCCTTAGAGAAGTGTCAATTTTACAGAGGTTTGCATCTTAGGGCCCTTACCATTTATCAGAACTGGCCGGCCAGAGTGGTCAGTTTGTAACTAGAATGCGGCTTTGTGAAGACCTGTACCTGCAATTCCATCAAAATTGTGCACACTATTTCCAAATTTCCCAGTTTGGCCGACCAGTTGTGACAAATAATGGGGTTATATTTACGAATTGAGCAGTCCACTGATGGCAAGTTCTGACAAATGGTAAGCACCCTTAGATACCTAGAGGCCTGTGCCCGTCAAAAAGGTGTCCATCTTAGAGGTGTCTATTTTATAGAGGTCAGTTCAAGGTTTTAAAGAGGTGTCCATCCGAGCTGCCCTGTAGAGGCCTCTGCCTTTGAAGGGTGTCTTCTCTGTATAGATGTGTGCCCTGTAGAGGTCTATGCCCTGTTAGGGTGTCTGTCCTGTAGAGGTGTCTGCTCTGTATGGTTGTCTGTCCTGTAGGGGTGTTTGTTTTATAGAGGTGTCTGCACTGTAGAGGTGTCTGCTCTGTAGGGTTTCTGCCCTTTAGGGGTGTTTGTCTTATAGAGGTGTCTGCCCTTTACGGGTGTTTGTCTTATACATGTAGATGTGTCTGCCCTGTGCCCTGTATAGTAGGGGTGTTTGTCGTATAGAGGTGTCTGCCCTGTAGGGGTGTTTGTCTTATAGTGGTGTCTGCCCTGTAGGGGTGTCTGTCCTGTAGGGGTATTTGTCTCATAGAGGTGTCTACTCTGTAGATGTGTCTGCCCTGTAGGGGTGTTTGTCTTATAGTGGTGTCTGCCCTGTAGGGGTGTCTGTCCTGTAGGGGTATTTGTCTCATAGAGGTGTCTACTCTGTAGATGTGTCTGCCCTGTGTGTTTGTCTTATAGGGGTGTCTGTCCTATAGAGGTGTCTGCCGTGGAGGGGTGTCTGTCTTTTAGAGGTGTCTGCCCTGTAGGCATGTCTGTCCTGTAGCGGTGTCTGCCAAAGAGACGTGTGGCCCCCTTTTAAATGCTCACATTACAAATGCATGAAACATGTCACTATTGAGAGGTGTGGTTCTTAACAGGTATCACCTTGGAGATTAATTTTCTTCTTAGGTTCGTGACACCTTTAAAAAGAGATATCGAACTTCAAGGTATTTTCTCCCTATAACATTTTTCATGTCAGTAAGAAAGGTAAAGTTAAAGGATTGAAGTACAATGGAGGTGAATGTGTCTCGTCTGTCCATCTGTCTGTGTTATTTTCAAACAGTGCCAAAATGTAGATGAACAGAACAAGCTGTATCAGAGTTGTGTGCTGGCTATTCAGAAAATCATGGTATCGTCACCAGCTGCTAAGGTATTTATCAACTTATTAACAACAACTTTTTTCTCTTAAAAATGATATTTTTGACACCAGCTTCTCAGGTACATCTTTTAACCAATTAGTAGCACATTCTTTCTTCTTACATACAGTACAATTTTAATAAATTATGTTATCAACACAGTATCTCAATATTCAAATCAAATAATGAATGAATGGTGTCTTTTTCCAGGAAGTCTTCAAGGATAGCGTAAGCTTTGAAAAGTTTTGCAGTTGTCTTAAAAAGCTCAAATCTCCAACAAAAGAATTGTTTCAGCTGCTGTTTAACTGGGTAGGTAGAATAAATTAAAATTGTGATTGAAAAGAAGAACTAAATAAATTAAAAGAACTGGTTAAATCTAGAAGTGTCAATGGAAAAATGCCTTATATAACATGTTATACCTATCAATAATATTTTAGGTCACAGTAACTAAGAGGGTAACTAGGTTTAATGACTGACTTGTTGAAGGAATATGAAGTAATCTTGCACACATGCCAGAGGTGTCCCACATTGGCATGACCAGAGCTTAAGCAGGGGTCTGGAGTATATGAAGTAACCATGGGTATTACTACTGGATGGGGTGCAAGTCCATCACAGGGTTACCCCCAGCATTTAATGTCACTGATGCATTACTCATTTATTGATCTGAGTGGAGTGAGACAATGTGGAGCAAATTTTATTGCCAAAGAAAACAACACAGGATGTCCTGTTTCCGGGGTGTACAATTCCAAATTTTGTCATTTTACAATTACGTGATGTTCACAAGTTGCTGTCGGAGTTTCGTGGACTACCATACCACAAGTTCACAATTTCGCATTTTGATAATCTTCTTGTTGTTCATCGTAATTTCACTTGGCCATCGATCGATATCGCCATTTTGACGCCATGTTGCTTATTGGGAATTTGCTGTAACAGGGCCTCACACAATGAATGAATGAACAACATCTTATATAGCACACAGATCACATGATTCATTTCGCTTTACATACACAGGACATCAGCTCATGAAGGCACATCAGGCAGCTGCTATCGGCCCATTGTTGATCTCATCTCCCCCAATGCCATATATTGTTCATGGCACTGTGGCTGTGACCACCCTCAGTGCCATACATTGTTCATGTGTGGCACTGAGGGTGGTCACAGTCAGGGTTTTGTTACCTCGGTGGTTCTTTTATGTCCCCATTGCAGACAGGACCGCAATTTCTGTGTGGTCATCCGAGCCACCATTTGCAAATGAAGTCACATAGGCAGTGCCTTCGTCCTCAGTTATTTTAAGACCCCAAGTGTTGGTATGGCCGGGATTCTAACCCACCACCCCCCGCTCTGCAGACTAATGCTCTACCAATGGAGCTAACCAACAACAACATCAACAACAATAATCTTTATTAGTTAGTTACTTTCAATACTGGCCTGCAGGTAGCAAAAGCTAATCTTGGCAGGCCAAACAGATATTTATGGCAGGGCCAGGTCTTACCCAGGGCTTGAAATTAGCGGTCGCAAATGTGCAAAATGCGACTGACTTGAGGCTATTTGCTCCTAAAATATTTGATCTAGGAGCAAATTTGCTCCTTAAATTTTTGAAGTTAATTTTGGCTTGGAGTTCAAAGTCTTTGATATGTTCCTTGCAGTAAATCTCTGCTTGAAGGGCTTTAGTTTAGAGGTTCGAAAGATCACACTGTTTAAGAAATTAAGTTCTAATCATTACCTTGCAGTTATATTTATTTTTATTACTATTTCTTTTAATTCTTTCTTTGCTCCTTCCTCAAACGAAGTATGCTCCTAAAATTTTGGACCTAGGAGCAACTTGGCTCCTAAGAAAAAAAAAAATTAATTTTGAGGCCTGGTCTTAGGACTACACCACTGAACTAAAAATTGAACAAGAAGTACATGTACTCATGTACATGTAACACTTTAATTTATAATTTAAGAATTTTGTTTAACAGTATGTTGTGTTCCAACTTGTAGGTAGTGGAAGGAGTGTACAGTGAAGGTAGCAAAGTAATAAACAATGTTGATGTTATTTTGCTGCTCCTGGACTGGATGTCATCTTTATCAGTGGACAGAAAAAGGTAACAGGTCAAGAATTATTTGCTGTCTTTGTTTACGAAGCTGATGAAAAACTGTCATTTTGGATTATTACGGTAGGTGTAATTGATGCATGTTTATACAGCCAGCTGACAATTGGTATGCCAACACTGGCCAATATTGTATTTGGTATTTATTACTAATATTATAACTAATACTAAGGTCTGATGCTTAGACTCTCAAAGAAAAATGGATGCAAAAAAGTCTTGATTTTCGTAAGTGGTTCATCACTTGAGGTTTCATTTGAAATACAATGGACTGAGGCGCAAAAGTATTTTCCACTTATTTCCAGGGTTGCACGCAAGTGCTGTTAAACAAATACTTCATATTTGACAGATATTTGTCATTTTCTAATTACTTCATATGTGCAGAATTACGTTACTTTGGGATGGTGAACTTTAAAAGACGAGGACACTTTGTGATGCCTGTCATGGAGTATTGTGGCCCCTCTTTGTGTGCAATGTTGGACATTACTCATATTTCCAACATTTCTAACATTAAATTTACTCTTTTCATGCAAGATATGTGACAGAGACGATCAGACACTTGTGCCGGTTTTCTATGCATAATGCCATGTTATGCAGCACCAGTGGTGTGTTCAGCAAAGTAGTGATGCTTCTGGAGTCCGATACACAGAACATTGATTACATGTGGGCAGGTAACTTGTAAATGTTTTTTTTTCTGGTTTGAGGGGGGGGGGGGGGGGGGGGGGTGGTGGGGGGTGGTGTACTTTCATATATAAGCTATATGGGTATGTGTAGCTGTGGAGGGTATGGTTTTCAAGCAGTTTAGTCTGGGATAGAGTATAGAAATCAGAGAGATAATTGGTCTAGATTTGGGTGTCATTTATTGGGAAACGTGTCAATGGTATGAAGTGTGCAGTCTAGCATAGGAATTGAAACTCAGAAGTGAAAAATGTAAGCATATATTGGACTGTGATCTTGACAGAGTTTATGGAAAGTAGCAAGTCTGGGATAGGGAAGGGATTTTTGGTGTCTAGTCTAGTATAGGGTTGCAAAATCAGCTGAACATGGTCTGGTATAGGGTAACCCTGGTGAGAATCTTTAAAGGATCTTTAAGGATCCTTAAAGATCTGCATGAGGATCTGCGAGGATCTTACTGAGGATCTCAATAAAGATCTTCAATTCATGGCCAAAATAGAAATAAATAATAAATTACATCTTCAAGGATCTTTTAAATTCTTGCCAAGATCTTCAAGGATCCTTTAAATTCTTGGCAAAAATCTTCAAGGATCTTTAAAGATCTTCAAAGATCTTGGCAAGATCCTTCTTAAGATCCTTTTTAGATCCTTATAAATTCTTGAGGATCTTAAAGGATCCTTGCAAAGATCCTCACAAGGATATTTTGCTAGGAGCCTTGTAAGATCCTTCCAAGATCTTCATCAATTCCTTGAGGATCTTTGTTAAAAATTCTACAAGAAATTGCAGATGAAGAATCTTTCAAAGATCCTGTGAGGATCCTTTAAATATCTTTATCTTTAAGGATCTTTGACAGGTCTTTGAAGATCTTCAAAGATCCCTGAAGATCCTGTGAGGATTTTCACCAGAGAAGGGTTTTAGAGCCCCAGCGGCACACTGCCACTCTTGGGGAACTTTTTCCTCTATATGTGGCCGTCCCCCCCCCCCCCCCCCCCCCCCCCCCCCCCCCCCCCCCTTCTCCCATCCAAACAGTTTTAAGCCCATGGGCTTTCACAAAAATTACCAGCCTTTAAATTGAAATAGAAAAAGTCTGTGAGGCAAAGCTAAGTTCACTTTATCGCTTTTAGGAAATGAGAGCAAGGAGTATAGTTTAAAGTTGTGATTACAACAGAGAGAAATTTAATGTGCGCCACTTGGTATGAAAAGGCAACACTGACAAAAGGAATCATGTGACATTTATTTTAACAAGACAATGCATGCGCAGTAATTTTGTTGATAGTTTTATTAATGACTATCAGCAAATAGACAGATGAAACAGCCGATCAACTTCACCAAATTACAATGGTCAGCGCAGCCAATCAGATTTGATGAATCGCAAAACAAAGCCAATCAGGTTCACTGAATTACAATAGACGGCCAATCAGATTTGCTGAATCGCATAGTTAGAAAATGGCAAGTGTCTACTAATCATAATTATTCTATTAACTCTCGTTGCAGAATGCCTTATTGGCATCCTAGAAGCTATCGGCTCACACTCTGTAACGTCACGTGAACTTAAACAGATGATTGGTCTCTTTGCACCTCTTGAAAATGGTGCACAGGTTAGTGATTCTTTTACTCATTGCACAGGCTACCATCCTCTGTTTGGTTGGTGTACTGTGCATCTGTAATGGAGTGTATCGGTTTACCAAAGAAGCCTCGCTAAAGGCGAAATTTAGGGCTCTTAAAACTGATGCAAATGAAATAAAAAGTCAAAATCGGTGCCATGTTGTTTAACTTTGTTTTTCTGTGTTTATTTTTAATTAGTGATTTGAGGTTTGGGTAAAGTAGAGAAAGAAAACAAGATTTGCAACATGGAAACCCACGAATTCCCCACCTGGTCGAACATTTTGCAAAACAAAATTGTATTTTGAAAAAATCATCATCTTGACTCTCAGACAATATTTGGACACAGAAATCTTTAGAAAATCGCTAAAATCTTCTTAAAAATAGAATCATGTAATATTACTAAACCATTAAAAATACATGATGCACAGAAATGTGAAATACTCTCTTCATGTTAAACTCAATACAAGAGAAATTTCATACTTCAGCGCTCCCTCATATTATTAAAGTCATTATCTTTTTATTAATCATGTGTACTATGATTTGCAGGTTCCCTTTGCCTACAGGGTACTTCAGGCGCTTGTGAAGATGTCATTTAGCAGCAGCCGGTTGAGAGCAAAATATTTCTTTGACCTCAACCACCCCTCTGCCGTAAGTATACCTGAAACTTGTAATTTAAAGGAGCTTTGTCATGGGGATCGAGGTTTAAAGTGCCCATCACCCCTAGAAAGTTATTGTCAGAATCAACTCTATGTACATTGAATAGTTGAATGATAAAATATTTCTCGTTTTGAACGTCGCGTTTGTGAGTTATAGAGATTTGAATTTACCAAATTATGCTAATTAGATGACGTCAACCCGGGAATTTGCCATTATTTCTACGCCAATTTACAATGCGCAGTTTACAGCTTGAGGATAATTAGTTTGATAAATACTAAAAATAAACTGTGGATAGTCAATTGATTCGTAAAAAATATTACTTGGAGGTGTAAACAAGTAGTTGTATAATAAATGATTCCCGGATTGACGTCATCTAATTAGCATTTTGTAAATTTAAATCTCTATAACTCACTAACACGACATTCAAAACAAGAAATATTTTACCATTCAACTATTCAATGTACATAGAGTTGATTCTGAAAATAACTTTCTAGGGGTGATAGGCACTTTAAGGGTTTTTCAAGACACAAGGCAATAAATAAAATATTGGCCTAATATTTGCCGAATACATGCAGTCAGCTCTCCACTAACGGACACTCTCTCGTAAGCGGACAGCTCTACTTACGGACGTCTTTTCAAATCCCCGTTTTGCCTCCCAGTCAAACTCTGTATTTACACATTCCCGTAAGCGGACACTTTTGGAAATGAAAATTGGATTTTTCTTTTGTTTACGCTCTCTCGTAAGCGGACACCCAATATATATAATTGACGTTTGGCAATGAAATTTGTCTGAAATTTGCAATAAATCAACAAAAATATGACCTTAGACAGAGCAACAGAACAGTGGGAATCAAGCTGTCCGTTCGTTTTACATTAACAAGAGTTTGGCGTAACGTTTGTAGTGTCACGTTTTATATGGCCACGTTTCGCTTTATATCTTCAGTTGCTATTTTTGTCTACCCAATAAAACATAATTAACACCCACTAATTCACTCTCCCGTAAGCGGACATCCACCCTATTTTTCTTTGGTGTCCGCTTATGGGAATAATTCTCGTAAGCGGACAGCTCTACTAACGGACACTTTTTAGTTCGTAGTTGCTATAGCAACTACGAAGTTTAGAGGGCACTCGAGAGAGCGGTCGGCTGTTCATGTAAGCGAAATAGTATATCTTGAGCCCAACGTGTCTTTGTATTGTTGTCTGTTGGACACAATATTTTAGCTTACTTGAACAAGCTATCATCGTCACTTCCGCCGTATGCGTAAAGTTCCGGTGTATGCGTAAACTTTTTTTTTGAGCGTGAAGTGGTGTACGTTCGAGGCAGGTTTTTGAGAAGTTTTCTCACAGTTTGGCGCTGTTTCTTCGGTAAAGAACTTTCAAACTGTCACGACAGAATATTATTTCTCATCCTTGTTGGCCAATTTTTTCAAGTTGCAATCCATTTCCATCCTGGCCATCCGCAGCCAAAGATAACGAATACTAGTTTCTGAGCACTGATAGAGTATTTGTTAACAAAACTGTTCCATTATTTGTAGGTTTCCATTGAAACAAATATGTTTTTTGGCTTTTCAAAGTGATACTAAAAATAGGTGACAGTGTCCCTTTAAGTAGTAATACTCCAAGTTGCTTCATGCAACATAAACCAAATAAAGCATGAAGCTGTGTGGAATGTTCGTGGCCTCAAGTACGAGTAATTAATATTGAGGCGTTGATTCTAGGGAATCTCAGTTCCTGGAATGCAGAAATGGCCTGGGAACAGTTTTACGTTCCATGCTTGGGTATGCTTGGGGCCTGTTGACATGAAGGAGAGGAAAGAAGGAAGGAGAACAAGTGCTGAAAGAAAGATATTTCACTATAGACGGAATCTTTACAGGTTAGTAAATCAAAATAAAAAAATTAACGATTATCAAAACCTGTTCTCAAATACAAAAGGGCATTTCGGCTGTTTCGGCAACACAGTGCTTCATCTATAGTCAGGTCACTACAGCAAAATGAACAATGCCACAGGAAAGAACTACTACAAAGCTTTTATTTTATTTTATAGTCACACTTTAGGATATTATCCAAACTCAAAAGTTAAAACCACTTTGTACAGCACATGATAGATAGAACCACATGAACATGCCGCTTATTAAAGCTTTCATTTGAATAATATCACTTGAAAGAATTCATCTACAGATTCATTTGTGTCCTTATCATTGGTTATGGTTTAACTTCGGATTGGTTGTGAATATGGCATGAGTGTTTTTTTAACCCTTAAATACCCAAGGGTGCCAAAAAGCAAAATTCAGGAAAATTCCCAAATTTAATTTTGTAAAATATTGAAAAACAAATGGTACCATGCAAAAGTACTGCCGAAGAGGTTTCATTTGAATGGTCACACCATAGGATTTCGTCCACAGACTCAAAAGTTAGAACAAATGGTACCATGCAAAAGTACTGCCGAAAAGGTTTCATTTGAATGCTCATACCATAGAATTTCGTCCACAGACTCAAAAGTTAGAACAAATGGTACCATGCAAAAGTACTGCCGAAGAGGTTTCATTTGAATGCTCATACCATAGAATTTCGTCCACAGACTCAAAAGTTAGAACAAATGGTACCATGCAAAAGTACTGCCGAAGAGGTTTCATTTGAATGGTCACACCATAGGATTTCATCAACAGACTCAAAAGTTAGAACAAATGGTACCATGCAAAAGTACTGCCGAAGAGGTTTCATTTGAATGGTCACACCATAGGATTTCGTCCAGACTCAAAAGTTAGAACAAATGGTACCATGCAAAAGTACTGCCGAAGAGGTTTCATTTGAATGGTCACACCATAGGATTTCATCAACAGACTCAAAAGTTAGAACAAATGGTACCATGCAAAAGTACTGCCGAAGAGGTTTCATTTGAATGGTCACACCATAGGATTTCGTCCACAGACTCAAAAGTTAGAACAAATGGTACCATGCAAAAGTACTGCCGAAGAGGTTTTATTTGAATCGTCACACCATAGGATTTCGTCCACAGACTCAAAAGTTAGAACAAATGGTACCATGCAAAAGTACTGCCGAAGAGGTTTCATTTGAATGGTCACACCATAGAATTTCGTCCACAGACTCAAAAGTTACAACTACACTAGCTACATGTCTCCATAATTGACTCTGGGAGTGAAAGGGTTAACCAGTCACTAACAATAGTAGACCCCTCTACAGGGGAACTGTATGACTTACGTTTTTGGCAAATCGGGAGTATCAAAAAGGTTATTTTTTATTAATATTTAAGACAAATGTCCATCTAACGTTTTCGGAAGACCAATAAATCAGTTCCCATATTGTTTCGTTGAAAGTAAACTTTTTTAAAAGTTTAATGAAACCTTATTAAATAATTGTTTCCATAGCTTTTTCACTACTTCTGGAGTTGGTTTGGAGGCATTTTTCACTTCTACCGGACATCTAGTAGTGGCTGTGTGCAACAGAAAAGAATATACGACTGTGACTGTGCCAGTTTGCCAACTTTGCGATGAGAATTGGGTATGTTACGCTCTAATCATGTCTTTGTAGAAGCTTCAGTTGTTCGTTACACGTACTCTAACATCAGTTACAGATAAAACTATTCACAGAATATTGAAATTCGTAAACCACAACAACCATTATTCATACTCAAGTAAAAGAAATAGCTTTTCCACAGGTAACCCAAGCTCCTATTGTGAGAAACTGTAAATTATAAAGGTTTGTCTGGGCATTTGACGAACATATTTACGTTCGCACAATCCTAATCTTGTGTTGGGCCTAATAATTCACTCCTTAAAGGAGTTATGTCATTTAAAAATATTAAGTTTTGAGTAATTTGCTGTTGTTGTTTTTTTCAGCATTCTGTGGCAATTGCACATATATCTTCCCGTCGTCCTTTTGGCCAGAGCACTTTGTCTGTTTATGTTGATGGTGTACTGATGATTACCTGTCCGTTGAAATTTCCATCTCTCAGTGAGGTAACGTGCTTAACCCTTTAACTCCCAAGAGTGCCAAACATCAAAATTCAAGAAAAAGTCCAAACGTTATTTTGTAAAATATTGAAAAACAAATGGCACCATTCAAATGTGCTCCCGAAGAGGTTTCATTTGAATGGTCACACCATAGGATTTCGTCCACAGACTTAAAAGTTACAACTACATTTTTTTTAGATGTTTCCAAAATTGTCTCTGGGAGTGAAAGGGTTACGTCATTAACCCGTAACTCATCAGAGTACAAATACAAAAGCTCTCACAACATGACCCAGTGTTGAATTGGAAATAAGCTGTACCACTACCTCTCTATAGTATTCATTTGAATGGTCACACTCTAGGATTTTATCCACAGACTCAAAAGTTAGAACCACCTTGTACAGTATAATAAACAGCACCACAGGAAAATGCTGCTCGGTAGCTTTCATTTGAATGGTCACACTTTAGGATTTTATCCACAGACTCAAAAGTTAGAACCACCTTGTACAGTATAATAAACAGCACCACAGGAAAATGCTGCTCGGTAGCTTTCATTTGAATGGTCACACTTTAGGATTTCATACGCAGACTCAAAGGTTAGAACCACCTTGTAAAAAGTACCAAAGGAAAGACTGCTCGGTAGCTTTTTATTATCCATAGACTCAAAGTTAAGACCACTTTTGTGTAGCTTAATAAACAGTACCACAGGAAAGTACTACTTACTAGAAAGTTTCATTTTGATGTTCACACTGTCGGATTTTATCACAGACTTAAAAGTTAGAACCACCTTGTACGGCGTAATAAACAAAACCAAAAGAAAAAGTGCTGCTTAATAGCTTTCATTTGTATGTCACACTTCAAGATTTCATGCCCAGACTCAAAAGTTAGAACCACCGTTTACAGCATAATAAACAGGACCACAGGAAAGTACTGCTAAATAGCTTTCATTTGAATTCATCTTCAAAATCAAATGTTAGAACCATGCATGCCACCTTGTACAGCACAATAAACAGGACCACAGGAAAGTACTGCTCAGTGGCTTTCATTTGAATGGTCACACTTTAGGATTTCATCCACAGACCACCTTGTACAGCATAATAAACAGTACCACAGAAAAGTACTGCTCAGTAGCTATCATTTGAATGGTCACGCTTCAAGATTTCATCCACCTACTCAAAAGTTAGAACCACCTTAGTTCACCTTGTACAGCATAATAAACAGCACCACAGAAAAGTACTGCTCAGTAGCTTTCATTTGAATGGTCATGTGTTAACCACAGACCTACCACTTTTTACCGCATTACTGTAGAGCGGTTTTCAGTTGAGTGAAAAACCAATACCTAAGCAATTACTCTCGACTGGCTAATCACAACAGTGCTTCCAATCATCCAATCACAAGTCACGATTGTTTTTTTTTTCGACGCTCAATTGAAAACCGCTTTATTTGACTTTCCACTCTTCATATTTCAGGACCTCGCGATCTGTCAGATTGGGTCTGGTGGTCCACAGACCATTTGCTCACCCAAAGAACTGGAAGTTAAGGGTTCGCAACGCACTGGCAGGTTCCCCTTCTCCTTCCCAGTCTCTTTGTCTGGGTTATCTGAGACCACTTCGCCACACTGCTCTACTTTCGCGGCTGGCTCACAAGATTATGTGTGGGGTGTCCCAACGTCTTTACAGGGCCAGCTAGGTCCCGTATGTGTCTTCAGCGAAGGACTGCAAGAGAACTCCATCACTGCGTTACATGCTGCAGGTAAAGATAGCATGCAATAAAATTGTAAAAAAGAAAACGTCGAAGCTTATTCAGTTTTGTTCAAAAAGGTTAGGTGGGTGCAACAGAGATTCGGGTGTTTATAATTTGTTTATTGTAAAATTATTGAGGCTGTGGTTAGAATTTTGTGATGTACCTAAAGATGAAGAACACTTAAGTCTATTAGCAAAGCGATGTAAGACCCTGGTTATAAACAAAAGCATGGCAAGTGTTTTTGTTTCAATTTTCTGCTTTGCTCGTGTAAAGACCAAGTGACTTGCAACTATGTCAGGGTGTCAGTGTCCAGCCAATCGGAGTCTCCTTCTCTTGATGTTGATAGAGTCTAGGTAGATCGCCAAGGGGACTCTGTTTGTGACACTATCCTTTCATGCGACATTGAGGACCATCCTCTGCATGCGAGTGTAGAAACACTGTATTGAGTGTGTAACTGAAGCTTAGCTGCGTTCTTTCCTTTTGGGCAGTTCTCCGCCATTTCTCTCTTGGACGGTTCCCCCTCCGATCACTCTATCTTTACTAACACGTTTATCCTGTTCTTGTTTCAGGTCCAAATAACTTAAACCTGTTTCAGCCGGTTGATAATGCAACTTCTACACAGCTGGGTCTCCATGACTTAGCTTTTAAGTTGGTTCTTTTCTACAATTCAAAGGTGAGTGGGAGGGATTATTTTTGGAGTACATGAGTCTTGGTAGCATCATACTTAAAAACGACAATTCTCGGTTTTTTATTTTGATTTGTTTTCGTTGCAAAAGAAAATCTTTAGCAGAGCAAGCTGAATGGGTTTTAAATCGTCATTTGTTCTTTTCTGCAAATGTGTACTTGTGAGGTTGGTGCTAATCTCACGATGTACCAAGAATCTCAAGATTCATGCAGGTCTGGGATATCTGAAATTTTTTTCTTCCTTTTTTTCTTTTTGGTGGTGGGAGGAGGGGGGGGGGGGGGGTATGTACCCAGTGGCCAGTGAGAATAGCATCCCATCCAAGGGGGAGCAGTAATTCTTCTTTAATAATGATTTATGCTTAGGAAACTGGGGTCACTCTGTCATAGGACAGGCCGTCTAAGCCCACAATAAGAGTTATTGCGTAATGTGACCTTTGCTATTTGAAGTCGTTTTGGTGATAACTCATCAAAACGGCTTCAAATCGAGCTGAGGAGCGGGCAGACAACAAATAACATAATGCAGCATCCATGCAAGTCAGTTTCTACCATAAAAAGTAAAAGCGTTCCCGTACAAAACTTAACGATTCAAGTGTGTAAGCATCATGATAGCGAAGGTCGCATTTTGTAATCAACCTCGTTCCCAGGGCTTTTACCTTCGAGAGAGGGGCGGCGGGAAAAGACCCTGGCATCGGCTGGTCACGTGCCCATCGAACACCCGAAAAACCTGGGTGTAATAAATTAGATGTGAAATCGAAGCTGCATAATCAAAAGCAAGATGGAGTTACGAGAGTGTAATATGAGGGTGGCAGGCCTGCACGACTCTTACCTTGAACAGGTATTATACATTTAGCCGTTTGTTAAGAAGGATTTTAGTGACTGTAGAGTGCAGACTGAATTTTAAAACCTTTCAAAAGCCGCGTGCAACGGACTAGAGGTCAAGTCTGTCGGTTGTAGTTTCCTGTGGTGTCGCGCTTGTAGATTTTGACCTCATTTTAGCGTCCTTTTTTGCCTGGCGGTTGTTGTGTTGTTTTCGCCATTTAATAGTATTGGCATGTAGATTTTTATGTAGGAAAGGTTTGAATTTCTCTAACTTTTCTCTCTGAAATACCGGACATGACAGGATCTGAAATGATCTGTTGGCCGTGAATGTCTTTCCTGCTATTTATGTCACGCTGGGCCCAGCTATTTTAGATTTGTCTTTGCAGGATTTTAATTTTCTACCCTGCGAGCAGAGCCTCTTTCGATCCTCCTAGAAATTTTCTAGGAGGATCGAAAGAGGCTCTGCTCGCAGGGTAACCGAAACCATGGTCTTGCCTGAATGAAATAGTGGCGTATTTAATGAAGCACTCGCCAGACTGTCAAAATTGACAACGGAGGTTTTAGTATAAACCGGCAGCGAGCTCCACGCAGCTTTTATACGTAGCGAAAGGAAGCTACAATTACAGCCTTGACTGAGACAAACTTCAACTCTCTACAAGTTGAATAGCTTGTTAAAATACAACTATCTCTGCTATAAAGCTTGGATCATGAAAATTAAAATAGCTGGGCCCAGCGTGACATAAATAGCAGGAAAGACATTCACGGCCAACAGATCATTTGAGATCCTGTCATGTCCGGTATTTCAGAGAGAAAAGTTAGAAAAATTCAAACCTTTCCTACATAAAAATCTACATGCCAATACTAATGGCGAAAGTAACACACAACCGCCAGGCAAAAAAGGACGCTAAAATGAGGTCAAAATCTACAAGCGCGACACCACGGGAAACTACAACCGACAGACTTGACCTCTAGTCCGTTGCACGCGGCTTTTGAAAGGTTTTAAAATTCAGTCTACACTCTACAGTCACTAAAATCCTCCTTAACAAACGGCTGAATGTAGAATACCCGTTCAAAACATATAGAAGGAGCAAATGGCATTTAAAACATGAGGTAAGAGTCGTGCAGACCTGCCACCCCCATATTACATACAATTACTTGATTTTATGAGCCACAATAGGCGATGTTTCTAGGTCGGAATTAGAAATCGCAATGCTAATGTAATTTTTGAGCAAATTCCATCAACCAATAAAAAAACAGGATTAACCACAGGAATGCATACATTAGTGTTATAATTATTATATAAGAACACCACGTGACCAGCCGATGCCAGGGTCTTTTCCCGCCGCCTCTCTCTCGAAGGGAAAAGCCCTGGGAACGAGGTTGTTTTGTAATAACTCTTATTGTGAGCTTGGGCTGCCTGTGGTCACAACATCTGAGTTGGTTTGTTGTTGTTGGTTCCAGGCCGCCCGTGATCATATGTGCAGTGATTTAACACCAGTTCAGCCAGGACGAATGCAGTTGGATGGCAGGTATTGATTAATGATCCAGTAAGTAATGAAGAAGGTCCGTATCCAGGATTCATTATAGTGAAAAATATAAGACTGGAACAAATGGGAAAATCTGTTGAACATTGCGATACAATTTTATGTAATAAAGAAAATCCCCAACCCACGAAACTGTTATCACCTCAAGCGTGACGCAACATCACAACTTCTCTGTGTGTTTTTTCGCTTTACAACAGGTTAACCGGCCATAGATGTACTACTTGGGACATGAAGGTAAACAAGTGCTTTAAAAGATCTGACACCTGACATATTACCCCCACCTTACTTCTCACTTCGAATGGAGGATAACAACAGCCGAGATACTCACCTAACATTACTACTCACTACTCATGTACAACATCTGTAGGGAATCTAACATTAGTAACATACTCGTCCCCTGATTACTACTCGCACACAATAACATGCAGGAGATCTAACAACCTTACCCCGCATCACTTCTCAAAGTGCATGCAGGTTTACAACAGCCAAGATATTCACCTTGCATTACCACTCATGCACAACATCACGGTGGAGGCGCGGTGTTCTAGTGGTTAGCGCTTCGGACTTTCAACCTGAAGGTCGATGGTTCGAGCCTGGTCTCTGCCGTCGTGTTGTTTCCTTAGACAAGAAACTTTGCTCCATGTTGTCCCTCTCCACCCAGGTGTATGAATGGGTACCGGCGACATAATGCTGGGGGGTAACCTTGCGATGGACTAACATCCCATCCAAGGGGAGTAGTAATACTCTCAGTCGCTTCATGCTACATAAACCGGGTTAAGCTCTTGCAGTTGTGAGCTATTAGGCTTGTGAGGACTTACCTAGCCTATCAACAGACTCCTTTCTGGGGATATTGGGTTGAAAAAACAAAACGGCGAGTGACTGGAAAGGAGAAGGGGGCGGCTCACTGCGCTTGATTCGCTCCCCTTGCCGATTTCCTTTCAGCTCAATATCACCTAAAAGGAGCCCATACACACCCCCTTATTACCACTCACATTGAATAGAGACCATAACGCTAAAAGCTTATGGTATGCAAACACAATACAAAGTGTTTTTTTTAATGTTAAGTTGTTTCCATTATTTCCAGGACGTTATTCGCTGTATTGGGGGCATGAAGATATTTTTACCCTTATTGGAGCAGATTTCTCACTTCGAGCCACCTAAGCGTTCTCATAGCAGCACCGAACAACTGCAAGTCTTTGATTTAGAGAAGTCAAACGAAGAAAAAACTGGAGGAATTTTCGAAAGGTAAATGACCGATTTACCAGGACTGTAAGAAGTGTAGCCTGTTCCTGGTGTTGAGATTGTAGGGCCGCAGAGCAGCTGAAGACTGGCGCCGAACGAGTGGAGAAAACGAGGGGAGACTGGAGAGAGTAGCCTGCACAACTTGCGCTTTTGGAGGTGTTCAAGCGGGTTTGGGGGCGCGAGCGCGCAGCGCGAGACACGCTAGGAAAAAGCGAAAAAAATAGCTCTTCTTTTCATTGGGCAGGCCAAGAGAGAGGGGCGAGAGTCTCCTCTCCTCGCTCTCTTTCGCGCCTATCTCCCTCCGTTAGCACTCGCAATATTTTTCCTTCACTCCCCGCCAGATCTGGCTCCCCACTATCTGAACACCTGGAACAGACTTTAAGAAATTATGGGCTTATTTTTTGTTAAATTGTTAAATTGGTTCTCGATCATTAGTTATATTTATGTTATGGGAAACGTTTTAGAATTACTATCGGAATGTATTTTTAGATGCAACGAATACACTAGAATTTCGTCTTGTGTGTATTGTACACAGGTGGTGTTACACTAGCCAACGGTTCATGCTACTGGTGTCGCACATACAGAACCCCTCTCCCCCCCCCCCCCCCCCCCCCCCTCGGTGGCTAGTCTAAATTAAAGGTCGAGTCGTGTTTCTAAACTCCCTCCTATAACCCCCCCCTTCCAAAGTATCTCGCTGTTGTAGAGGTACGGTGGGGACACCACTGTAAGGCGGAAACTGTGACTGGCTGGTTCAGGCCGAATCTCACTAAATTGTCTGATCAGCAAGAGCTGACCCCAAGGGTGTCTGGCTTAGAGAAAAAAATCACTGTAATTGTATCGTGTATACCACAGGTCTCCCAGCTCCACTTCAGAAGAAGAACCCAGCGACAAAGAAAGCAGTCTACCCAGTGGCTTTACAAGCCCAGAACAACAAGAGGAGGAATGGGTCTTCATCAATGATAACTATGACCTTCGCTTTTACAAGAAAGAAATCTACAGACTCTGCAAGTCACACAACTGCGATGGCGTTGCGTTATTCTTATTTCTGCTTTTAAGTATTCTAACGGGTCACGACATTAAGGATGAGGAATTCGCAGAAACGCTGTCTTACGTTGGCAGCATATTACGAAACATAGACGTGAAACTAATAAACGTTCAAGTTCTAAAATCGTTACAAGCTTTAGTGGAATGCGTGACAAATGAGACTGTCCTACAGAGCGTGCATGAAAATCTCTTGTTTGATTTTCGTATTTGGAGTTCTAGTGACTTCAACGTTAGAATAGGACACATTCAGTTTATATCAACACAAATCAAAGACAATCCGTCTCGATTTCGATCAGAATATGGTGTGAGGTTTTTTCTTGATATTATAACTCAGTATTACGGAGAGCATGCATCAATGGGGAATTCCGCTGGTCGGAGCCAAGAAAACGAAGTACAATTGCCTCAGGAGGAGGTCAAAATTATCAGAGCTTCTTTATTAGGTTGGTACATACAGCTATTTCAGGAAAGGTTTTCATGTCGAAGCGTGACCTGTACAAGACAATACCGCGGTATATTTGGGTGAGTCTGCTGTTAATTATTACCCAGATATCTTCGTGGTATTGTTGCGTACGCTAAAATTTCCTTGTGTTCTCAGGCATTAAAGTAAACCTGGATTCTCCTATTTTCATTCTCCCTCAAACCAAAATTTCTTGATTGCAGTTCTCTCTGGAAACAGTCGATAGGTGAGCTTCATTGTGGATTTCCACTTCAGTTCAGTTTTGTTTGTTATTGTTTTACATGAAAAGTGGAATACAGTTATAAGCGTGTTTGTCCTTTCCGCGTTCAGATCAAGGTATCTGGCATTGTGTTGTTTTCTTAGACAAGTCACTTTTCTCCGCATTGCCTCTAACCTCTAAGCATACAAAATTGGTACCTGCAAACCGTTTGGAAAACCTAACAAAATGCTGGTATGGGCGTCATGGTATCTGTAGTGATATTCCTAGTTGAATTACGCGCTGAAATAAGAGATCAACTCCGGCATTTCGTAGGCCACAAACTTCTTGAGACTGTACCTTGCGGTCTCCATCTTCCACGAGATTCCTGTCACTTTGATTGTAGTAAGTCAAAACAGAAACCAGCCAGATTCTAGATCTTAGAAGGTCAAGGTCGTCTGCTTGAACTGTTCAATTGTACTCCTGTTACTTATTTTTCTTTCAATTTCTTTTGGTCACTAATAATTTTTGTAGGGCTGATCAAGTTCTATTTGACGGAGAAAGTTAAACGCGAGGAAGTCTGGTGCATCGTGGAATACTTGACATCCGTGACAGATCCTCAACAAATCCAAGAAGTTTTAGACGTTCTGTTATCGCTCTGTGAACGAGCGTCCAAGAGCAAGATGGCTAAACGACTTTCAGGTAAGAGCGTGGTAGAGATGACCAATGTTGTGGTAGAGATGGCCAATGTTGTGGTAGAGATGACCAATGTTGTGGCAGAGATGACCACTGTTGTGGTAGAGATGACCAATGTTGTGGTAGGGATGACCAATGCTGTGTTCACATCAGCACCGAAACATGTTTGGCGTAAACATGTTTTAAGAAACGTTTCCCGTAATCATGTTTCCAATTTCATTGGTTACATTAGTTGTCAATTTCAAAACACGTTTCAAGCCTGGTTTTTTTAATTAATGCTGTTTTACGAAACAGGCATAATCTCGCAATCTGTTATAGTTACACTGGTTTAAAGTGCCCCTATGATCAAATTTTTGATTTTCATTTTTTTTACATTTTCGTGTACTATAAGACCTTCTTACTCATCTTGCCAAATTTCAATTCATTACGAACATCAGAAGTCATTTTATTTTAACATTTATTTCCGATAATTTACGGCCGCCATTAATCAACCTTGTTCCAAGGCTTGGTTGCGAATGGGAGAAAGTGACGTCAAAGACTCAAACATACCTCACGGGTTGAAATTATAGTAACAATCAGCATAGAAAATTGCACGAAGAACAAGTCCAAAGTTTTTGTTGCTTTTCGCGTGATTTTCAATACTTTTTGTTATTATAATTTCAACCCGTGAGGTATGTTTGAGTCTTTGACGTCACTTGCTCCCATTCACAACCAAGCCTTGGAACAAGGTTGATTAATGGCGGCCGTAAATTATCGGAAATAAATGTTAAAATAAAATGACTTCTGATGTTCGTAATGAATTGAAATTTGGCAAGATGAGTAAGCAGGTCTAATAGTACACGAAAATGTAAAAAAATGAAAATCAAAAATTTGATCATAGGGGCACTTTAAACACACGTTTCAATGTACCGTTTAACAAGGAGACAACATTTGCGCTCACGTGTTTCGTCTGGCTTAGATCAAAACTTCCTTGTGAGGTAGTTTCAATCATACTCAGAGTAAACATGTTTTGATCACGATTTGCGCACTGCACCGCCTGATGTAAACACTTTTTATAGTAAATTATGTTGCGTTCGTGATCAGACTAAACATGTTTCGCCCTGAGTGTGAACACGGCATAATACAGTAAGCATTTCAGTGTTGTATGATTCAAAAGTTTATTTCTCGTCGTTTTTGGTTTCAATTTGTTCGTTCTTCATTTCTATCCAGATCCCAGACACATTCCAGTTTTTGTGACGTTACTAGTCAACCACAGAAGCGAAGAGCTTCGCCTCAAGATCCTCAAACTGATGGCCGACATCATGACGTCACATACCGTACCTGAGGGCAATAGGCTCTACTGGCACTTGAAACCCATAGGGCTCTCAGCTGTGACGGAGAAACTCTCCAGTGATGTGTCTCAGCCCCTTGTGAAAAGTCTCCTCAGGCTTGCAGTGTCTGAACACGATGAGAGCAAAGGTGTGGACGTTTTGATGCATTATCACGTGGTCTTGGCTGTGTTGGAAATGATTGAAAATGGGGACCTGGAAACTAAGCTTCTTGTTAGTCACATGGTAAGGGATTTTAGCCTGACGCTTTGTAGCTACATGCAGCTCAGTATATCGTCTATTTAACTGCTAGCCTGTTTTAATTGGTTACTGCATAGGATTTTAAAGTAATTTATCAAAGACGGGTTTTCAGAGTGTTTCACCAAAACATTTGACCAAAATATCAAAACGCCAAGAAGTAGGTTGAAAAAACGAAATGCAGCCGATATTTTAAACCGACTTCGAGGAGTTTCGATACCTAATGAAGCACTCTTTAGAGTGTTTGATTTAGCTTCTCAAACTGATAATTACCCGCAGAGTAAAAGAGAATCGCCAACGATTATGCTTGTAGCCTATTTTCAAGTTTGCCTTAACCCTTTTTAAACTGAGGCCAAGTGAAAAACTATTCATAAACATACTTTATTTAACGTGGAAATACACTTAGCTACAAAGCTAGTTACCAGGTATTTCACAATAAACTAACAATATAACAATAAGTAACGATAAGTTTTTTTTGCATGTGAAAAAAAACTCATTCATATGAATGGTTTTGGACTTGGCCTCGGTTTGCAAAGGAGGCTAAGAGCAACTTGGAAATGGACTATTAAGATTGCGTTATCAAAACACTTTCTTTTTACAATGAGTTTTCGAATCATATTTCCCAATGGTGTGCCCTTTTAGAGAAGAAGTTCTTGTTTAAACTGCGCCTAATAGAAAGTTCTGGCTTGTTTTTAAGATTCTACGGTCACTTGATGCAAACCACCTCAGCCTAACACGGTGCGCTAAGGAGTATGGGTGGCATGTGACGCTGCTCAGATTGATCCTGATCACAGGCCCATTTAGCAGGCCACGTGGCGCCAGTGACGTAACCGATCAAGTTACTGAAGCGAGAGAAGAAAAGAAAACAAGAGAAGAAGAGTTGATACAAACGGTGCTGGAAATTGTGTTCAGAGTGATGTGGAAAGGTGTGGAGGGCTTTGGAGAAAATGATTGGAAGGTAAGAAATCCATGTATACCTCAACCCATCTTCTAATTCACCCAACCCTGCTTCCCTCTATCCCACCTCCATCTCCACTCATTCATTCACTCCCTTATTCATTCGTTCGTTCATTCATTCATTCATTCATTCATTCATTCATTCATTCATTCATTCATTCATTCATTCATTCATTCATTCATTCATTCATTCATTCATTCATTCATTCATTCATTCATTCATTCATTCATTCATTCATTCATTCATTTTTAAGCCTTTTGTTCACTCTTTCATTCAATATATGCATGCATTCAGTCAGTCAGTCGGTCAGTCAGTCAGTCATTTGTTGTTTTTCTTTTTTATTTCGTTCCGTCATTGACCATTCATCTTTGTTCGTTCTATGTTCATTTGTTTACCAGTATCTGTTTACTCGTTGTCTCACTGAGTCAGTCTTTGGTTGATTAATTAACTGATTGATTGAAGAATGAATGATTCATTGATTTATTCGTTCGTGTGTTTACTCACTCAATGGTTGGTTCGTTCGTTCCTTCGTACGTTCGCGTATTTGTCTTTCCTTCATTTCTTCATTCATCAGCAACAAATATGCCACTTGACTAAAACACTTAACACTTGTCACAAAAATCCTTAACAGTGATAACACCCTCTTTATCAACAAATCCAACAAAACAAGAAACCAAAAAGATCTCAGTTTCAATATTTTGACCAAAAGCCTGGAGAAATATGGGAACGCTAACAAGACTCTTGCTCCTGGCAGGTGCGTGGTCAAGCCATAGCAGCAGTGAGCATTATTTCCTCAGCTGAGACCTTCTTGGTCCCTCCTCGTGTCGTAGAGAGGCGCCTTCTGGAGCTCTGTTTACAGGGGGCCGTGCAGGACATTAAGGTGTCGGGACAGACAGGGGAGGCTGAAACGCAGGATGCGCTTATGGTCATGCGCCTAGTGGAGGACTTCATATTTACTCCAGGTAGTACATCACTAGAATACTAGAGTTATACTATCGAGCCTTCATACAACGGCCACCCTCGAACAGAATAAACTGGCCATTGTAGAGAGTTGGTCGTTATAGGCAGGCGTTTAGTGAAAGTATTTCAGTGAATAGATCAGAAGAAGGGTCAACAAAACATGGCCGTTGTGGGAGAGTGGCCGGTAGTAAAGGTTTACACTGGTTTACACTGGTTTACACTTCAAGGTTTACACTGCATGACAGTAGTTTTGATAATATGAATGTGAAAATAAATCCATATGAATAGGCCATTTCCGAGTTGCCTTTAGCCTCTCTATCAAAGCGAGGCTAGGTGCTTAACCTTTCATATGAAAATGAATTTCCATTCACATGAAAATAAGTTCTATTTGCATGTGAATGAAAACTCATTTTCATATGAAAGGGTTCGCACCTAGCCTCGATTTGATAGAGAGGCTAAAGACAACTCGGAAATGGCCTATTCGCCACTTCAGAAACGAGAAGGAAACTGGGCCGAGTGAACTTTCGCAACAACTTCTGGGATCGTTACAGGGGACGCTTCTTTTGTCTCTGTCCCCAGTAACAGCCCCAGAAGTCGTTGCGAAAGTTCAATCGGCCCAGTTTCCTTCTCGTTTCTAAAGTGACGAATTGCGGTGAAAGAATCAAAGAGAATGTGATCATTACAGTTATTCAGCAACTGAAGGAGTTGCAATAAGGCCTCGACGGGATTCATACCCATGACCTTTGCGATTATTTCTATTTTTGTGTCCATTGTGTACACACTCAGACTCTCCATAAAATCTTGAATCTGGTTGCAGCACGTTGAATTTCACAGATACCACGCAGTTCTTAACAACCTCTAATTTCATTGGACCTGTATATCACGCAGCTCTATTGTTTTCAGGGCTAGGGTCCATTGTTGTGTTGTTTGATCTATTGTTTTCTCAGCAAATCAGAGAAGACCTTGTAAGAGCTCCGTACTTCCCCGAATTTACAGGGTGGCGAGCAGATAATGACAAAGAAATTTACCAAAGTTCTTTGAGAATCAAGATTGATCAAAGCATGTAACGCACGTGTAATGCTATTGTGTCCGTCAATTTCATCGCTGTGTGTGGTGTATATAACGGGATTGGGTGTGTGTGTGTGGGGGGGGGGGGGGGGGGGGGTCTTTATCTCCATCAGGAGTTCAGGAGTACAAGTGCTTGACTTTTTGTCTTCTGTTTAGACTTAGATAAAATGTATGTGTTTTCTTTTTTGTTTAGCTGGGATTGCAGGAGCGGGAAATGACGATGAATCAGAAACTTGGAGTGTAAAAGTAAGAGGATTTGTTAATTAACAAAGCTTATTACTCGTGAAGCTTTTAGGGAATTCACAGTTCAAAAAGTAATATATCGTGTTTCATCAGGATTTCAAAACACCGAGAGTGGGTTTAAAAAACGAGGCGCAGCGGAGTGTTTTTAAACCGACTTCGAGGTGTTAGATACCAGACGAAACACTTTTTCGAGTGTTATTAACCACTCTTTTGAATGACGAGAACACAAAGAAAATCACAACGGTGAAGGAGGTTTGGATACCCGGTCCTAATTTGTATAGATTTTGGCGATTTTATTCCTTCGTTTTCTCCGCATTTAAGGATCAGTTTGAGAAGCTATATCAAACACTCGAAAGAGTATTTCATCAGGTGTCCAAACACCTCGAAGCGGGTTTAAAAAAAACTCGGCTGCGCCTCGTTTTTCAACCCACTTCTCGGTGTTTGGATATCCTGATAAACACTCTTCCTCGTGTTTGATATATTACTTCTCAAACTGATCATTAAATACAGAGAAAACGCAGGAATCAAATCGCCAAAATCTATGCTAATTAAGATCGGATTTCCAATCCACCGTCATTCTTATGAATTTCCTTGTTTAAAGAATCTGACCCACCCAGTTTGCATTGCGCGCCTACGTTGGTTCATCCGTCATTTTCAGGGCCCCCAAAAATCCATACTGTATTGTAGATGAGAAATTAACTCGTGCAAGAGGTGATATGCTTGCCCAAATATGGAATAGAGTCGTATCATAACAATAAGAGAAGCGCGCAATGCAAACTGGGTGGGTCAGACTCTTTAAACTTGATGAATTATAAATGAGTTTGAGAAATGCTTATCCTCTTCTTTCACAGCTTGTTGAGAATGTTGTGCTTCTCCTTGAAGTACTGAATGTCTGGGACGAGAATGAGGAAAACGTGGAATGGGAAGAAATGGCTCAAGTTGGAGTGCGGATTCTCCTGGCCTTTATTTCACGCCCCGAAACAGAATACTGCGCTACAGCATCATCTAAGCTTAGCAAACTGTTGAAAGCCCGGAAGATTTCGTCACAAGGAGAGCTGTGCTATATTCTAGGATGCTTACATCAAGCGCTTGTTGCATCAAGAATGAAAGGTACACATTTTTGCAACCTCGTTCCCAGGGTCTCTCTTCTGGAGGCGATGTTAAAATCTTAACTTTAAAAGTTGTGTTTCATTTAAGGGAGGTATGTGGATACATATTAGATAGAGAAAAACCCACACCTACGCGGCTGTTTTATCAAGTTTGGTGGACACCTCCTAGAGAAAATAAGCCATTTCCGATAGCATTAAAAGTGAGGTCTGGTACACAATCGTTCATATGAAAATGGATTTTTTTGCTCTTGACTGAAAACTCATTTTCATCTGAAAGGCTTTGCCCAAGCCTCGTTTTAAAAAAGAGGCTTATTCTGCAAGCAGTTTCTAAAGGCGCTGGTGAGGGTGGCCTTAAGCTGCTAGAAGAGTATTATGGTGAAGGTAACGTAAGGTCACACCGGCCTCGTCCTTGGGGTCCCTGTTCTTCCCGTTCCCTGAAGAAGAGAGACGGTGGGGACGAGGTTAAGATCAAACAAACCACAGGCAGCCCACGCAGCCGGAACTAAATTCTGGTTTCTGCGGTATGAAGCAACTAGGAATGTCACTATCCCTCCCCACAGATAGAATACTAGTCCTAATGCTGATGAGCACGGAGTTCACGTAAGATCCTGCGTACGACGCTTAGAATGTGACGTCATGAGTTTGCGTTAAATAGGGAGTGATCAAGGGGGGAAAGCCCTGTTAGTAGCCTAGCACTGGGATACACGTGGCCTTCACGTGACTCGGATGACCACGTAGAAATGGCGGCCCCGTCTCCGGCCCCGTCTCCGTAAAAGAACCACTGAGGGCGTAACAATACCCTGGCTGTGACCGCCATCAGTTCTATTCATTATTCATGGGTGGAGTGGGGAGATGAGATCAACAATGGGCCGATAGAGGTTGACTGAGGCGCCTTCTTCAGCTGACATCCGATCTCATTCTCATAAGTGTATGTAAAACGCCTTGAGACGCAAATGATATGTGTGCTATATACGTCATTCATTCATTCATACAACTTTTCAATGCGATAATCAACTTTCTCAAAACCAATTTTCACTCGCAAAGCGTAATGAACGGGTAATCGCAGACGGTGGTAGCCTGCGAGCAGGCTCACTTGTTTGGGGTATCGCGCGAGTATCTTGGCGGTCGCCAGCTTCCCCCAAACAAGTGAGCCTGCTCGCAGGCTAAGAAGGTGGCAAATATGCAATTTTTCTATTTTTGTTTTTAGCGGAGTGCCGTAATTACACGTTCATCGTTCCAGTTGTTCGTCTGTTGCTTCTCAAGTACCATGAGACTCTACCGCTGACCATTTACCTGCCAACGTTTTCTGCCGCTGACAACACGCAACAGCAGGCTCAGGAAGATTTTCTCGAGTTGATAGAAAGTGAAGAATTTAAGGCGATGATGAAACAGCAGATATATCCTGGAATGAAACAGTACGAAAATGCCTTGTAAGTTGATGTATTGCCGCTTAAAGTTATGACAACTGTCTCAATGTACCGAAACTAATGATGCTCCCCACCTTTTCTTTATATTTTGTTCTTTTACCCCAGATCACCGGAATTGCTTGCGGAGGAGGCTGTGTCGCCAACTGTAAAAAATAATAATTAATAAAACTAGTGAATTATTAGTTTTATTACCGGAAAAATTTAGGGAAGCCGAACAATTTCCTGGGATAAATCTGTGATACTCCTTGTTACTTCAGGCTACAAAAACCTAAGCTAAGCTAAACTCCGATGAGCCTCCTGGCTTGTTCAGTCACTTGAATTGAACACGGAATAAACCCGTGGGGTAAACATGCGCCGGGCTAGCCTGATACTCCTTGTTACTTCATGCTTCAAGAACCGAAGTTAAGCTCTGATGAGCCTCATGGCTTCTTCAGTCACTTGAATTGAACACAAGCCCCTGGGGTAAACCTGTGCCGGGCCATCATGCTACAAAAACCTAAGCTAAGCTAAGCTCCGATGAGCCTCCTGGCTTGTTCAGTCACTTAAATTGAACACGGAACAAGCCCCTGGGTTAAACCTGTGCCGGGCCATCGTACTACAAAAACCTACGCTAAGCCAAGCTCTAGCTTGTTCAATCACTTGAATTGAACACGATCTTTGTCTTACTGAACATTTGTTTTAATATACCTTACCAGCTCCAAGTCGTCATTAGCCTCTGGTCGGTTTCTAATGGACTGCCTATCTGGTCTGACAGAAAGCTTAAAAAACAAAGATACAGCGCAGGAAGAAAGCCGTGAAAAGTTCGACGAACAGATCACTCGTCCATTCAAACAGCTTCAAGACTCACAGCGAGAACACATGAAGAGTTTCCCCATGCAACAAGAGCATCATAAAAATAACATAAGCCGCCAGTGGAAAAAGCTGAAAAGATCGCTCATGACAGAAAGATCACCTTGGGGAAGCAGGTGTGCTGTTAATGTTGTTGTTGTTGTTAAAAGGCAGTTTTCAATCTAGTGTTGAAAAACCAAAGCCAAAATAACTACTATGGCCAATCACTTCAGATGCAAACAATGCAATGAACCAATCAGATCACAAAGTCAATACATGTCGCCGGCGCCAAGCGCGGGAAAAACGCGTGCATGGAAGTCACGATTGGTTTTTGTTTTGCTTCTGACTGGTTGAGAAAATGGCGCGAAATCACAAAGTCTACCAATGCAAGACCAAAACATTCAATTGAAAACCGCCCTAATAGGCCATTTGCACGATGACGTCATATGACTACAACTACCAGAATCCTTCAGTTTTTTGTTTTGTAGTGCAAATTAGGGCTATTGTTATTTAAACCGCACTGGGATTACAAAATTTAAATGAGAAAGGAAAAACGAAACGAAATGAATTCTGGTAGTCGTGCAAATGGCCTATTGCATGCCATAATCACTTTACTAAAGAAATAAAAAACGCGCCGAGTGCATTGTTGAGTTATATAAGCACGCGGGGATTTTTAAGAACACGAGAGAAGTACAGAGAAGCACGAGCCAAAGGCGAGTGCTTCTCGCACTTCTCAAGTGTTCTTAAAAATTCCCAAGTGCTTATATAACTCAACAATGCACGAGGAACAAGTTTTTTTATATCTTTTATAAAATAAAAACGGTTATAATGAACCTTATGTAACGCGCGTTTTTTATCGAGTTACAATGAACTCGGTTAAACCAATCATAGCGCGCGCATTTCCTTGAGTATTAACATTCGCGACAGTTTTTTTAACACATTAGAATCTGTCAGTATTGGGTACGGTGTTTATGGATACATTATCTAAATTGGGTTCCAATGTCTGCTTTGAAAAGCTGTCAACCTACAGCGGGTTTCTTTTACCAGAGATTCCACTGCAATTGGTATCTTAAACCAGTTTTGTTTTTCTTGCTTGACAGGTTACCAAAGGAATCGCACTGGAAACTCTCATCCTCGGAGAACTTTCAACGCATGCGCCTCAAGCTAACACGAAACTATTCATTCACGCTTCACACTGATGCCAGCCGCGCGCGCGACAACATAACAGACGAGGTTGACGCGCGCGTGGCCTCCGTGCCTGTGCGTGTCGCGAAGGAAGCGGTGGTACAAAATGTTGACGAGGACATCCTTGAAGTTGATGACGCTGGAAGTCCCGGGGGGACTGCGACCAAAGAGAGAAAGCGCGCAATTTCGGAAACAGAAAGAACGCTTTTAGGTAACTGAGGTGTTGGAAACTTATTTAAGGGGGCTCGATCAGATTTTTAATTGGCAACACCTTCCCAGTTTGAACGCGAAATACAACGATGTAACAAACAAACCAGGAAATCGATTTGTCGAGATCGAAGTAACCATAGCAACACGGTGACGTCATTGCCGTTTTTACATATCGCCGATTTTCTTGAAATCTAATCTATCAGATTTTTCCTCTCATATAAATTATTTAAAATCAGTACACCTAAAAATAATTATATTAAATATTCTGATCAAGCCACCTTAAGAACGTTTTCAGTGGTAAATCAGCCATTCATAGATACCCAAGGTAACCTTATTTCAGTTCAGATACCGGATTGCGTCATTGGGCAGTGACGTTAAGCATTTCTCCTACATCTTTTCACACTAAAAATGGAAGGGACGTTGAATAACCCAGACACCGTTCAAAAAGAGTAGGAAACGTACGCCATTGTAGTCCTCGTTGTGGTGTGGGATTGTTGTCAATTTGGACAAAAGTCATGTTTCTTTATTTCTACGCACAGCGACCAGTTCACTGTGACAAACTTTGTCATTAAACTAAACTAAACTGAAGCAATACACAACCCTAGAATATTGATAAATATTTAACACCTATTCACCGAAGTGGAGGTGGCTAGTGGTGGCCACCGACACTGGGGTGAATAGTCGTTTTAGTACATACTAAAACAGTGAGATCATATAGCACGAAAATGATGATTTTTAACTCATTTATTCCTGTCAACGATCACAATTTTCGCGCGCAAATTGCTTGGAGGTGAATAGCACGTGCTTCACGAGTTTCAGTAGCCAATCAGAGAGCGCCAACAATGCTATCCACTGTTTTAGTATAAACTAATGCATACTATATATTCTTTAAACCTTTCACTCCCAGAGTCAATAATGGAGGCATGTAGTGTTGTCCTAACTTTTAAGTCTATTGACGAAATCCTATGGTGTAATCATTCAAATGAAACCTCTTCAGCAGTACTTTTGCATGTACCATTTGTTCTAACTTTTGAGTCTGTTGACGAAATCCTATGGTGTGACCATTCAAATGAAACCTCTTCAGCAGTACG
This sequence comes from Dendrophyllia cribrosa, assembly GCA_024195265.1. Classification (NCBI taxonomy): domain Eukaryota; kingdom Metazoa; phylum Cnidaria; class Anthozoa; order Scleractinia; family Dendrophylliidae; genus Dendrophyllia; species Dendrophyllia cribrosa. Next base: position 22,320,373 of record JAJLRJ010000014.1, on the reverse strand, counting down.
TTTGCATGGTACCATTTGTTCTAACTTTTGAGTCTGTTGACGAAATCCTATGGTGTAACCATTCAAATGAAACCTCTTCAGCAGTACTTTTGCATGGTACCATTTGTTCTAACTTTTGAGTCTGTTGACGAAATCCTATGGTGTAACCATTCAAATGAAACCTCTTCAGCAGTACTTTTGCATGTACCATTTGTTCTAACTTTTGGGTCTGTTGATGAAATCCTATGGTGTAACCATTCAAATGAAACCTCTTCAGCAGTACTTTTGCATGTACCATTTGTTCTAACTTTTGGGTCTGTTGATGAAATCCTATGGTGTGACCATTCAAATGAAACCTCTTCAGCAGTACTTTTGCATGTACCATTTGTTCTAACTTTTGAGTCTGTTGATGAAATCCTATGGTGTGACCATTCAAATGAAACCTCTTCAGCAGTACTTTTGCATGGTACCATTTGTTCTAACTTTTGAGTCTGTTGACGAAATCCTATGGTGTGACCATTCGAATGAAACCTCTTCAGCGGTACTTATGCATGGTACCATTTGTTTTTCAATATTTTATAAAATGAAATTTGGGATTTTTCCTGAATTTTGATTTATGGCACTCTTGGGAGTTAAAGGGTTAATGATTATTTTACTTCAGGTGAAAGTTGCGAGCTCATTACACTCATGGATATAGTGCCAGGGAAGTTTGAGATCACCACTACGCATGTGTACTTTTATGCGGACGACACCGCTGGCCGGGATTTCCAGTGGCCGCTAACTGAGCTGAGAGAAGTTCATTTAAGACGACACAATCTTAGAAGAAGTGCATTGGAGTTCTTTTTGATTGACCAAACAAACTACTTTTTGAACTTCAATAAGGAGGTATTTAAGATAATTTTAGTGTAACCGAAGTAATTGATGTTGCATCTTAGTTTAGTGTCGCAATAATGTTTTACTGCTTTGAAACATAATTTTCACACAGTAATTTTAGAGATAGTAACTATTAATAATAATGTTAATAATAATGGTCTTTATTGTTTCAAAAGATAAAAATACGTAACTTATGTTACAAGGTGTTAAAAATAGGGAGATAAAATTACATATAAAAACTAAGTAACTAAGTTATAATTACTAATTAATTATTATTGTACTAAAAAATGCAGAAAAAGGCATCTCCGTGTGGCTAAAAGTTTTCTGGGGAACAATTGCTCCGCACCTCACTACTGACAAGCCCTTCAGGCACTTCAAAAATGCCGATTTTTCTATTAACCCTGCAACCTGCTTGACATCTTGCTTTTGCTATCAAGCGCGTTCATTCAGTGCAGTTTTGTCTAGCCGGCTTTCGTTGCTTTTTATTTTGAAAATAATGGGGACAGAAGATGACACAACTTTTCGATGAATATTATTTTCCGAAATCTTTTTGACAGTGTTTCCTCTTACATGCGGTAAGAGGATTGTTGTACAGTTCATACGGACTCATATTTGCATTAGTTTTGATTTTTTATCCAACTCTAAAAAGCCATGCCCTCTAGTAAGGTATAAGGTGTATTCTGTCTAAACCGGACACCCTTGGGACCTAGGAGAGGTGTCCGCTTTATAGAGAGTTTATTTACAGATAAACAAGTGAAATTCGGACAGAACCAGACAATAATTGATGTCCGTCTTAGAGAGGTGTCTACAGGGGTGTCCGTCTTGAGAGAGTTTACTGTAAAGACATAGTAACTAGGCTTTTTACCTGACCACCATCTTAAAAACCACTTTCTTCTTTAGACACGCAACAAAGTGTACAGAAAAATCATGTCACTCCGTCCACGCAATTTGTACTACATCGGCGCCAGGTCACCCGCAAACCTACTTAGGACCTCAGGGCTCACAGATAAGTGGGTCCACAGAGAGATATCCAACTTTGAGTACCTTATGCAGCTGAACACCATCTCTGGGAGAACCTACAATGACCTCAGTCAGTATCCAGTGTTCCCCTGGGTCCTTGTGGACTATACCTCAGAGGTGTTACGTCTGGATGACGCTGCTGTGTATAGAGACCTCTCCAAGCCTGTGGGAGTGCTGGATCCAGCCAGGATGGAGGCAATAAGAGAGAGGTACACGAAAATTTTGTATTATCAACTGAGTTGATAAGGTAAATTGGACACCGTAAAGAAATTCAAAAGCTGACGTTTCGAGCGCTTGCTCTCAGTTGATAAAATTACGCGCTTCCCGCGTGCGTGTCACTTTCCCTAAAAGGGGGGACCTCTCATGCATACTAGTGCATGACTGCACAGGTGTGCGTGGGCATGTGCGCGAGTGAAAGACATGTTACCTGTTACCTATCTTATTCTTGCCTAGCCATTTCACACCCAAAGTCAATAATGGAGACATGTAGTGTAGTTCCAACTTTGAACGAAATCCTATGGTGTGACCATTCAAATGAAACCTCTTCAGCGGTACCTTTGCATGGTACCATTTGTTCTAACTTTTGAGTATGTGGATGAAATCCTATGGTGTGACCATTCAAATGAAACCTCTTCAGCAGTACTTTTGCATGGTACCATTTGTTCTAACTTTTGAGTCTGTGGACAAAATCCTATGGTGTGACCATTCAAATGAAACCTCTTCAGCAGTACTTTTGCATGGTACCATTTGTTCTAACTTTTGAGTCTGTTGATGAAATCATATGGTGTGACCATTCAAATGAAACCTCTTCAGCAGTACTTTTGCATGGTACCATTTGTTCTAACTTTTGAGTCTGTTGATGAAATCCTATGGTGTGACCATTCAAATGAAACCTCTTCAGCAGTACTTTTGCATGGTACCATTTGTTCTAACTTTTGAGTCTGTGGACAAAATCCTATGGTGTGACCATTCAAATGAAACCTCTTCAGCAGTACTTTTGCATTGTATCATTTGTTTTTCAGTATTTTACAACATGAAATTTGATATTTGTCTTCAATTTTGATTTTGGGTACCCTTGGGAGTTAAAAAGAGCTAGTGTCACACAAGGGCTCGAAGGAAAAACATGACGTACCTTTTTGTTGAATTTTCCACAGATATGATACTTTCGTGGATCCCAGTGGATTGATCGCCAAATTCCATTATGGTTCTCATTACTCCAGCTCAGCTGGTGTTCTTCATTACATGTTACGCGTCGAACCTTTTACCACGCTTCACATTAAACTGCAGAGTGGACGATTCGACTGCGCCGACAGACAATTCCAGAATATCCCCTCCTCGTGGGACTCAATCTACTCAAAGGGCGGTGATGTCAAGGAACTCATTCCAGAGTTTTTCTACTTCCCAGATTTTTTAGTCAACTCAAACAGGTAAAAGTAACACTATTATATAACACTAGTTTCGAAGTTCAAAGCAATTTTCCGAAGGTTTAATTTCGAAAATTCTCCGAACGCTGTCCGAAGGTTGTACGAACATTTCCAATCATTTTCCGAAGATTTCCGAAATTCTCCGCAGGTTAGACGCGAATGGCAATTTGTTCCATTTATACCGTTAACGTCGTCTTAGATAAGATGCGGCTTATTTTATTCTATATGATTATTGAATATCAAGTTGCTTTAATTATTCTCGAATTACAGTGACACTAAATACAGTATTATGTATTGGTAAACTCTGTTATTATTGTTATATATTTTTCCTTTATCTGTCTCTAGTTTTATCTGCGTTAAGTATCAATTTGTGATCTGTGTGACTATGTTTAGCTTACAATGCTTGACAGTTTTCAAGATTTGCATCGTTTCATTTCTGTTGTAGATTTGACCTCGGTCATCTCCAGCGAGGGGAACCAGTTGATGACGTCATACTCCCACCCTGGGCGGCCTCGCCTGAAGATTTCGTTGACAAGCACAGACAGGCGTTGGAATCTGATTATGTGTCCGCACATCTGCACGAGTGGATTGACCTGATATTCGGCTACAAACAGAAAGGACCTGCTGCAGCTGAGGCCTTGAATGTATTTTACTATTGTACTTACGAAGGTAAGGACGCAATCTCGTACTCAGGCCCTTCTCTCCCCTCTTCTGGGCGAAACCGCTGAATAAAGCTGCTCACTCAAATATTCCAAAAATCCTGGAGCATTCTGTCGCGCAAAAAATGATGGAATGGCTTCGTTTCGTTTGAACAACGGTTTCAAAATTCCAGAAAACAAACACGGCTTCATGTCGCTAACAAGAACCTTTGACAACGGCATTTCGTCATGTGTCACGTGACAAAATTCTTAACGATTCTTAGAGTATTTTGTCCAGTTAACCGCAGTCAAACGAGAGAAATGTGCAAAAGTTAAGCAACGTACTTAAAAGTTAAGGTTGTCATTTTCACTGTTTAAAGTTTAATATATTGCCAATACACTGTCAATTTACCAAACGTTTTGAAAGTTTACAAAAAAAGTTCTAAGCGTTTAAAAACTGTGAACTGCAGAATCTGTGTCGGCGCCATTTGCCAGCATAATTTTGATCAGGCGCAAAGGGTTTTGGTCAGTTTTCAACGGAAAAAAGCTCATCATTTTGCAAAAAATTAAAGATAGTAACGTCAACTAATTTTTTTATACATCCTTGCCCATGTTTCCATTTCATATTAAATAAAATCCCACTTAATAAAACGAAAAACGCCTCGGACGTTTGACCGCGGTGGACTCCAGGGGTCTCTTCGCCCAGCCCGCCATTTTAAAAGCGAGAAAGGCTTGGGGACGAGGTTGGTAAGAGCGTTCTGCGATTGGATTGCGAATGGGATAAAGTGACGTCAAAGACTCAAACATACCTCACGGGTTGAAATTATAATAACAATCAGCATTGAAAATTGCACGAAGAACAAGTCCAAAGTTTTTGTTGCTTTTCGCGTGGTTTTCAATACTTATTGTTATAATTTCAACCCGTGAGGTATGTTTGAGTCTTTGATGTCACTTTCTCCCATTCTCAACCAATCCTTGGAACAAGGTTGATTAATGGCGGCCGTAAATTTTCGGAAATAAATGTTAAAATAAAATGACTTCTGATGTTCGTAATGAATTGAAATTTGGCAAGATGAGTAAGAAAGTCTAATCAAAAACTTGATCACACTTTAAGATTCAATATTTGTTCTCTCTTAGGAGCTGTTGATCTCGATGCTATCACGGACCCAACTGAGCGGGAAGCTACTGAGGGAATGATCAATAACTTTGGTCAAACTCCAACACAGCTCCTCACGCAGCCTCATCCACCGCGCATGTCTGCAGAGGAAGCCGTAAGGTTTAAGGCCGGAAAGAACGCGGGCACAAGTAAAACACTGGCAAATGTGTTTGAAAACCTCGATAAGTTGAAAGCTTACTTTGTTACTGTAAGTTGTGATGAAGTGATGTAAAATTGCAGTGTAATGTTTTCCTGATCCGAAAACTGAGGCTAAAATCAGACAACAATCACGACGCGAAAAACAGCAAAAGAAAAAAAACATAGAAAAAGGTTAATCTGCCAAAAAGTTGCATTGAAAGTGCGACAAAAATTGCACTAAAACTGGCCTTAACCTCCCTTATCCATTTTGTCTGCAGGTCTCTGATTCTTCTGACCCGCTGGTATTTGCTGCAGTGTCTAAAGTTCACACCAGATCACTTATCCATTCAGGCATGCCTGAACATATGATCACCATCAGCCACAGTGGAACTCTGGGATTACATGACTGGCTGCCTTACTCCAAGAACAGGGCGAAACCTTTCACGTTTGAAGTTGACCCTGCTCTGTCATCGCCCAGGTGAGGGAGGTTATTATCAGAGAGATTACGCATATTATTATATCGTACCTTATTGTATTATGTCGTATCGTAGCGTATCATATCATATCATATGTGAGTATCATATCTTGTCTTAGTATGAATCTACTAGCGTTCTATCGCGAATATTGTTCTCTTATTGGCTACGCTACTCACTATCTATTCTGTTGTAGCAAGTGAGTAGAATGAGTAGCCAAATGTCAGCCGCTTCTTCGCGTTTTCGAATTGTCTGAAGAGTATTTGTTGTTTTGAACGTCTAGTAGATCATATATCAAATCATTTTGGTTCACGGGGTCCTCTCTTTACTTCCCTCGAGAAGACAGAACCCTGAAAACAAAAGTAGCTGTGTGGACGTTTGTCTTGTTAAGCTAAACCTACTTTGAACAAATAACGACCTTCTCTTTGCTTGCACTGTAGATTACGTCGTTGTATCGCGGGCCCAATTATACCTGACTTGCAAGTGTCATCCCGCCTATTTACCATTACCCATGATGCCAAGCTGATTATTACCGCTGGCCACTGGGACAACAGTTTCAGAGTTTCGAAGGGTAAACAAGTCAGCAGGATTGTGGCCCATACAGGTACATATTATGCATTGAATTAAACAGATCACGTGGTACAAAGTCGGTGGACGGGTAAAGATACCTTCTTTTCGATTTGACTTACCAAAATTTGAACTTTGTGTTTGTTCATAGACGTGGTTACCTGTCTGTCATTAGATGATGACGGTCATCACCTGATCACCGGATCACGTGACAGCACGTGCCGACTGTGGGGAATCGTTCACCAAGGCGGCATGGCTCAGGAGCTGATACGCACGCCTCTACAAACCTTATATGGTCATGATAAACCAATCACGTGCGTTGCTATGAGTTGGGAGCTCGATATGGCGGTCAGCGGTTCTCAGGTGGGTTTTCGCAGGTACTTCATGTATCATGAACAGTTTCCTACCTTTTTTTATACACGAAATGCTCCTGAAAGATCATAGAGGGAAGATACCTTCGGTTGTATCTAAGCGTGGAAATCTGACGAAAAATATATGTGATCTAATTGGGTATCAAACGTGGCAAGATTGATTATTAAACATTGAAGTTTGGCAGCCCGTTACGCTAACTTTCGCGCTGAAAGCGGTGAGTTATTTGTTACTTCAGATTGGATGAAATCGCGCTTTAACCACAGCGAAAGTAAGTTCTGAAAAGAGTTTTGCTTGCAGACTTATTTTGCAATGATATAAACGCTATAAAGACGATATTTTACTACAGTTAAGCGCAGTTTCATTCAAACTTTAGAGAGAAAAAAACAGCTCACTTTTAGCGCAAAAATTCACGTAACGGGAGGTCAAACTTTATATGTTTGATAACAAAACATGCCACCTTTAATATTGTGTTGGATCATTTTTATTTCTTCACTTGCCAACGTTTAGACGCAGTGGACCCTATTAGCCCAGAGTTTTCATTTTTCATTTTTTTTTTTCATCCTCGCCATCTGCAGTCTTAACCGCGGTCAAACGAGAGAAATTTGCAAAAGTTAAGCAAAGTACTTAAAAGTTAAGGTTGTCATTTTCACTGTTTAAAGTTTAATATATTGCCAATACACTTTTAATTTACCAAACGTTTAGAAAGTTTACCAAAAAAGTTCGAAGCGTTTAAAAACTGTGAACTGCAGAATTTTCGGCGCCATTTGCCAACATAATTTTGATCAGGCGCAAAGAGTTTTGGTCAGTTTTTCAACGGAAAAAAGCTCATCATTTTGAGAATTCTATAAATGAAATTTGCTCTCTTGGGAATAAGTTAAATGGCTCTTATTTTTTTATTCGACAACAGGATGGCACTTGTATCATCTACACGGCGCGAAAAGGAGATTATGTCGTCACCCTAAGACCCATGGGAATGCAACTCTGTAAACAGCCAAATCCTTGTCACGTGACAAGCCTGGCTTTATCCGAATATGGTAACATCGTGGTATTCTGCAAGCAAGAGACAAACCGAGCACTGTGTAGATATTCAATCAATGGAAAACTTCTGTCTAAGGACGTCAAGTTAAAAGAAGACATCACAGACGTGTTTATTTGTGGTGAATTTGTAGTTACTGGAGGTTCCAATGGGAGACTTGAAATCAGAGCGTTACACAGGTTTGACGTCCTTCTCGTTTTTGTTCACAAACGTTCACACGTGAAATGCGAGTTTGCCAACACTAAAACGTTGTTGAAAACGTTACTAATTTTTGTCTTCAGGCCACAAGAAAAACTTACCTTTTTGCTAGAAGCACTTATATATTGGGTACCCTGCGCTTACGTATTAGGTCCCCTGCGCTTATATATTGGGTACCCTGCGCTTATATATTAGTTACCCTGTGCTTATATATGGGCCTTTCTGTGCTTATATTTTGGGCTTCCTGCGTTTACTGTCATTTCTCACCGAGTACAGCTTTGGATAAGGATTACCAACAGTATGCCAACTTGTTGCCAACTGTTTTTGAAACGTTCACACAATCAGGAACTTGTGGCCTGCGCTTAGATGTTCCCTATGTCCTTCTCAAACTTATTAATAATTCATGACGAAAATACAAAGGAAATTAATGTTTAATGAGTGTTTGAAAATCAGTTCAAACACTGCTCATTTTTGCATCCTTAATTTCTCCTTCTAAAATCATTTTGTTCGAGAAGTAATATCAAACATTCGACACAGTATTTCATCAGATTTCCAAACACCTTGAAGTGGGTTAAAAAAAACTCGGCTGCGCCTCGTTTTTCAACCCACTTCGCGGTGTTTGGAAATCTGATGAAACACTGTGTCTCATGTTTGATATATTACTTCCTCCTTTTGCTACTGAGGAAGGAAATAGGAGACTTCTTGATCCAGGCTAGCCTTCTAGTGTTTGCCATGTTGTCCGTGTGAAGTTGACTTCAATGTATCTCATATAGTTTTTTTCTCCTTAATTACAGTTTCCAAGTTGTCAAGAAAATGAATCTGCTAGTCCCCGTTCGCTCCGTCTCACTGGCGAGAGAAAGTACGCATTTTTTTGTTTGTCTTCAGGACGGAAAGCTTATTATTATTGCTGTAGAAAGCTCGAATATCACGTGAATATCACATGATTTTAGGGACTTCAATGTGAATCACACGTGACGTTCGCGTGATATGTCGTTCTCTGCAATGGCAATGTAAAAGTGGAATTGCTGCTGGTATTTTCTATAAGATATTCAACTTTGAATTAACCTTTAATTGCAAGAGCGTTCAAGCTTAAATCAGGAGAAGTGGTGAAAATCCTTTTTTCGCCAAATTTTAAAAAATGAACAGTAGAAAAGGAAAGTGCTGCTCAATAGATGTCATTTGAATGGTCGCACTTTAGGATTTCATCCATACACTCAAAGGTTTTGAACTGCACAGCTCAACTATAAATGAACACTGAAACAGCACCTCAGAAAAGTACTACTGCTCAGTAGCTTTTAATAAAAAGGTCACACTTGAGAATTTTATCCACATTCTTAACAGCTACAACTACCTTACACAGCATTACAAACAGTACCACAAGAAAGTACTGCTCATTAACTTTCATTTGAATGGTCACACGTTCGGATTTCATCCACAGATTCAAAAGTTAGAACCAACTTCTACAACATAATAAACAGCACCACAGAAAAGTACTGCTCAGTAGTTTTCATTTGAATGGTCACTATAGGATTTCATCCACAGATTCAATAGTTAGAACCAACTTGTAAATTGATAATTTATCCTTCTCTCCCCCATCATTGATAAGGGGAAGAGCTAAAAAAAACATTGCATACTTTTTGAATTCCCTAAGTTGGCCTTTAAATGGTAGAGTCGTTTTTAACGTCTTTTTGCAACTAGTTGTAGTTTTGAATTTAGACGACTGATTAGAAAAGTATAGTTTAAGTAGCTGTTTATTTAATTGAAAGCATAATGTAGAATTAGATAGGCTTTTCTATTATTTGAATTGGGAATTGATATTAATTCCAAAACAAATGTAAATAATAAATCTTGAAAAGTCGCAGTTAACTTAAGTAAAATTGCTAATAATTTGATGTACAGAGAAGTAAATCAGCACGTTTCCAAGTTAATGGGGCAAACCAAAAATGCAATTTTTCACCCCATTGAACATGGAAATTAAACTCAATTGAGGCAATGACAAGGATTGTTATATGAATTAGTTTTCAATTACACTGCTCCGTGCTACGTAATAAGTTTTTTGTGTCTACCCCGGGAACCGGGGAGACACTAAGCCGTAACCTGATTTCACTATATACTTCATTTAAGATGAGTTTTGAGGTTGACGTTTTTTCTCTGAAAGGTTTATACTTACGCATCGTGCTACATGAAGTGCATCATGGATGTTAATACAATTATTTAGTGACGTATTCTTGACGTCATAAACGAATATTATTAATTTGTCACGCGATTCGTTTAGTTCAAACTGAAAAAAGATCCAAAGAATACGTCACGCTTGAGAATTGCCTAGATTAACCCTTTAAGCCCTAAGAGTGATCAGCATCAAATTTCTCCTTGTAATATCAATGCATTATCAATCAAAAGGGTCATGAGAATTAAGGACATGATCACGCAAGATGAATTCTCTTGATATCCAATCAATTTCCTCCCACTACTTCTATAGGAAATGTATAGGGACAAGAAATGAGAATTTCAATTTTGATATTAGGGCTTAAAGGATTAAACCAAACAAATAGACATGCATAACCTTCGGGTAAACACATGTACACGTCGCGGACCTATTTTCGTACACGTAGGTTTTTTTTTTTTTTGACATCTTTTGAAAACTTTTTAATTGATTCGTTTCCACTTGGCCATTGCATATGCATAGTTTTAAATTGACGGAAAGCCAACACTGAACTTGAAAACTTCACCTTTCACTTTTTTTTTTTGCATTTAGATTGCCTAGTTGAATCTGGTCAGAAACGTTTTTACAAAGATCTCAATAAAAGATGGTAAAGGCATTTTTTTTATATTTAAAACTCTTTCAGAATACTGTAACAATTAACACACTGGTCCGTTTTCTTTTTAAAATTCATTTTTAAAGGAGTTTTGCATGGGGATTTTGAGCCTCACATTTAATCTAAGCACCTTTGTTAGACACGAATAGACTACGAGCAGTCCCTCTTTCCCAGCTTAGTCCGTCGAGCGAGACGAGACTAAGATCTCTATTCCCGCGCTCTCGTCTCGCCTCCAGTTTTCGCGCGGCCATTTTCCGCTCGCTGATGTTTTTTTCATATCTCGCTCGACGGACTAAGCTTTGAAAGAAGGACTTTTCGTAGTCGAAGGACACGAAATACACTGAGTTTCAGCGAGTTTCCTAAGACATAATGAAAAAATTGACCCAGTTTTTTCAAGTTGCAATCCATTGCCATCCTGGCCATCTGCATACTATACTATAGCGTAGTTTTATTAGGTGACGTATCCTCGTCCAAACTAAAGGGGAAGAGGTTAAGAATTGGTACTAAACAATCTCCACTTGTCCGTGCCAACAAGCTGAGGTAATACGCATAGAAATTAATAGAAAATCAATTTCAAAACACCCTTGGTGTTTATATGTATGTATGCAAACTTATTCTGCCGACCACTGTTTATATGTACTTGTAGTTAATCGGTTTTACCTCTAAGTGGTTTGAGAATAAATGTGTATATATTTGTTTTTTACTTTGTGTGTTGTCTTTCCTGGACCGTCTTCTTGATATTCACTTGTACCCATTGTAGAGATATAACTAGAAGGAGTGAACCATAAGGAAAATGCGTTCGCACAAAAGAAGGTATGTGAAAACGTTCGGGGAGATGCCAAAGTAGATACCAGTTCCCGCCCGGTTTGCCCCTGAGAAGAACAAAAGGGAAAGGGGGGGGGGGGGGGGGGGGGGGGGGGGGTGGCTAAAGTGGAGTCAAAACAGAGAAACCAAGAAAAGCTGAATTCAATCCGGCTACTACACAGGACGCCCAACACAAGATAAGGATTGCGCGAATTATAAAGCAACAATATACAAAAATGACGGCTAAGCAGAAAGCGCACAGCAAATTACTAAACCAGTTTATAATATACTCAACAAAATATACAGTTTCTGATTGGTCAATGACGAATGCATAAATAGATTATAGAGTGCAAATTAGGTTATAAAGTGCAATACGAAAGTTGCCATGGAAACAACTTGAAAGCGCCAAATTTGAAAACAAAATGGCTGACAGCCGGTTTGCTTTATCGGACCAAATTGTTGTTGAACAGTTCAAAGAAAATGCAAAAAACAAAAACGCCACGAAAGCTACAAAAACGTGGCTGAATATCTGGGAAAACTGGGCGACTGAAAGAAAAGTTAACCCTAAACTTGAAGATTACGAGCACAAAGACCTCGATGAAATGTTAGAAAGTACGTACTAAAGATGGATTGGAATACGAACCTGAGAGTCTGAAATCCTGAAGGTTGACTAACCACAGCGCAAGAAAGACAGTCGTGAAGAAACTTCGGGCAGCCAACGTAGAGAGGCAGTCCATAATTCAGGTGACCGGCCACGCAAATAAGAATTCGCTGAACGACTACGATGAAGGAAGCGAAAAGGAGCAGCGGCACTTATCCAACATCATTAGCAAAGCTCCTCCTCTTCAACAAGTAGTCTCCCACAGTTTCCCTGGTCCGATGTGGTCTTTTCCGTCAACATCTCAAGTATCCAGCAACTCATCCATCACAGAACAGATGCAAGCAAACGGCCATGGCCATGCGTTCACCGTAAACAACTTTCACAATTGGCAAGTCACTTTCAATGTGATTCAGGAACAGCGCACTTCACCGAAGTCTACACCTTAAAACTGTTTTTAAACTTTACAGAATGAATGCGAACCTTTTACGCTTTCTTTCAAACGCTTGGAAGTTCAAGCTTAAATATTTTTTTAAATGATGTGATCAATGGTTTGATTTCACGCATGGTTGATCTGTCAAAAGGTTGTTATTCTGATTGGTTAAAAATAAAACATGTGAGCATCTTGGAAACCATTGAAGCGCTTCGTGTTTACTAGGGCGCGCAGTGTACCGTGACGGCCTCACCAAAATTTTGTTGAGAATATTATAAACAAGATATCGTATGAACTACTCGTGCATTTCGTGATTTATGGGCACTCGTGATGTTTTGAAAGTTCTCAAATTGAGAACTTTCAAAACATCACTCGTGCCCATAAATCACGAAATGCACTCGTGTTCATACGATTTCCTATACTTATACCGTCACCAACAAACACTGGTTCCAAGCTCTTGTTTCAATATTCGTCCATAAATATCGCAGTAAAAAGGTGATTTTCTGGGCAATTGTTAACGCATTCGAAAGGGTAAAAGTAATAATAATAATAATAATAATAATAATAATAATAATAATAATAATAATAGGAAAGAGAGAGAGGTGATTATAATTGATGTTGCCATCCCAGGTGACAACAGGGTGAAAGAGATAAGGAGCTCGAGAAGATTGAGAAATACCAACTATTGAAAGATGAAGTGGCAAAACTCTGGCACATGCGGAAAGTCACTGTCGTCCCAGTTGTTATCGGGGCACTTGGTGCCATTTCAGTCAACTGTGAGAAGTACATGAAGCAAATTGGTGTAACCATAAGAATGGAAACTATTCAGAAAACAGCATTGTTGGGTACAGCAAAGATCCTGAGAAAGGTGCTGTCCTTGTAAGAGGAAAGAAAGAAAAAGTCCTGGAACCCATGGTGACATGTTGGAACCCGCTTCCAGGGAATATCAACCAGACAGAACATTGTGCCTGAGCCTTAAAGGAATAAACATAATAATAATAAAAGTAATAATTCATTTCCAGGTCAATGTCAGACAAACGTGGAATGGAAGAATACAGCAGACACAATCAACCTCTTCATGAATTGTTTCAAAAGGTTATTACATAAAACACAGAAATGAGAAATCATGGCAGAGCTTCCGTATTAGACGATTTTCGTATTCTCGGTATTGAACTGGAACTAGCTTGCAGACGAGGCTCATGCGGGGTATTCTTTTCACATGGAAATATTTTTAATGATATTCCCCCGCATTAGCCTCCATTGCAAGGTAGTTCCAGTTCAATACCGAGAATACGAAAATCGTCTATTCAACATGATAATGTTGAAAGAGGTGAGTCGAATTTCTTACTGACCCGGTGGGTGACTGTACCGAGGGTGACATTGTCTTTAGTAACATTTTACAGTCGCCCACCGGGTCAGGGAGAAATTCGACCCATAGGCCGGGTCACTAAGCCATTTTTCAAACGTTTGGCTTAGAGATTTCTGCATGAAGCCTCTGTCGAACGATCTCAACGGAAAAGTGTGCAGAGATTGGCGACCTTTAATGCTGTTTACATGTATCCGGGTCTCGGATAAAGAGTTGGAATGGACAACAGAACTATCGTCCGTGGTCTACGTGGAATTTCGAGGCGATCGGAGGGTTTGGAGCGAATTTACGGCGGTTTTCCTTCAGTGGATCCGCTCGGCCTCTCGGTTGAAGTACCCTACCTTGGGAAAGGATATATAAAGAGAAAGCAATGGAACTAAAACTCACTGGAAACGCTCTAAATCACCCCCAAAACACACAGGAGACAAGGAAACACACAAGCGAAGTAAGGTAGGCAATTTTTATTGAAATCTAGTTCGTAGTTTTTAGCTCCTCGAATGGACCGTTTTTCTCATACAAATCCTTATAATTTCGCTTGATAAACGGTTCCTGTGACACATGTACATATAGCTTGGGCTACCTGTGATTAACCTAGCGAAAGGAGATTTTTATTGACCCTCGGAAATACGAGAAACGGGGATGGATGCCACCCCTCTCCAGTTTTTTTTTAATTTCTTTAGCAGCTTTTTATTTGGGATGCAATTGTTTTTTGTTCCACACATGATGAGGCCATTACAACCAATCTTTAACAGGCATGTCGTCTGAAATGTTCAGTTTTATTTGCTATTAAATCCATTTCTTGTGGAAAGTTTCTTTGGTATCCGCACTTTTCCACTCTTTTGATTTAGAAATTAATTTTTGATCAATAGAGCTGTTTTTCTGGAAATCAACGGATTCCATGTCGGGTATACAAATAAATGACGTCATCATCGACGCATCCTGTAAAGTATACAATGGGCTACCAGTAATGCTCCACATAAGAACTACGGTAAACTTTATTGTTCTGCGGCATTGGCTCTTTCCCATATAAAATGTCTTTGATTTCAAGATAGGGGAGGAGCTTATGGTTTATAATTATATATCAGTCTAAAAATAAAGAAAATCCATTTGCGTCAAATTTTAGAAAATGTTCGTGCTTAACCAATCAGAATAGCAGAAGACAATAGCTAATAATTTTGCTTCATCTTCAGTAAGAGAAATACCAAAAAACTAGAAAAAGTAAACGAAAGGGCTCTTCGCTATATTTATATGGACAATCGAACAACTTATTAAGAACTGCTAGTAAGAATGGGAGAAAATAACTTAGAAAGTCGTAGAATACAAGATATGATTCTAACTATAGACAAGTGCCTTAATGATAGAGCTCCATCCAGTGTTAAGGATTTAATATCCCTCCGCCACTCCAATTATAATTTAAGGGGCGATTACTTATTGAATTCACCCAAAGTAAATTCAACCAAAACTGGCCTAACAATATCAGAATCCTGACCGGCAGCAAACAATTCATTAAGCAAATTCGCAAGGAAAGGAAAGAAATTGTGACCAATTGCTGCCAAAATTGTGTCCAAGATCCCCGCCGCGATCTCCGCCGGGATTCCCCCCGGGATTCCCGCCGGGAACCCCCTCCGGGAACCCCCGCCGGGAAACAAACACTGTTCATTCCGACTGAGTATTCTTTTGCTTATAAACGCAAAAAGTTAAAAATAAGGAGGAAATTTAGGAAGACTTTTGCGCAAATACGTATTTCATATAAAAAAAATGGCCTTCCACATCAAGCCCGTTTTATATTTTTTTGTAGAGTGAAACTCTTTCGTACGAACCCTTGTTATACAACAACCCGTTAAACGACCTCCGTTGATACGAGCTCCGTTAATATACCAAACGAACAATCTTTACTCAAATAAATTAAAATAAATGATATAAAAACATTTCCAGGTGTTATTCTACGTTGCTGGGAAAAATATATCTGTTCCATTTTCCCAGCATAACATAACATAAGAAATAAAAAAAAACAATAATAATAAGTTACCATAAGGAGCTTGGGAACTAATGAAACATCAACAGCAAACTGTTTGAAGCTTTTTGTTTATTGTTTTGTACATTTACTGCCGTCTCGAACTTAACCTGTTCGGGTATCTCTAAGTACTGCTTATTTGTTATTACGAAGCTGAACCCTTTTAAGCCCCAA
This sequence comes from Dendrophyllia cribrosa, assembly GCA_024195265.1. NCBI lineage: Eukaryota > Metazoa > Cnidaria > Anthozoa > Scleractinia > Dendrophylliidae > Dendrophyllia > Dendrophyllia cribrosa. Next base: position 22,304,294 of record JAJLRJ010000014.1, on the reverse strand, counting down.
AGTGTCCTCCGATTTTCTTCGATCCAGTCTCTTTTCGATCTGCTCAAGTTAGCCAGCACAGTTTGTTCTTGCGACTCCTTTCTCAAGTCAACCAGCGCAAAAATGGAAATTAAAAAAAATATGTACAGAATATTTTGCCAGCCAGCAAGAATTCCGCTGGGGAACTGATAAAGTGAGGAACAGATTCGATGGGTGCCCCTGAATATATACAAACCATTAATACGACCCCCGTTAATAAGACAGCCCGTTATACGACCTTCCACAATAATACGAAAACCCGTTAAACGACCCGTTAAAACGACACCCCGTTAATTTGTTAATTTATACAACCCGTTACGTCGACCACCTCGTTGATAAGACAACCCGTTAATACGATCCCCGTTAATGTATACAACCCGTTAAGAAGACCGCCGTTAATGCAACCACTTCGTTAACCCTTTATCTCCCAAGAGTGCCAATTATCAAAATTCAAGAAAAATCCCAAATTTCGTTTTGTAAAATATTGAAAAACAAATGGTACCATGTGAAAGTACTCCCGAAGAGGTTTCATTTAAATGGTCACACCATAGGATTTTGTCAACAGACTCAAAAGTTAGAACTACATTACATGTCTCCATAATTGACTCTGGGAGTGAAAGGGTTAATACTGCCATTTTACAGTCGCTGAGGGTAAAAGGAGGAATAAATTTAAGAAATGACATGTGGCCTACAAGGTTAAATATTGCGAAAAAATAAAATATATAACCTCGGGCTAATTCATCATTAGAGGTGGTGTAGAATTTCACGGGTCTAACAATCGCTTTTTTAGAGCGGTTCTCCACGTCTCGGAGTCTCGGTTTTTTCAGAGTCTTGTCAAAAAGTCATGGAGTTGGCGAAAAAAAAGACTTAATCAGTTACTCTTACTTTTGATATCAACAACAAGAGCGAAAGATAACAGGTGGATTGTCAAAATAAGCAAATGTTTGTCAGTCAAGATTTCCTGTGTTTTTTGACAATTTTATTAAACAAATTGCTTCCCATCACTGGCAAATATTCTTTAGTTTTGCGCCAAACAAAAACAGTTGAAAAAGAGGAAAAAAACTGCCAAAATACCTCGTATGAAAATAAAGCGCTGCCATGAAGAAGTTGTTAAAATATAAACACTGTTTTAAAATGACCAGAATTTATTTAGCATACAGAGGTCTTTCATTTGTATATGATTGTATTACCTCCGTCGTATAGACAAGAAATACACAGGAGGTATATTATAAATTTTACCACAATATACAATGCAAATTTTAAAAAGGATTGAAATGGCTACGAGCTCAAATGCAAAGAAGGTTAAATTTAAACATCAGGTGATGTCGAAAATCAGTGACCATCGTGACGAATGTTGTAGTTAGACTTTAGGAGCTCAGGTTTATTTAGCACTTTTGGGCTGAAACAGATTTTTTAAATTGAAACTTTTCATTCTCAAATCCTACTGATTTCTTTATTTTTTTTAAATTTCGGCATTTTTGGGATAAGATCTTTGTGAAGTTTCTTCAGTTTCTAAGCAATAATTGAAACCAACCTACGCAAAAAAAATTAATTAAATTTCCTTTAATTAATAATTTAAGGCTATTTTAAAGCCAATTTTGGAACCTTTGTTAGCAATTCTGTCTATCCTTACCGAAAAACGTCTTTATCATTTTACCAAAATTTAAAAAGACTAAATTTTGAGTATAAAAAAAATCAGCTTAGAGAAGATGGGTTATTTCCACAGTGGCGTATTTTTCACTTGCGTACGGAACGTAAACATGCGTGGCTTTACGTGCGTAAATAAAATAAGACACATGTGAACGGCTTGCGTAAACTTAAAAAATTGAGCGTGGTTCAACGTTTTACGTTTACGTGAGCCGTCCATAATTCGCCTTCTTTTTTAATTTCGTACGCACATAAATCCAACTAAAATTAAGTCCTTCCGCGCGTTAAAAATACGCGAGAGTGGAAATCCACCTTTACATAGTTCATTGCGGTTTAATTTATTTTCGTGAAAGCTGCAACCTTTTAGCTGACGAATAAATAAATTGGCTTAAAGCCACTTTAAATGCAATGATCGTAATTTTCTAAGCAGGTGGATTTATGGTAATAAGTTAACGTTTGTGCACTGTCGTGCCACTAATAGAATTTTGAACAAATAACGCCCTTTATTGTCTGATGTTAACCATAGCTCTTAATTAAGTCTAAAAAGTTTAAACAAATTCGATTACGTTCCATTCAACTCAAAGGTTTTAAACTATTGTAGCTCTCTAAATCTTTTTTTTTTTAAATTGATTAATACTTTTGGCAAGTTAAAATTGCAAACCACAACAGAAGCGAAATAACGTTTTAATTCAAATAGGAATTTTTAAGTTAACATTATACCCCCCTGGAAAAAAAACATTTTGTGTATAATTTTTCACATTTAAACTAAGAAACCATGAAGCGTTGATATGGTTCAGTAATACATAATTAACGCTACAGCCTTTTAGCTACCAAATAAATAGTCTGGCTATAGACACATTTAAAAATTGCCTTCAGTATAATCGCTAAAAAGGTCGATTTAAGACAATACGTTTATGTTTGTATACGATTTCCATGGCAATTAAGCACTGAAATATGATCCATAAAAGGTCTAATGTAGGAGTCCCTGATCTTGTGTTTCGTCTAAAGAGTTAAATTTATTTAAGTTGATGACTACTTTAATTTGGTCATTGCACACCCACCAGCAAGTAGTTTTACCTTGTTTTTAGTTCAAGAATGTGTCAAAGGATAACCACTTAAAGGCCGTTGGTTTAGTAAAGCACACACTGCCATCGGAGTATTTATTTAAGGAAATGACTGTCTGTTAACTCGCTGTCATTGGCTAGACTCCTAATACAAATTAATTTTTAAAATAAGAACATTTTTAAATTGTCCTTCAACTGATAGTTCTTGGGAGTTCGGCTATTGCTTATTACAGGACAAAACACTCTCTCGCAGAGCCTCGTTGAATTCACTCGTTTCACCAAATCTCTCTATCAACTGTTCTATACACCGAATGCAAATATGGCCGTCCAACAATTTTTTGTTTGTACAGGTTCCCAAGAAAAGAAAAGCAATTGAATAATGATAAAGATCAGGTCAAAATAAGTCATTGTGTGCATTTTCAAGGCCATATTCTTATTTTAGGAGAAGTTATAGGGAATCAAATTTTGGGAAAAACATGAAAGCGAGGCTAGTGAGGATAGAATGTCTTTTGTCATACAAATGCTTACAATTTCAGTGAGCCATAACTTTGCAACCGTTAAACCAAAAACACTCAAACTTTGTAAGATGATACACTTAGCAGCACATGTTTACGTGATATCATTAATTTCTCTGAAAACTTGGCCAAACAAAAAATTGCCTGGCGGCCATATTTGCATTCGGTGTATTCGGCCATGTTTTCTCCCTTCATCCGCTGGTTTGTGTTTTTTGTGATGTCTTCAGTGATACCTGAAGCAGCCTATGCACAAATGAAAGGTAAGTTTATATAAAACCTGTTATCGCGTTCAACCCATTTACAAAGAGACACCGCTAACACAACATGGATATTTTTTTGTTTTCCACCGTTCTTTACTTACTAAGATAAAAAAAAGACGATGCCACGTTTCAAATAAGGAAACATATCATATCTTTAACACAAATTGTTTGTTAATACCAGTTGTAATATGAAAGGCTACACTCTTAACTCAGTTTGAAGTCCCGAAATGACTTTTCTTTTAGACTGACTTTTATACCATAGGGAGCCTCCCTTCAAAGCTTGGACTCCATCGGTGACCGAATGTTTATCTCCTGGTTCTAGTCAGTTGTCTTTGAAACTCAAGTCAAAAAACAAACCATTTCTTCAGTTTCGATCCGGATCAGAAGAGGAATCGAATAAAACACCTGCCGGTTATGTAGCTTTCCCCTCTAAATATCATAAATTCATTTTTTTTAATTTTCATTTTTATCCGCTATAATTTTCAATAAACAGGATTTTCATTTTACGTGAATATTACCCGATAGAGTTTTGTTCAGTTACATTTTAACAGGCAAGTTAAGATCAAGCCTCATATTTTTTTGACGAATTTTAATGTTGACACTTTATATCACCCAGATCTTCGTCAAGATGTTTTCATAAAAGACGAAGCTCGTTATCTGAATGTGTCTAGAGTTGGAACATTCACAGTGTACGACCACTTTGACTGCACATTTGAATGCCTCAGCAATCCTTCATGTCTTTCACTGAACCTGGCCGCCTCTAAAGGAGCCGATGGAAAGCTTTGGTGTGAGTTGTTGTCTTCGGAGAAGTACAGAAACCCCGAAGAGTACAAAGAAAACAAGACTTCGCATCATTTTTTCATCAAGGTGCAACTAAAACTTTTTTATGTAAAATGTAATAATCTGAACCCAAAAAAGGCACCCAACAGATCTTTTCGGTGAAATGTCCGCTCAAAAGATATTAAAGACAGCGCCCATAGATCATTATTCGGTAGAAGAATTTAAGAGGTTTTTCAGTTGTTAGCTCAAATTTTTGCCGGGAAGGGTAACAAAATCTTGTAAATTTGCACGGGGATAAACAATTTTCCCACTTTCTAAAATTTTCTGCCGCTGAGATATTCCAAAACGATCAAACCGATGTGTTATTTTTTACATAGCCTCCATACAACGCCCTAATATGATATGAACATAAATCGACATTCCGGTGTTTGTTAATTGCCCTAAAACATGAATTAATTGAAGAGTTTCCATCAATTTGACCAACTGAGTTCCATTTTCCTCAGTTTTCTTCTCTTTTCTCTACACGAAAGAAAACAATTTTTTTTTTCAGGCTTACGGCTTTGTAACTGTATTAACAATTTCCGTTTCTATTTAAGACTCCATGTATGTCTTCGCCGTGTCAAAACGGCGGGAGTTGCATGCGGAACTTCTGCAGTTGCAGAGAAGGTTTTATCGGAGAATACTGCGAGAGATTGAAAGGTAATTAGTCTTTTATATTATTTTTTTATAAAAAATAGAAGAAAATCATATAGAAACGTGGAATTGATAATTGGCGGAAATTTCAGCGAACATTTAATTGCGTGCGGAACTATATAAATATCACACGTTTGACTGCCGTTGCAGAGAAGGTTTTATCGGAGAATACTGCGAGACATTAATAGGTAATTATTCTTTTATATTCAGTTATTTTTTATAAAAACAGTAGAAAAATCATAAAGAAACGTGGATTTGATAATCGGCGGAAATTTCAGTGAAAATTTAAATAAGTAGTGGCAAAGAAATTGAAGAAAAGTAAATTAAAAACTCATTGTTTAAGGTGTTTCCCTCCAGTTTCCATGTAGCCGCACCGACCATTTTTGAGGGAGAGGCTGTACCTTTCCAAACAAGCTCAGTGATTGGTTAACGAAACAATAGGTTAAACAACAGAAACAATAGCCCTAGACCTAAACACAATAGAAGCTACAGTACTACGGGGCCAATAAAAATAGAGGTCTGGAAGAGCTACAGTACTACTCATTTTTGAGCGGCCGTTTAACTAACTTTCCTTTATTGAATTAGTATGAAACTTACACAAAGTATTGCACTTAGTTTAAAGTTTATAAGAGTGTAACAATTTTGTAAATCGCATTTAAAATTGCGGAGTTAAACGAGAAACATTGAAATCACTTGAGTCTAAATTCCGAGCGTTTGCGATGGCATCTAGAAAAAATTAAAACCATTATAATAAACTATGACATATGGCAAACAAAATATCTAAAAATTAGAAACTTTTGTCAAGCCGATTTTGAGTCAACCAGAAAAACATTTCGAACTTGTGATTTTGCATGTGTATGAGCACATCCATAAGTTCCTCAATTAAGCTCATAAAAGTTTAATTTCTCAATCTCAAATTTACGCCAAAATATGTGTTTAGTGTATGAGATGAAACTGTGAAAGTTTAAAAGCGTTTCTCGTTTTAGTTTTGGAGATTCGATTTTCTATAGAAAGCCATAGTTTTTTGACTGAGTCCTTGATATTGTAGTTTTAGCGCTTTTCTACATATTTCAAAAACCGCGATATATATATTTTTTAAACTTTTATGGTCGTTTCTTTATAATATGAATAACATTGTCTCGAAGTTTCATCTTGATTGAAACATTGCAACATGGTCAAATAAAATAATGAAGTTCACCTAAAACGCGATTGAGACTTTGTGTTTTGATTGCACGGTTGAAGGCACACAGACGCTTTAATTAATTCAGGTGAAGCGTAACGCATTTCTGCGTGACCATCATGTTTTGCGGAGTAACGTTAGGGGCTGTGTTCCACGTTATTTTTATCATTCTTGCGAATTTCAGTAGGACGCTTATTTGAAAGCAGGTTTTTTATTCGCATTTGACGTGCACTGGACACTCTCGGCATTTTGAATTGTAGGTGAAAGAAAGAAGTCAACGCGAAGAGTACCGAAGTGATGACGTCACAAAAACTAAATTTGTGAAATTATGGGATTTGATTAGATATTCGGAAAGGGCATGACGAAAAATGCCCGCTTGCCAAAAATCAGCATCTTATTGCAATTTGGGAGTGAGATATTGGCATATGACTCCATACAAACCTTTCTAATTTTTGCCTTGTACGGCTGTGTTGTGTCAGGACTGATGTAACAAATTGATGTTAATTTGATGGAAATAAAGTCTTAATTTCAATTATTTTTATAACAAGTGGAAAGAAAATTTTAGTGTTCAAAAAAATTGTTTTCGGTTTTAAATTTCCCGCGCCGGTTGCCCAATTGTTGCACAAACGGGCTTTCCTCTCTCTTTAGCTGCGTCATCATCTGAAGAGAGAGGACCCTGGGAACGAGGTTGATTGTTGCATACAAAAGAACGTCGATTCTTAACAATGGGGGCAGCCATATGACGTCATAAAAATAAATGGCGGCACGCGGGAATCTTAAAAGCGAAAATAGGTGATATTCATATCCAATTTTTTATACGCTAAAATTTTCTTTCCACGTGTTAAAAGAATTGAAATTTAGACTTATAACAGTGGAGCCTCCCTTTAAAAAAAGTGTTTGTAGAAACTTGTATAAAATTGAAGGACTAGTTGAATTAGTGTTCATGACTTATGTATCTTAGCTTTTAGATATCAGTTAATTTCCTTTTGAATGGGATTTTTCTTTATACGTTAATACCTGTGCTTTGTTTGTTTTTTATTATTAATATTAGAGTGGTTTTCAATTAAGTATCGAAAGTAATCTCGCGATAACTTTGGTTTTGCATATGATGCCCGATTTAGGGTGTTAGCTCTATTGTACATTGTACACATTCATTGTATTAGGTAAAATTATGTATTCTAATATATTCTATTGTATTGTCGTTCTTTTGTGCTCTAATATTCTATTGTTTTAACAAAAGAATAAGTGTTACCCCTAAATCGCGCATGGTATATGGTTTTGCATTGTTACGCTAAAAATACTCGCGCCACTTTCTCGACCAATCAGAAGTAAAACCAATAGCAATCGTGACTTGCTCGCACGCGTTTTCCCGCGCTTGGCGCCGGCTACTTGTATTTGCTTCGAGTTCCGATTGGTTCCTTGGATTTTCTGCTGCTGATGCGATTGGCCAGAATAATTACTTTGGTTTTGGTTTTAGGGCACGCGATTGAAAGCCGCTCTGTTATTGACATAGACATCTCTTACATTACAAAAGTCACTTACATTACTTACATGTAACGGTTTTTGGCCACTTCGAAAAATGCCATAATACTCTTTAAAGTGCAGGTTTGGGTGGTGCTTGATGTGAGCCTGATTTTTCCAATTTCTTTTGTTTTCAGCACGAACTGCACGTGCTATGCTTCAACTTCTTGGCAATTTGCATGCGGTGCTCATTTTTATACGAACACACAATGCTACGTCCTAGCGTTCCTACATGTACTCTGAATTCCATTATGCCATTCTAACAAAGGAGGCTTGAATAATTACACCTCGGTGCGGTGAGGCTGAGCCTGCACAAAAAAGATTATTATGGTATTTTTCGAAGTGGTCTATAACATTGGCGAAAGAAAAAAAGTTGATCTTGATATAATCACTTGCAATGTATAAATGCTTACATTCCTAAAAACAACATAAGGCGTCACATAAAGACCCGGGGGGGGGGGGGGGGGGGGGGTACTCCCTATAATGGGCTATACGGGGATGCTCCGCCCGAAAGGGGCACCTTTTTGAGGCTGGAGGTATATGAAAGGGTCGGGATTTCACGAGTTGAAGTATGTGAAAGGGTAGGGATTTCACGAAGAATAGAAAATGGTAGCGAAAACACGAGTTAAAGCATAAAAAAGGTAGGTAAAACTGCAATTTAAGTATTATAAAAAGGGCCTTTCAAAATATATCGAACAGACGCACGTAAAGGCTATATGAAAGGGGTACCATTTTCAACGAAAGGTACATGAAAGGGGTACCATTTTCGATAAAAGGTATATGAAAGGGGTACCTTTTCTGTCAAAAACGGTATATGAAAGGGTAAGGGTTTAGACCTCGGGGCGGAACATCCCCGTACAAAATTTTGTTGAGTACCCCCCCGGGCATAAAGATAGCCAGATCAGACCTTAAACAGTTTTTAGTGTTACTGTAAATTGACTTGCAGCTTTGCCTTGTGAGCTTTTTTCTTAAAGACGCAAGGGAGGAACTAGTTATCTCAGGATTAAGTGAATCGAAAAACTTTGGACCTTGAAAAAAAAATGGAAAACTGTCTGATATTGGTTCTGCAGAGTGCTAAGTGATAAGAATGAGCATACCTGGTGTTATAACTATGGATTTAATTGTTAACTAGGAAAAGGTTTTCAGGTTGCTTTTTCAATTGCTTAAGTTGATAGCACACTGCGAGGATCACAAATTTCACTCAGGTTTGCCTTCCATTACACAGGAAGCTGGTGGCAAAGATCATGTTCCTTAAAGTGTATATGACAGTGATTTTTTTATTTGCTTGATCGAATCTACATGATGTTCTGATAAGGAAATGAAAAAAAAATTTTCGATATCGATTTTTCTTCTCTGCGTTTTGGCCGTCTAAAAACGTGAAATTTCACTTCCGGTGTGTTACAAAACCGCGCAAGAAGAAAGACTGAAAATAGTCCGCTGTGACGTCAATACAAGAATGCCAGTGTCGCGATTTCTCAGTTCCTCCGTTTTTTGGTGCGTGTTGCTACAACCATAGACAACACACCTTAATAGAACCATGTTTCTTCCTCAGGGCGCATCAAAAAATGCGAGGAACTGAGAAACCTCGACACCGGCATTCTTGTATTGACGTCACAGTGGACTATTTCCAGTCTTTCTTCTTGCGCGGTTTTGTAACACACCGGAAGTGAAATTTCACGTTTTTAGACGGCTACAACACAGAGAAGAAAACTCAATATCAAATTTTTTTTTCCATTTTCTTATCAGAACATCATGTAGATTCGATCAAGCAAATAAAAAAATCACTGTCATATACACTTTAAAACTATCTCTAAAGAGAGCAACATTTGTTGATAAAACAATAGTCTTGTATCTTTAGTAACACCAAATGATATCTTGTTAACTGAATGTATTTCTTGCTCTTTTAAATCAGCTTTTTTCAGCCATTTTTCAGCGGTGTGACAGGTTCTTTTTAGCAAGGAAATGAGTAGCATGCTTGCAAGAATGTTTATATAAGGTATTCATCTTTATTTAGAGATTCATTAAAAGGCGCCTGTAGCTTACCTCTTATAATTTTAATCTAATTTGGAGCAACTGCATGGTATAAATGATAATACATTAAATAGTTGATTTTTAGATTGTACTTGCTACAGAAATCGTTGTAAGATAAGAACGCGTAACCGCGAATAATGTTTTTGATTTTTTTTAACACTAGCCTGGTGCGTAATAAACAGAGGCATAGATTTAAATAAAGCGATTATTCCATAGAATCTTGTTAAGTATTTCTTCTTTAGAGATTGATATTTTGCCAAGCTTGGCAAAATATCTAGTAGGCTTCCAGCAGTAACAACATCAGCTTTCTCGAAAAGAAAGTCGTTTATAGTTCTCTTGGAAACAGTTGTAAGTTTCTCTAATACTGAATGACCATCCCGAAATGTACACTGGATTCCTGGGGTCATTGTCGTGTTTTCGTTGAGCGGTCAGCTGATGGAAGGCGCTAAAGGAGAAAATCCTCTTGTATTGAAAGAGTTTTTATTTTGTTTCTCCTGTTTTTTTTTTATCCGGCTGGAGTCTCATTCTCGTACCTGGAGTCGCGTTCCTTTTGGCCAGCGCCACGGATCACGGACTCTGGCCGGTTCCAATTTGAAAGTCGTTCTGCGCAGACGCAAACTTCCGAAAATCGAAAATGAGCACTATGCGCATACTCAACAAGTCCGTGATCTGTGGTGCTGGCCAAAAGGATCGCGAACGTGAAAACGAGAATCACTGGAATCTACAGTAACAAAGCTGTGAGCTATTGACTAAAGGCGCTTACCATTTGTCACAACTGGTCAGCCATACTGGACAATTTGGAAATAGTATGCACAATTTTGATGGACTTGTAGGAACAGGTCTTCACAAAGCCGCATTCTAGTTACAAACGGACCGGTCTGGCCGGCCAGTTCTGACAAATGGTAAGGGCCCTAAGTCTTTTACCCGTTTTATAGATCTTACGTTTGATGATTCAACCCGTATGATTGTATTGAATAGTTTAACATGTCCGATTCTTTTCCTCGCCCTCTATCCAAGAGACTGCGAGCTCTCACTACCAGCCTGCGAGCAAGCTCTCTTAGCCTGTACCAGGTGTTAACATTGTGAGCCCGGGAGCAGCTAAAACCAGTGCGCGAACGAACAGAGAAAACAACGGGAGACTGGAGAGAGGGGGACTCTCTATCTCTGTCAACACTAGTCGCAATATTTTACCTATGCGCGCCGCCTTTTCTTCGCTCCCCACTATCTGAACACCTGGAACATTCTAAAGCTCTTCTTGCTTCGACATTTAAAAACCCATGTGCTCTGAAGACAAGAACTTAAAGGTTATCTGAACCTCACTGGAGTGAGGTGATTAATGCGACTTATTTTACACGACACATACCGAAAGCCTTTCCTTGCTGCTGGGTTGTAACTCGGTTCCATTCCCTTTGTGATATGCCAAAGCATTCTATGGATTCCAGTACTCTCTCTCCATTATAATCTTGGCCACCGATCGGGTTGCACCTTTCCAAAGCATCACATGATTCGCTAAGAAAACAATAGAACAAACAACAGAACAATGGACCCTAAACCCTGAAAACAACAGAGCTGCGGGTTATCCATGTCCAATGAAATCAGAGGTTCAGAAGAGGTGCTCTGAGGTGTTCGGATATCCTGATGAAATACTCTTTGGAGTGTTTGATAGAGGGCGAACTTTTCTGACGTCATTGTTTATATTTTGCTTCATTAGCATACGAATTTACGCAGCGAAGGCACCGTGCTAAATACGAATTAAGTGAATTGACTTCAAAAGTTGAAAGAGCTTGTTAAACTTAGTAATCTATGTAATTTTTAGCTTTTTTCATGCCATATTTAATGAAGTATCTGCTGTTAAAAACTGCAAAATTGTTGGGTGACAAAAGCGCTAATGAGCCATACATTCTTTGTAAAATTTTGAGTTTTTAAAACAGCATTGCACGAAGTGTATCTAGTATATCGGGCTCAAATTTCCAGAGAAAGCTAATTGTGCTATGCCCTTTCAATATTCAGTGTTGATTTTTTTGTAGCTAGGTAAGAGAATGCGGCGTATATGCTAATGCCGCAAAAATAGTAAACAAAGATTCCCCTATAAGCTTCTCATATATTGATTATTAAATACAGAGAAAACGAAAAAATAAAATCGCTAAAATCTAGGCTAGGGAGGGAGCACCTAGTTCAAACATGTTGAGAACTTATGTTTCTCTTACCAGAGACATACAACAGTCCGTCGTGTTCCACGCCAGCAGCTTTGGCCCTTGCTTCCTGCACAGGAGTCACGTGGTCCCAGTAAGCTCTTTGACCAATTTTTATTGTTGTAATATTCATGCGTTTATATCTCAATGAAAAGGGGGATTTTTTAGGCAATTTGGTAAAGGTGTACACATCTGACATTGTGTACAAGTTTTAAAGTTAGAGCAGTTGTAGAAACGGAGAAAATCGGCATACTCTAGACTTGTATGCAAATCAGAAGGTAAATAAATTTGTATGTTGACATCATTTATTTAATACAAAAAGACTAAATTAGCAAACATTTTTATATATATCATGTACAAAATACAAAAGTATCTCAATAAATCTTTCGCTCACAGCAACTACTACTAATAATTATAATACATTACTAACCCCCCTCTCCCCCAGTGGAGTTTCAAGGAGAGTCAAGCATGGTTCAAGAAGAGTTAAGAATGGAGACATTTATGTATCCAAATAAAATCATAGAAACATGCAAGTCAAAATTCAGTGACTTTTCAAGACTTATTCAACAAATGCACTTTGGAGGAATTTTTCCATAAGTACATGTACATGAACAAGCTCTTTGAGATTGTAAAAACCATGGTTTTAAGAGGAAAACCACTAAACATGATTGCAGGTATAAAGGGATGCATAGACTATCTTGTGTTTGCACTCCAGGTCATCAGATTTTCCTCTCCCTGAACCCTGTTTGAGGGGCCTGGGGGACATGCCCCTCCCCCCAGTCTCTAACATTTTCATTCCCCCCTTATTTACCCCCCCCCCCCCCCTCATTCACTCCCTCCTATCCCCCCCCCCCCCCCCTACAATGGACTGTGGATCTGACACTGAAGTGTAAAACAGGGTCGTCCCTGCCGTCTCTGTCTTTAAAATGGTGGCACAGAATTTTATGAATTGAATGTCTTCCTTCTGCTTGAAATAGGGATTCTAGATAGACAAATTTGGCTAATGCATTGTTGTACCTAATTCAAACCTTCTGGGAATAACATCCTTTGTTCACAATATTTCCATATAATTTCCATGTCAATGCCTCATTGACATGGAAATATGAGGAACAAAGAGTTCTAATCCCAAAAGGTTTGAATTGGGTACAATAATGCGCGAGTCGAATTTGTCTATGGCAAGAAAACAAATATGGAAACAAACTCCGAAGATGACATTTAATCAAGTGTCATGTGACAAAATACTCTATGATTCTTGGCAGCCTTTTCCAAGGGTCTCATTGTGCCATCATTTTAAGTGCAGAATAGGCCCTGAGAATGTGGTTAACTGTTCTGTTCTTCTTCTACTCAATAAAGTATTGTACGGGAATGCTCCGCCCCGAGGTCCAAACCCTTACCCTTTCATATACCGTTTTTGAAAATAAAGGTACCCCTTTCATATACCTTTCAATGAAAATGGTACCCCTTTCATATACCTTTCAATGAAAATGGTACCCCTTTCATATAGCCTTTATGTGCGTCTGTTTGATATATTTTAAAAGACCCTTTTTATAATACTTAAATGGCAGTTTTCCCTACCTTTTTTATGCTTTAACGGCATGTTTTCGCTACCCTTTCCTATTCTTCGTGAAAACCCAACCCTTTCATATACTTCAATTCGTAAAATCCCGACCCTTTCATATACCTTCAGCGTAAAAAAGGTACCCCTTTCGGGCAGAGCATCCCTGTATATCCCATTATAGGAAGTATCCCCCCCCCCGGGGGTCAAAACCAATAGCAGATGGACAAGGCAGGAGGCACTAGATAATTTTTACAATCATTTGCCCTCCTCTGTGCATCACTCTTAAGTCCCATTTTCAATCCAAACTTCCATTCTAAGCCCACATCTGTTACCTTAAACTGACTTACACAAATACAGCGAACATTATGCAGGGTAGGAGGATCATATATAAGTGCAGGGGCTATTTTATAATACCTTTTGAGGGCTACAAACGTGAGTTTGCTAGTGCAGTTTCAAAACTCTGCAGTTCTTAAGCTTTTATGATACCTCTAAGGCTGTAATAAGGTAGAGCTTTAGGACTGTGATTTCTAAATCCTTCAAAAATACATCAATAACTGTCATACAACTGACAACATTGCAAATACAATTTATGAAAATGTCAGAGTAACATTTTAGTACCTACAAATTTATAAAGCATTTTGGTAACTTTCAGGGTTTCCTTTCAAAATTTCTGGCAAGGAACCTGGCTACTTTTATATGGGAGAATCCCTCCTCTTCCCCACTCCAATGCAATCTTTCCTTCCCGTACTTATATATTACTTGCTTTAGATCTCTTGTTCTTGTTTTAGGGCAGTAAACCAAAAAACTAATACATTTCCACAAAACTGTGGACTGTTAAATGCGGTCTATCAGAAGACAAAATCCTAGCTATATTATCTACGAGTCCGTGGATCGCGACTACTGTTTATAACATTACGCACAGGAAGTTCAACACTGTGATTTCCATTATTGCTATGCGATGAGCCTAAAACAAACCCGGCACTATTCCCATTGCTATTGCCAATGCCATTGTTGCCGCGCAATTTTAACCTTGGGTCGCGTGAAGTATCCACCTTGGCAGGTAAATTCCCTTGGGAAGCTGCCATGTCCGGTCTGTTGTAAGGGTGAAATCTATGAGACGCCGAGTTGGCAACATGATGATTGTTTGGAGGGGTCATTGCTGGCAAGTGTTCTACATTATGATTTTGATTCCGTGGCAATGATGTGGTTGATGGTGTTGTGGGTGTATTTGGCGAGTTTCTTGCCTGTTCACCTTGCTGAAGATTCTGAAAAAGATGGTAAAATCATAAATGTGTTTTTTCAGAAAATATCCATACCCCTCCTATGGAAAGTTTTTTTATTTAGACCCTTCAAGGTGAAATGTCATTTCAGAGCGGCATAACTCTAGAACTCAAAATGGTGAAATGATGAAATGAAAAAAAGGCAAAATCATGTTCATGTAATGGTAATGAGTAGCAAATTTTAAATTTTTTTCTTTTATCCTTGGAAAGAACAAAAAATAAAACTGTAATTGCGTAGGTCTATCCAGGAAACATCCACACTCCCCCCCTAAGGAGGGTTATTGTTAATTCTAAGGGAGGGGTGTCTGTAAAGCCAAAATTGTTAAAGGAGAGTATGAAGCTAAACTGGAATTTCCAGAGGGGTGGGGGTGGGGGAATTAAACCAAAAAAACTCTCCATGGGGAGGTATGAATATTTTTTGTAACAACACATGTTTTCTTTCAGCCTGGAACAACGGCAAATTATTACTTTTGGTCAGAGTATCATTGAAAGAATGCAGAGGGTGTTGATGTAATTACAGTTCTGACTAATCACAAATATTTTCACAAAAAAATGAAATTTGCAGGCCAATTATTCACCAAATAGAAGAAAAGTAACAAAAAAAAACCTACAACAATAGCTGACACACAAGACAAGATTAACATAAACATAACCAGTATTTTATTTTGAATAGTTGTGTTGCAAGTTCTGCCTAAGTTTCTTTCCACTTAATTGCATTTACAGAGTGTCACATTTCTTTCCTTTGTCTTACTTTTTTGCTGCTCATATGCCAGTCATGTGAAAATGCTCATGCCTAGGGAGGTGCTCAGGTATTATAGTGACATAACATATATAACATAAAAACTTTATTAACGTGTCAATAAAATATCTAGCAGAGGGGAAAACCCTCGGCTAATAGGGGACACCTAGGAGGTGCAAAGACTAATCATACACCTGTAGTATCATAATGTATCTCAATCAGCAATGGGCATATGTATGAAGTGTGGTGGTAAATAAATAAATAGAAAAAAAAGACCTTTTTAGGTAAGAAATTTTGTGGTGATTTTTTGGGGGTGAAAGATTTTGGTAAGGACTTTTTTTAGGGTTGGCAAAAAGCTCAACCTTTTTATGCAAAGAGAACAGGGACTTTTGGGGGGTTAAGTTATGGGCCATTGGACTTTTTTGTGTCTGGTTTTAGCCTAATAGGACTTTATTGGGGTCTATCAATTTGGCCTTGCTCCCAGTTCCCCATCACTGAGTACCCCTCTCCCCTGCCACCGGGGGTCTCATGTTTTATTAAATTCACTATCCTATGAAAGATTGGTGCCCTAAATGCATCTCTATGATCAGCTGCTGGAATCAAAATATCAAATTTTCAAAAGAAAACATATCTACCTGCTTGTGCTGCTGAAGAAATTCTGCATTAGGATCACTCATGTTTGGCACTTCACAAAACACCATACAAAAACTAAAAAAGAAATTGAACAATTTAAAAAAAAAATTATTAATTAAAACTATTGGCAGTTTCTTGGTGTTGCGATCACCAAATGACGTAAAACAAAAGATTCAAAAGAAAGTAAACAATACCCACACCACAACACAAAAGCTAACCAACAATAGTTTCCGCAACACCAAGAAACACCCAAACTATTTGAAATAAGCAAACCCATTCAAGCCCTTTACACTGTACCAGAAACCCATAGGTGGGTTGAAACATGCAACTGTCTCTTGTATGCTTCAAAACAAGCTTACGATTATTCAATCTGCTAAGAAGTTGCAGTTACAGCCATATTTGGAAAATCAAGATAAAAATATTAACCAATCAATTCGCTAGAACAACTTGCTTCCAATCTCGAGGGACTGAGGGGTTTCCAAATATGGTACTAAGCAAAAAATGAATATTTGGAAGCTGCGAATGCGCATTACACATTTCAACCCACTTATGGGTTTCTGGCTTTACTTTTGAGTTTGTGAATGAGATCACTCAAATAATAGCTATTAAGAAGCAACTAACTTTCAAAAGCAATATTTATTGTGTTGTACATGGCAGTTATGTTTAGGTGCAGGGGTCTAGTGGTTAGTGCATCAGACTTTCAACCTGATGGTTGGTGGTTCAAGCCTGGTCTCTGCTGTTGTGTTGTTTCCTTTGACAAGAAACTTTAGTCCACATTGTCTCTCTCCACCCAGGTGTATAAATGGATACATTGTCACTGTGTTGTTTCCTTTGACAAGGAACTTTGCTCCACATTGTCTCTCTCCACCCAGGTGCTAAATGGGCACTGGGGACACAATGCTGAGGGGTAACCTTACGATGGAATAGCAACCCATCCGGGGGGGAGTAGTAATACTTATACTCTCAGTCGCTTCATACTACAGAAACCGGATTAAGCTCGGGCAGTTGTGAGCCACTAGACTTGTGAAGACTTCACCCTTTTACCGTTACATGGCAGTTACAACTTTAAAGCTGTGGATGCATGGAATCCTACACTGTGACCATTCAAAATATGGAAGCTACTGAGCAGAAACGTTCTAAGGTACTGTCTGTTACATTGTACTGATGTGGTTATAACAGTTTTTAAGTCTGTGGATAATCCCCAAGTGTGATCACTCAAATAAAAGCAATAAATAAAAAAAAAACATACACACTGTTAATGAAAGCTCCTCAGCAGTTATTTTCCATGGTATAGTACTTTTTGTTTTACACTACCTCTCCTAAGCGACCACCTCTCTTAAGCGACTTTTTCTCCAAAATTATGAGAACTGTATTTGTCAAACTTGTTAAGGTGGCCAAACACAGTTTCGCAGGTGGTCAGCGGCAATTCGCGTGACGGTGTGGGTTTTTATAAGAATTACAGCTGTATTTATTGTAAGCTGTGTGCAAGTTCACGAGAAAATCTAATGACTGGATTTTACTTAAACCTTATAAAAGTGAAATTTTAGGGATGTTTTCAATCATCCACGTTGCCATGAAAACAGTCAAAAGCATAAATTTTAGCCATTAATTAAAATCTCTCATTGCTATATTTTCCTTATGCAAAGTTTCTGCTTCTAAGCTGCAACCTTGCTCACATAATGCTCTAACGAATGACATATACTCAAAAATTTGTGAGAACACAAACACTGATGAAGGGGTTATCCCTGAAACGTCTGACTGTCTTTGTCACAGTTTTTTGGCACTCAGCCTTAACTGAATTATCATTCAATGTGAGTGCTACACAGCAAAAAACATTTTTTGACATATACTCACAACCTATCAAAACTGTGTTCAGCCACCCCTTTAAGCCCTTATGGTGATCAGCATCAAATGTCTCCTTGTAATATTAATGCCTTATCAATCAAAAAGGTTATGAGAATTAAGGACAGGATCACACAAGACAAGTTCTCTTGATATCCAAACAATTTCTCCCCACTACTTTTATAGGAAACGTACAGGACTAGAAATGAGAATTTAAATTTTGATGTTAGAGCTTAAAGGGCTAATAATTCATCAAGTTTGAACAAAGAAAATCATTAACATGGCAGTGGATTGGAAACCTGATCGTAATTAGCAGAGATTTTAGCAATTTTATTCCTTCATTTTCCCTATATTTAATGACCAGTTTGAGAAGCTATAGGTGGTTTTCAGGTTACATCACGGTGGCCATGTTGGTGCACACCTACAAAAGAATTTTAATGAACTTCTTTTGTTATGTGCACCAACATGGCCGCCATGGTTTTTGTCATTTGAGTCCCACAGGACTGAAGGTCACATGAGTGAAAACCATCTATACCAAACACTCAAAATCGGTTTAAAAAAACTTGGCCATGCTTTCTTTTTTCAATCCACTTATCGGTTTTTGAAAATCCTGATGAAATGCTCTTCCTCGTGTTTCATACATAACTTTACTCCTTGAAGTCATGAAACACTGACACATATGCAGCACAGACATCTCCATATTTTAATTTAAGATTTGGTGCTAATATTTAATTTTCTGGGCTTACTTAGATTGTATATTTAAACCTACAGGTAAAAGAGCACTTGGAGCAGAATGCATTTGTGCATGAACCGCAAACCTGTCAAAAACTCAAGATCCACAAAATGAATTTCAGGAGCAATCTAGAATTCATTTTGTAGAACTAGAGTTTTTGACCGGCTTGCAATTTGTGTGCAAATGCATTCTGCTCCGAGTTCTCTATCAGGTTAATTCTGTCCAGTATTGTAGTTCTGGTTTTAGAAGCCATGAGACACAAAATCTCGAAAGAAAAATGTCCCAAGGAATGACATGCAATGGAAACTACTCACTATCTAAAGTGGCCAGGTTACCAGCGTGGTTGCCTCAGTGGTGTAGTGGTTAGCATCCATGACTAGTAACTGGGAGACATGGGTTTGATTCCCATTTGGGACCAGATGTTTTTTCTTTCTTTCTTTCATGAGATGTGTCGAAAGTCGTTTATTTATATGAATATGCATTGTCATGATATTGCTTGTATAATTATTTCCGGGCTGCGGCATCACACTCTCGTAACCAGGCATCTGTAACATAAGAGTTTGTGTGATCTTTTATCTGCTTACTTTCATTACTTTACCACTAATAAACTTGTGTTGTTCAGCTATCTACGCCTCCAGTTCCTTCCAAACTACAACACACATCACTGAGTTAGATTTGGTAACAAAATAGAAAGTCTTTTATACTTACTCGCCAACTTTCTCCAAATGTCCTACTCGTCCTGTGTACAGAGTCAGACTTCCTTTCCATATTTGGGAATACCTAAAAAAATTTACAAGACCTTTTACAATCTGTCACAATATTCCACAGCTATATAATTTAACGACCTGTTAAGTTTATCTAGAGGATCATGAAAAGAAAAGGGACTTTGTTTTTAAAACTTGTACATCTACACAAAGTTTCTTGTTATTATTACTCCCAGATCAAGTTATAGATGCTTTCGCTCACTGTACTTTCATAGTCAGGGTGTAGCCAGGCAAACACTGCCTTCCCTTTACCTCCAAAGGAAAATAATAGGCCACTTAGAACTTACATGGTGATATTTCATTTGCTTTAAAGAGACAACAGAGTTGAGAAAGTTGATGAGCTAGAGTCACTAATGAATGAGTGACAGATCTGGTACTCCATAGTCTATATGCATCTGAGTGTAGCAGAAGTGAGGCCCTGTTGGGGCAGGGGGGGTTTGTGCAAGTCCTCTCACAATTTTGTGAGATTCACATGTCACTGTTTCATGCACTACCACAATGCAAATTCACAATTTCACAGAATATTTCTGGCATTTGAAGATTATTATTAATTTCACTTGGCTGATGTCGCTGTTCCAACGCTACATTGTTCATCTGTAGTAGAGATTACTATTTGCCACTTTTTATACAATAAAAGCTTGATGATCCTTTGAATCATGTTTATCATTTTAGAAAGAAGAAATTCACAACAGAGGTGTGCACAGGTTTAAATGTAATGAGGAAAAAAGAAGAAAAGAAGTATTGATCTTTCAAGTTTGAAAAGGTCAATAATTATTATTTAAAATTTTTGTACAGAAAGATTCTGGTCCAATATTCAAAATATAGACAGAATATACACAATGCCTAAGAATTTGGTGATCCACACCCAAAGAGAATTATACCCCCCCCCCCCCCCCCCACCCCTCCCCTCTTCACTCCCTGCTCCTTGACAAAGATTTTCATCAACTGTACCTTTACATAAACCATTTGTAATATACTTAACTTTTCTTCTACTTCTACTCCCACCATAAAGAAAGGAATTGCAGATTTTGGTCCAAACGAAATAAGATTCGACTAAAACAGAACCCTTTTAGCCCATCTTCAAGTAACCCTCCCCTCCCTTCAAAGAGATTCTTACTATATTTAAAACAATATTCTTTTTGATTGGGATGTCTGATCATGAATTTGACTCAAAGATTTTGAGTGTACGGTAGCGTTTACATTCGAAACTCTCCGTCCAAATTGTTTCCTCTTGGCTCAATTGCTCAGACATGTCACATTCTAAAACCACCTCCCCCGGAAATTAATATCTTGCTGACTAATTTATGCGACAAGGAATTTGAAACCCCACGACTCGACAAGAATTTGATCACATTCCGCGATCAAAATCATCAGAAAAGACGACGAACATAGCCGTTCTTACCCTCGAACAAACTTAATGATATCTCCTGGTTGAAGAATTTCTCCGACTTCGTCCCAAACAGACACCGTAATAGAGCCGGTTTTGTCGGCAACACGACATGCCCTCACAACATGGGCATCTTTGGTTTTTGTAGCTTTCCCTACAAGAAATAGCCGAGAAATTTGTCGTGAATTTAGCGTCAGAACAAACAGGGAGCGAGCGAGATGATAGGGGAAGCTTACCGACTTCCAAAACTATGAATAAACAGTGTAAGTTTTTTATGCCGGGCCGAATATCTTTGATATCGGTGAAATGTCTTGTGTCATCCGCCATTACATTCTCTCGGGTGCGAAATACTTCCTTGCGACAAATCATCGCGCACTATAAAGAGCGGATCAGTGACGTCATTGGCACGTGTTTGGAATATTGGACGGGACTACAAAATTTCGAATATTGGATCGATTACTACTTGCCATGACATGCTGGTTTCTTCTGGAAAATATAATAAATATAACAAATGGGGAGATACTGTAATTATCCCAGTATTCAAATCACAGAACAGATATATACTGTGTCTGAAAAAGTAGTGTGAACAGTAACCCTTGTTTTTGGGTCATGTAATCCAAAATGACCATGTCGGACACAGTTCTTCTTTTAACTCTGCATAGCGTTTTCGACCACCAAAAACGGATCTTCTTGAAAACGCTCTACAAAGTACCCTGCTAGCAGATTCCCTTTGATCTTCCTAGAAAAAAATTTTCGATTAAGTGCATAAATTTACAAAAACCGTATCAGGGCCGAGAATTCTTAAAAGAAAACTGAAAAAAACCCACTTGTTTCATTTTTTTATGCAAAGCCTCTTACAAGGGAGATTCAATGCTTGTACTAGTATTCAAAAATTTATTTTTACCGTAAAGTGCCTCGGCTCAACTCATGCTACTAGCTGCGGACCTGCTGGGTATCGACCGTATCTTTCCGAAAACGCTGACAGTGGCAAAAACGAATCGAAGGTAAAATTGTTCGAAATCTAGTCGGAATTTTAAAAAATGTTAACGGATTTCCTTTGATTGACGTCAACGTCACAAAAACTCAAGTTTGACCTTCTGGAAGCTCCTTCTGGAATGAAGTGTGATGTATTGCGTGACGAGCAACATTGGATAACAGACTGGGCACAAGTGTGTTCAATGGCCGGCTGCTGGCATCCGTCGTATGATCGTGGTTTGAAGTCTTTGCACTTTATTCACTGTTTTGCTTCAGTTTAGGTAAGAAAACTACACGAAAATATGTTGAAAGGGTGTTAAGTAATTATTTTCGGTACGTTTAAATGTAAGTCGTTAAATTTCCTTCGATGTGAAGAGGTTTTGGCCTTGGCATGTCAGAGATTCCAGTCTGCATTCCGTGTGTGAGAATTAAGATCTTCGGCGTGTTTTTCAAAAGGTTGTGGCGAACTGGCGTACTATTGCAGGCGTATTTTGGCGTACTTTCATTGATTGGTACATTTTTGGAGCAATTCCAGAATACCGCGCAACTGCTAACAAACTCCTAGACCTAGCCCTAACCCTAACCCAGGAAAAACGAGCATGAAACAATAGGCAATAATTGTTATTCAATAAGATGCTAATAAGTTGCGGGGTATTCTGCAATTTAGCCCATTTTTTAGGTTTCATAGAACTTTGCCGGGAGTGATTTTAGAAAACCCGAGCACTTATTTACATACCCCTAAACGTTAATTCCTTTATTGCATCCATTTTGAAAATCACTGGTGATCCTTGCAATCCGATTGGCTCTCAGCAGTGCGATTTGTTCCCAAATCGCACTAGTTTTTGCTCTAAATCACATCATTTTCTCAACCTCGACCACAGGAGAAACGAAGGGCCTACATCATTGAGTCAGACGATGAGGATTGAGCTTTGAAGTATAGACTGTTTTTGCTCTGACTCGAGAACTGCTTGAATTTCCTTGAATGAAATGTGTTTTTCCTTTGTTATGCTCGACTAGTTTTTGACACATCATGACATGACATCTAAGTCTTTCTGTTTTTCATACAAAATGAGATGTAAAAGTTCCTCTTTTTTACAAACCGGCTACTGGATCAATAAAATATTGGTGCTGACTAAAATCCTGTATTTGGGCAATTAAATTGTGCGATTTCAAAATGGATGTAATGAAGTGGTAATTGAACTTTGTGTCGTGCAATTTTGGTCTGAAATCATACTTGTGATTTCAAATCGAACTCGTGTGATTTTAAAATCGTGTGTATGATTTTAGACCAAATTGCACTCCACTCAGTTCAATTTACCATTATAAAACGAGACATGAAAACGAAAGATATTCATATTCAATGAGTAGCTGGGTATTATGGAGTTCCATCCCTGCCTAAAATCATAGTAGATCACAACATTCAACCTGACAGTTAAACATTTGACTTGAGAAAGATCAACATTACATTTTACAATAATTTTCAATTTTGTAGTTCTTATCGAATCGTTAAAACTTTAGACAACAACTTAAAAAGTACGAGTCCAAAATTAACCTATGTCGATCAACATTCAAGTTTACTGATCAACATGATCATATTTACGTTGCTCTTGACACATGCGCTGTCCATGAAAGATGAACTTTGAATTGCCAAGTTGGTTGTTGAGTAACCAAAGGCATACCAATCCCACCATAAATCGAAGTTGAGACTTCAACTTTGAGTTGAGAATTCTACATCAAATGTTACATGTCAACATGCAACTTCGGCAATCAACATTAAAGTTTTCAGATACCTAATTGTGCCATTTAGATGAAACAATAAACTTTCCACCACAACAATGATTATTTGCAACAAATTTGAATTGTAAAGCTCAAAGTCGGTTATTGAGTTGCCAAAGGCGTACCAATCCTGCCATAAATCCTGAATAATCCTGGGCAGTTAGAAATAAAATATGAAAGCTGTGAGAAGTAAATGTTGTAAAATCAACAGGGCTGGAGACTAACGGTAGCCAACTAGACATAGTCTAGTAAAAATTCAGTTTTTTGGGGGAACAGAAACTAAAACATAGACTCGTATTATTTAATGTAACAAAGCAATAATTTGAAATAGAGAAAAAGCGATTAAATTTTTTGTTTTGAGGATGATTTTCCTTTTCTGTTACGAAAGCGACGAAGGAAAAAATGAAACTGCATTGTGCTATAATTTGTTATGCGTAAAATTATGCAGAGCTTCAAGACATCACATTTCATTTAGCATAAACAAAGAGGTCATGTACACATTTTTCCCAAAAGAAAGTATCTTTCTTGTTCAAGAGTTTGAATGATTTTGAAATTGATTTTATTTCTATATTTACAAATTCAAAATAAGTTGAAACGGGGCAAATTAAGTCTAAGTTTTTTTATATTTTAAAGATAACTTCAAAGAGATTGAATAGGCAGCCGACATTTTCGTTTGTCATGGGGAACTATCGGCAAATCATCGTTGATATGAAGTGTTTGCAAGAGACATTTTTGGCATGTGACCTACAAATTAACTGCAAAACATTGTTTAGAAATTTGTATGCTGGTTTTTCCGTTGTTTTAGAGAAATAACATATGTAAAAAAAACTAACTAAACTAAACTACTTGAGTGAATGAACTTCGGGATTTATTTTTCTTGAGTGAGAGTTAGCGGTACAGGCCCAAACTTGGCCATCCGAAGTGAAAAAAATCAGCATAAAATCGAGAAATTTGGGTAAACTTTGGGATTCATTTTCTCAAGCAGGATTCAGTGGGAGACAGGGAGTTTAGTTTGATTTGTTTAGATACTTATATTTCTCTAAAATGATGGGGAAAAAAAAACAGCATAAAAAATTCTGAACAATGTTTTGCAATTAATTTGTAGGTCACATGCCAAAAATGAGGCAAACTGAGCATGAAAAATAAAAAAGGCCTAAACTTTGACATAGAATGGTGATGCTCCGAGCCCTTCAATTACTGTAGCAAGTTTCATTTGTTGTTCTACCAAGTTGCCTGCCTTGCATTTTGAGTCTGATGTTGAAACTGAGATCAGAGGCTATAGTGAAAGTGTTACTTAAGTTTTGTCAGTGCAAAAAAAAACACTTTTCTAACAGTCTTCAACTTGAGGGTACTTAAGCAATGATTGTAAATGATATAAGAAGCTATATACCAGTGACTTTTTTTTTTCAATAATTTGACCGGTCAGAAACGACTTCAGCCTTTCATCCTGTCATTCAAAAACCTTTTGAATGTGGCTGTCATGTCCGTCCAGAAATTATTTTGAGCTCTGGACTTACGCTCTAGTGTGAACCCACCATCCTTCAGGGTTGTAACTAAGAAAAAACTTAGCAGGCTCATTAACAAGCTCAGCCGGTTTCTCTGGCTTGTGCACCTTCAAAATCACCCCAAGTCTTTGTTTTCTAGTGAAATTTCAGCCGGTGATAAGTTCTCTTTCAGCTGGCGAAATTAGCCAGTAGCCAGCTCTTAGCTACATCCCTGATCCTTATGGTCAAAATATCTGGAAAGCACTTAAAAGTCATAACTTTCTAGAAACATAAAAGCACACTTACATGTACTGTCTAGTGTGAACCCACCATGCTTATTGTCGAAATCAGCTTCCTAAAAACATGCATTTTATAGAACCACATTTGGCTTCAAGCCAAGCACGGTTCAATAGCATGATGTCTTCCATTTGCTTCTTTTTTAGATTAATGCTCAAAAATTGAAGAACATGCAGATGATAATGTTGCATAATGGCTACAAATTTTAATGGGACTGAGAGTCTGAAAAATGTACAGTAGGAATATCTCCTCAAGGAGAGATGGTTTTAAAATGTAAAAACTGTGGCAAATGTATGAATTGGGCATATGTACATAAAGGCGGTCAAATCAGTGCAGCCAGTGTGATAAAATGGCAAGAAATCTGAAGTTGCACAAGATTGCACACTGTGGGGAGAAACCTTTTGCATGCAACCAGTGTGGGAAATGTTTTACTCAAGCAGGTAATCTAAAGCAACACAAGGGAACACACAGACGAGAGAAACCTTTTGAGTGCCACCAGTGTGGCAAATGTTTTAAACACGCAGGAAATCTAAAGAACCACAAACGAACACACAGTGGAGAGAAACCTTTTGAATGTGACCAGTGTGGGAAATGTTTTACTCAAGCAGGACATCTTATGCAACACAATAGAACACACAGTGGAGAGAAACCTTTTGAATGTGATCAATGTGGCAAGTGTTTTGCTCTAGCAGAAAGTCTAAAGAAGCATAAACGAACACACAGTGGAGAGAAACCTTTTGAATGCCACCAGTGTGGGAAATGTTTCAGTCAATCAGGATATCTAAAGGTGCATAAAAGAACACACACTGGAGAGAAACCTTTTGAATGTGACCAGTGTGGCAAATGTTTTACTGAAGCAGGAAGTCTAAAAAACCACAAACGAACGCACACTGGAGAGAAACCTTTTGAATGCCACCAGTGTAACAAATGTTTCAGTCAATCAGGAATTCTAAAGGTACATAAAAGAACACACACTGGAGAGAAACCTTTTGAATGTGATCAATGTGGCAAGTGTTTTGCTCTAGCAGAAAGTCTAAGGAAACACAAACGAACACACACAGGAGAGAAACCTTTTGAATGCCACCAGTGTGGGAAATGTTTCAGTCAATCAGGATATCTAAAGGTACATATAAGAATACACAATGGGGAGAAACCATTTGAATGTGACCAGTGTGGCAAAGGTTTTACTCAAACAGGAAATCTAAAAAAACACAAACAAACTCACAGTGGAAAGAAACCTGTTGAATGCCACCGGTGTGGCAAATGTTTCAGTTACTCAAAAACTCTAATGCGACATAAACAAAAACACAGTGGAGAGAAACCTTTTGAATGTGACCAGTGTTTTACCCAAGCAGGAAATCTGAAGGAGCACAAACAAACAAACAGTGGAGACAAACCATTTGAATGTGATCAATGTGGCAAGTATTTTACTCTAGCAAGAAGTCTAAAGGTTCATAAAAGAATACATAATGGAGAGAAACCTTTTGAATGTGACCAATGTGGCAAGTGTTTTACTCTAGCAGGAAATCTAAAGGAACACAAACGAACACACAGTGGAGAGAAACCTTTTGAATGTGACCAATGTGGCAAGTGTTTCAGTTACCCAGCAACTCTAACGCTACATAAACGAAGACACAGTGGAGAGAAACCTTTTGAATGTGACCAGTGTGGCAAATGCTTCAGTCACTCAGGAAGTCTAAATGTACATAAAAGAACACACAATGGGGAGAAACCTTTTGAATGTGACCAATGTCGCAAGTGTTTTACCCAAGCAGGAAATCTAAAGGAACACAAACGATCACACAGTGGGGAGAAACCTTTTGAATGTGACCAATGTGGCAAGTGTTTTACCCAAGCAGGAAATCTAAAGAAACACAAACGAACACACAGTGGAGAGAAACCTTTTGAATGTGATCAGTGTGGCAAGTGTTTTACTCTAGCAGGAAATCTTAAGAAACACAAACGAATACACAAGAAAGGGACATTTGCTTTTGAACAACATGACAATCTATTTAGTATCAGTGAATTCTTAACCAACATCAAACAAATCAAACAGGAGTGAAGCCTTATAAACTTTTCACATGTGTTTGGTCGGACTGGCAAAAGATCGTCAGGGAACAAATTGTTTGACTGGAAATGAATGTTAGCAAGATATTTTCTAAGTTTTGAAGGATCAAGCAGTTATAAGTGAAATGATAATGAGAGAGCTGTTGAGTACAACACCTTGTGGCATAAACGTTTTGCTGGATCTAACTGTTGCGAATTTCACAGGTTTTTCAATGACCCACATAAATAAGATCTCAAGAAAATGTAGTGCAGGAAAAAAATATCTGCAAAAATTTACTCCATTTACAGTGAAACTACCTCAATCGGGGCCACCCGAGGACTTTCAGCCAATCAGAGACCGATCCTTAAACAAAGAATTGGGCATGCGGACCTCACGGGAAACTGTACCATTTTTTGATTGGTTAATTTCGATCCTAAATTTATGGCCGTCTTCGAAAACTTTGCGCGTTTTCTTTACGGCTAAATATTGCAACTGAAAGCTATTGATTTTACAGTGGAATCCCGATTTTTCAAACCTCCAAGGGAAACGGAAATTGGTTCGAAAAATCGAAGGTAGTATTGACTGAAATGAAATCCAAGGGAAGCGAAACGAGTTTTGGTTCGAATAATCAGGAGTTTCGAAAAATCGAGTATTCGAAAAATCGGGATTCCACTGTACTTCTACAACAAGAAATTATTTTAGATCTGGATCTAAAAAATTCAGTTGCAAAACAAAAAGAGAAACGGCATTTTCAACATGTCGTTACTGTAAACTTCTCGTTCAAAATAAAAAGCGTTTTATTTCCATTTCCGTAGAAATAGTTTTATAGCAATCGAAGAGAAAAAATAGCAGGGTCAATCGCAGGAAAGCCGCTCAATGTTGCGTGACGATTTCATTTCCCGAATGAATGTTGAGGGTTCCAATTTTTCCGTAAAACACTTCGTTGTCGACGAAAGGATCTTTTTTTTATTTTTGGTTTGCAAAGTTTTTCAATTTCAATGCATTCAACTGCATTTAGCGTGAGAACGGTGTGACCTTTTGGATCAAAACACGAGTTTGTCAAATCAGTCGTAGTCGCGTATGGACATTTTGAACAAAATGACAGCTGGTTCCAAGTTCTTGAGCAATCTGGCGCTGTGATGCAGATTTAAGACCCTTTTGCGAATAAAGTGAGGCAAATTTCTCCCGTTATCGAAAAGTCCACCAGCCTGATTGATTCTGAGCTGAACAGACATTATTTTGACTTCTGTTTTTGGGAAGGGAACATTAACGGGTGAAAATTGAACTTGGTTATATGAAGGCAAATTTCTTTCTAAAAATGATACAGTTTCCCGTGAGGTCCGCATGCCAATTATTTGTTTAAGGATCGGTCTCTGATTGGCTGAAAGTCCTCGGTGGCCCCGGTTGAGGTAGTTTCACTGTAAATACCAAGGTGTCTGTACCAGTCTGGGAGAAAGAGCCTGAAATATTCATTATTGACTGATCCTACAAATAATAGCTGTTTATAAACTTTGCCTAATACTACAGTACCGGTACTAGTATTTTATGTGGTTTGAAACATGAGACAGCATTGTAAAATTCATTAGTTGTAAAATTCATTAATTCATAAGGGTACTAACAAATAGAAATGAGCCATTCCAATCACATGGTTAACCCTGTATTTCAGATACAACTCACTAGTGGTTGTATCTAATTTACATTCCAGATACAACCACTAGTGAGTTGTATCTGGAATGTGAATTTCACAAGTTGTTTACTACATTCGCGTCCGTGTTGTATCAGCGCTATACATTCACTCGGCTGCGCCTCGTGATTATATAGGCCGATACAACACTCCCGCTCATGTAGTAAACATTACTTATATTTCCTTGTTGTTATATACACCAAAAATCAGCAATCCTCAAAATTTAACTCCCACGAAAATGTTAACAAATTCCCAGTATAAAATGATTCTGTGTACAGTCAACTCTCTCTAAGACGGACACCGCCAGGACCGGCCCCAACTGTCCATCTTAGAGAGGTGGCCAGCTTATAGAGAGTCAAGGTAATGTGACACCAGTAATTCAGAGACCATAAAGATGAACCTTTGCACAATGAATACATGTCTGTTTTAAATCTGTTTAAAGTAACTGGAACAAAAATAACATTTGAAAAGTGGACTTGTTTGTTCTTATTCAGCACTTACATTTCCAATTTGAAGTATTTTTCACTCAAAAAAGCACTTCTCAAGTGTCCATTGACGGTTTCAAAGTGTCTTTTTTCCATCTTCGAGAGGTGTCTGTCTCATGAAAAACAGCAGGGACCAACACCAGGTGTTCGTCTTATAGAGGTGTCAGTCATAGAGGTGTCCGTCTTATAGAGGTGTCTGTTAAGAGAGAGTTAACTGTATTGTTTATTGCTGGTGGTCATAAGAGTATGTGCTCTTTGGATAATTTTCAATTCAATTTCCTTGAAGAGTTTTATTCTTATACAATACCATAATAATAACTATTTGCTTTTTCCATGTACAGCTCGCTTGGCAAATAAATACGTACACATGTACACTTAATACCAAAATACGTTGATTTTTCTATTATAGTTACTTGTAAGCTATTTTTAGGGGCTGGATTGTTTATAAGACAGTATTATTTTAATATTAAACTACAATTTAAAAAATTATCAACAGTGATGAAGGACAGGATGTTCCAGTTTCTTTATTGTATTTGCTGAAAAATGTTAGCCTGGTTGGTGGGAGTGGAAAAAAGCGGAATTACCTCTTCCACTCTAGTGGTAAGCAAATTCAAAGTTTAAAATTCTGTTTTGGTAAAATATTAAAAAAGTAACAGCAGATGAGAAAGGGCGAGCAAAAAATAGTTTTTGCTGCGTACATGTATCACTCAAATAAAATGATGCATAATGAAATTTGTATGTCATGAGTGTTGAAAACTGGATTAACCTTTTAAGTCCTGATAGTGATCATCGTCACTAAAATTTCTCAAAAATTTCTCTCGTTAATATATCTTAGAAATGGTTAAACCCTCTAAGGTGTCCTGTTTTCATAGAACCACTGAGGACGTAACAGTCTTCTTTTTGCAATGAGCTCTCTCATTCGAATGTAGGGCGTGACCCTGTCATTTATAAGGGGGGAGGAGTCGCCGAATAGTCCCAGTCACTTCATGCCACAGAACAGTTGAGGCTGTATCCACACTAAGCCGTTTTCATTTGAAAAAGGAATTTTCGCATCAGAAATACATCACACATGTCTGCCCACTATTATGTTTCTACCAAAAACTTTGAAAACATTTTTTCAGATAATTCACCGAGAAGCAGATACCGCAACGTAAGAAACCTTCGGCTCCTTTACAAAAAAATGGCATGGCGGCTCGCGTTTCGTGTTTTACGTTGTGTCGAGGGATGTGGAGACCGGGTGTGCTTCTCACAATGAGGGGTAGAAGGGGAATGATGCGGGGGGGGGGGGGGGGGGGGCAGCTGTGGGAGACAAAGGGGTGTAGATTCCCGGGGTACTCCTCTAATTGTTTGGTGAGGGTGTGCGACTAGTTTCTTAAAACGTTTTCCCGTTTTTAGACCAAAATGTGTTATTTTCTTACCTATTTTCAGTTATAAGCCTTACAATTCATTTTCCAAACGTTAGTTTTCAGGTCAAAATGGTAGTCACCTATATCCAATTAATTTGGGACTAGAAAGCAAAGCATACTCAGTTTTATACCCGAAATGTCCAATCCAAACGACTCAAAAATCGTACCTTTTAATGTAAGCGCTAGCCTGCGGTTTCTCGGGTTGCATAACTTGCGAGATAGTGTTTTTTCATCACGGACGGACCATTAGAAAAGTGATGGGGGGGGGGGGGGGGGGGGGGGGGGTGGTGGGGAAAAAACCAAAAAAAAAATCGTGCAAGGGAAAATGCCAGGAAAAAAAATTCGTGCAAAGTTCAAGGCAAAGAAAAAAAAATTCATGCAGAAGGAGAAGTCCTATTGTAGTTGTTATTTAATATATTGTTATTATTGTTGTTATTATTGTTGTTATTATTGTTATATTGTTGTTATTTAATATATAAAAGCTGCCAAAGTGCCTATTGAAAATAGCGCTCTTGGCGTTTCAAAAATTCAAAACATTCTTGGGGCCTTCCTATACTATTATTTATAAATAGTATTATAAAGGTGACAGGCCAAACACGACTCCCGCTAGTCGCAAAATGTATAAAGAAGCCTTTAGAAATGCTTTCCCAAGAAGGTCTACGAGATATTTGTTCCCTTTTGATCACCAATATAAAATGGTGACTAGTCACTATTATCTCTGTCTCAGTTTTGCATGCTCGATATGTATTGTATGACTGTTTGATGATCTTTGGGATAAAAATGTCTTAAGTGATAGGAGATTTTTATGCTGTGTAGCCATTTATGGAATTATTGTTTCTCTATGCCTTCGTTATGCTAGCTCTCTTGGCATATGTTAGGGCTTCTTTGGCTAACTTTTGTTGCAAGATATGTAGTGATCGGCTGCAGTTTTTGTTATTGTTTTGAATATGCTAGGATCAGTCAATCTCTCAGCCCGTGCAGGGGCGTAGCTACCTGAAAAAGTCGGAAAAAAAGAAAGATTTGGGACTTGAGGGTGGGGGAGGAGGTAGGGGGAGTGTTTGGAAATTGATTGTGCGTACCTCTGAAAAACTCCTGGCTACGCCCCTGCCGTGATTTAGTGTCAAAGTCTGCGGTGTGCAAGACTTGTGAGAAAGTGGATCTTTATCACGGATGTAGGCGTCTAAGATCAAAGTCTGAAGCTGCCGTGTCTCTATTGGAATCATGACTTCTTGCAGTGGCGGATCCAGGGGGAGGGTCGAGGGGGGGGGGGGGGGGGGGGGGTCCGGACCTCCCCTTTCAGACCTGTGTCTCCCTTGTGGTTCATAAAAATAATAGAATAAAATTGTTTTATACGCAGTTGTTTCACCTCCACCAATTGACTGATTGTCAATTTTTTGACTTAAACGCTTTTCGAGTTTCAGGAGCGCTGGAAAAGGCGTTTCAGAGGGTAAAATTGGAAAAATTTCCGGGCAGGCATGAACCCGGACCCCCCTTTCAGAAATCCCTGGATCCGCCTCTGTTTTAGCTCCTTGTTTTATATATAGTTCTGTTTCTGAGAAGTGTTTCTTGGAGCTTGAAGAACCTCCGTTGTTTCATCATGGCGTTATTGCATCCCGACATGGCTTGAACAGATATGATGATCTGTATTGAAAATCTCACGGACGCTAGAGAATTCTTACCGATCTTACGTTTTTCTTAAGCAAGACTCGAGTTTCGGTTCTTAGGTGAACCTCATCAGTTGCTCCCATCAGTAACTGTCTCGCGGAATAATATGAAATTATTCCGTTAATTGTACATGAAATGTTTGCCGCTTTTGTACTCTTGGGAAGGATCGAATGTTCCGTTTTCTCATTGGCTCGTTTAATTGAACCAATAGCATTGGTGTAGTTTCGATCCGACGTTAAGTTGTGTTTCTTTCTGAGGCTTTATTCTTAATTTCATAGCATGTATGATATTTTCTGACACAAAGAACAGTTCTTTTCGTGTTGTAGAGAGGAGGTCTCGTGTATGTCTCAATGAATTCAAGATACACTGCATATTTTTTCTACAACAGGCGTGTAATTCTGGTGTCAAGTTGTGTTTGCTTCATGCGTTCCATAATAGGATATAGTCTTGTGCAACGTAGCGGACTATTCCTAATATATATTTTTCAAATATACGTAATGGTCAAAAATGGTTTTTAAGTATTACACCTTTTTTTAATTAGTAAATGAAAAACAAAGCAATATTTGTCTGAAAAAAAAATTCGTGCAGAGGGTTTCACCTGCAAAAAAAAAATCCTGCACAAGCAATGGGCGAAAAAAAAAATGCGTGCAAGCTGAAAATCGCCCACCCCCCCATCACTTTTCTAATGGTCCGTCCCTTAGG
The DNA here is from genome assembly GCA_024195265.1 of Dendrophyllia cribrosa. Classification (NCBI taxonomy): domain Eukaryota; kingdom Metazoa; phylum Cnidaria; class Anthozoa; order Scleractinia; family Dendrophylliidae; genus Dendrophyllia; species Dendrophyllia cribrosa. The sequence goes on along the minus strand of JAJLRJ010000014.1, from coordinate 22,270,936 downwards.
CGATAGTCATGGTCCGGTATATTGGAATACTGGTATCTTGCGATTGTTTTTAGCTCCTTAAGAGTTTTATATTCTCGGAGCTAGGCAGTACCAATTGTCCCCAGGGCCTTCTCCGCTTTTTCAAATTCAAAATGGCGGGTCGACCCGCCATTTTGAATTTGAAAAAGCGGAGAAGACCCTGGGGACGAGGTTGCAAAGACTCGAGTTTTGGTTCTTTGGTGAACCTCGTCAGTTGCTTCTATGTGGAAAGGTCTCTTAAATTGATTTGACGTTGTAGAATTTTAGCCACTTTACATTGCTTGGGGAGGATCAAATGTTCTTACTATCTTTCCGTTGGCTTGTTTAGTTTGGCCAAATCCGATGATACACTAACCTGGGAGGACCTGGCACTAGAAAAAAAGAAGAGACTAACACTGGGCATCTTTTTTTCTTTCTGTTACATGTTGTTATTTTTATCCCAGTCGATTGTTTTTAATTCAGTTTAGCCTAGTACGAGTTGATCCGACCCGAACTGACTGATCCGAGTTGATCCGGTCCGATCCGGTTCGACTTTTGTACCTGCCTTTAAGCGCACCCCATGTTAAGCGGACACTAGCTTGGGTCCCGATTATTTCTTCCACTATTCGACTTTTAAACGTACATTGAGTTGATTAAAAGAAAAAAAATGGGAGTTAGGTGCACTTTAAATTTTTTTAAAATTATAGCGCTAAAATTTAGTTTCCCAGACGTTTCGAGGCTGCTGCCTCTTCATCAGTGAGTTTGACAGTTGCGTTCAAACTCACTGATGAAGAGGCCTCAGCAGCCTCTAAACTTTCCGGTGAAAGTGAGCTGGTTGACTTCCGGAAGACTTCATGAATCAACGCGTCAAACGCGGTGGTAATTGCCCATGTGGAAAAGAAAGTAAAATGGTCCTGTTTGAGCAAAGAACGTTATATATAGTACCACAGCGAAAGGATACATAGATCTTTTTCCGTCTTTGTACACAAACCGTTGCAACTAAAGCGGTAAAAATGGTGCTATCTATCTTTCTATCCTGGGTTTGGGTGCGTTTCTGTGGTGGTGAGTCAGGAAGTCTTAGGAAGATATTGTTTGCCGTTTTTCCCTATACTATTTCAAGATTTTTACTGATCCAGAAGACCAAGATAAGACGATTGCTTTGTGGTTATTAAATGTTTTTATTGCATAGTGGGTTGTTGTCTTTCCTTATTAATAAACTACTAAATAATTAAAACAAACAGAAAGAAACGATAGAAAGTAATACAAATGTTACATACAACAACAAAATGAATAAACTATTAAATAACAGAATTTTGTTTAAAAATATGCAAATTTAAAATTAACATCAATAGGAAAAAAAAAGAAAAACCCCTACAGGACAAGCCCGCGAGCAAGCTGTGCTGGGTTAAAGGGGATTAGGGAGGCCCTCTCATTCCCTCCCTAATCCCCTTTAACCCAGCACAGCCTGCTCGCAGGCTAGTCCTCTATCCTATCTATCCTATCCGTCAAAATCATTTTAGGGATTCTACCACTTCTAAATATTTTATTAAAAGCGTCTGCTACAGTTTTTTCTTTTTTATCTTTTAAAACTTCAATTCAACCATATTTACTGAAAATACCAATCACCATCAAAAGGTATTTTACACCCTTGTTCCATTCACTGAATTTTCCCATTAACACTGGAAAAGTTGAAAAATCCTATAGTATGTAAAAAACATGTAAAAAACATGTAAATAACATGTAAATCCTCAAGAAGATACTGTAAATGAAAATTTACATGATTTTCTCATTTACATATTTGAGAAATCCTGTAAAAAACATGTTAATTATGGAAAAGATCCTGTAAATTTCTCAAAACAATCCTGAAAACAAAAATCGATTTTGATAAACATTTTAACAAGAAAATTAACGATACGAAAACTACATGACATTTCGATGACTTAATGTTATCATTGTCGAATGCAGCTTCGGTATGTTTTCTGCCAGAGCTTGGTCTTGAAGCCTGCGAAACAAAACAAAAAACAGCTGCAGTGAGCAGAAGTCTGTCTTGTAGTAGTCTGTCAAAAGAAAAGTGGGCAGCACACAGCAACTGATCTTGACCGGTTTCATCTGATACATGAACAAGATTACGCGAGGAACGTATTTTATACACACCATTTACACTTCAACATTACATACAAGTAACATCGACAAGAATTAGAATTATTGTCATTTACAGTAGGTGTTTGAAAGTCTCTTGTTCTACCCATTCTGTTGAGACAAGAGCAGGTCCAATACAAAAATATTGGCGTTAAGTAGTTTAGCAGATATTTGCTTTCTGCACGTTCTGCTCTGAATTTCATTGTGTTATACAATGAGTGTTGAAAAATAGTTCGAGTTAGAAGCAAATTCTAGTTATCCAAGTTGGAGTTATCCAAGTTAAAATGACTTATTATAACAATAGGACCAAATCCAAGGGAAATCGAACTTTGTTCAAGTTAGCGGGGAGTTCCAGTTATCCGAGTTCAAGTGAGCGGGATTCTACTGTACATGTACATGTGACACTCAACCAATGCAAGACCCTGATTAACCTGGATGTCAAATTAACAAATTTACACCGGTTTTCCGTGGTGTGGACTCTTATTTACCACGATTTAGGTCATCACATGGTCAAAATGTTGTGGACTCACGAGGCGCAGCCGAATGAGTCAGCAACAAATTTTGACCATGTGATGACATAAATCGTGGTAAATAAGAGTCCACACCATGGAAAACCGGTGTAAATTTGTTTTTTACAACAATATTTAGAAAAAATACAAGGAAAAATCAAAGTCTTGTTACAAAACATGACAGCAAAGAAAGAGCAAGTGTTGTCTATAACTTTCTCGCAATCCGATTGTTTTTTTTTTTCAAGCGCGCGTGATGTTAGCGTCAGCACCGTTGTCTGGACTCTCATTTACCACTCACGCCAACCAATCAGATTGCGAGTTTAGCGGCAATTGTGGTAAAAAAACAAATTCATCTAATATTATTTGATAGTAAAGACTGTTCAGAGAATCCTATTTTAAATAATAAATAATAAATTTATATAGCGCTAATACTATAAAATAATTTTCCTGTGTGCTCACCATTGCCATGGTACAGTTGGTTTAGCCGCCAACTTAAAAGACAAGGGAAAATAATAGGGGACTCTGATCTGCAGTCTTTTACAGTAATTGTGTTATTGAAAGAAACATAACGCATAGTATAAAGCATTTATACTATTTATTTATAAGCCCAGTGGTTTCTTTTGGGCTTCTTTGCTCTAAAATTTTATATTTAATATGTACTTTAACTGTTTACAATATAGGGCAATAAAAACTTGGGTCTTTCTGCATGTACCCGTACTCATTGTCTTCTATTGTTTGTGAGGTATTGTATTTTTGGTCTTGTTAGCATTTGTATTATTGTCGTTCTTTGTTCCTTTTGTTTTACGTCATCTGTGCTCCGGTACACACAGAAAGAACAATAAACTTGAACTTGAACTTTAAAACAGCCTACTTACATACAGTGTAATATTCACCACATTAACACGGCTAAAAAGCTTTTGTTGTAGCGCTGACAAGTTTTAATGTCTCAGGCGCATCCAAGGATTCTGTTCGGCGGATTTGAATCACTTCTGGGGTGGAAGTCATATTGCTAGCGCTGCGGAAAAGAAAGGAACAGGAGCTACATGTAAGCAGAAGCTTTTTCCCCCAAGAACAGTACATTAAGCTCAATATTTGAAGGATAAAAATCTTGCGATAGAAAAATTGTTTTATATCGCCTGATTAGGGGCCGATCGTTAATTACACCCTGGGGAGGGGATTTTCTGAAAAATCTGGTGTATGAAAATTGTCCCCCCCCCCCCCCCCCCCCAATAAACATTCAAACAAAAGTTTACCCCCCCCCCCCCCCCCCTTACAATTCGTCAAATGAACTTGCTTAAATTACTTCTTTCCTTATGCTCCTATTCAAATTCCAGACATTTGAACAGTTGGTATGAATTTGTAGAGTCATCACTGATCGTTGTCCTGTTCACCAGCAAATTTGTTCCCAGGTTCTCTCTTCTTCATGCCATCGCACCAGGTTCATAAGGGAGTTTTAGCAAACATGACGGCAATGGCAGCGAGAGTGGCACAAAACAATAGGTTTATGAACGAAAACAATGTCTCTGCACATGCGTTTTACATTTGATACATTTCTTTGCCGTTCCCTGCAGAACAACAACGTCAAATGATCAAATGATAGGTTTTGTGGAGAACGTGAACACACAATGGTTAATTTTCCTTGCTCTATTTGAACTTGACATCTGTCCCTACGAACTCAGCTCCTGGGCAATTCAGTCACATCAGGCAAATTAAACAATTTGGAACAACTTCAAAGTAGTTTAAATGAGCGCAAATTCTTTCATTCAATGTTGTTTTCTTTCGCGTTGCCGTCTCACGGCAACAGCAGTGAAAGCAACACAAAATGTTAATAAGATGACGTCAAATCAAGACTCGTTTATTATACAACTACTTGTTTCCACCTCTAAGTAATATTTTTTACAAATCAATTGACTATTAACAGTTTTTATTTAGTATTTCTTAAATTGGATATCCTTAAGCTGTGAACTGCATATTGTAAATTGAAGTAGAAATAATGGTAAGGTTTTTATTTCACTTCATCTAATTAGCATTTTGTAAATTCAAATCTCTATAACTCAATAACACGACATTAAAAACAAGAAATAGATGTTAAAAACAAGAAATATTTCACCATTCGACATTGAGTTGATTAAAAGAAAACAAATTGGGGTTACATGGTTAATCAGTACATAAAGTTACAATATCACAAGGAAATTTCCCGTTTGCTCACCTCTATGTAACAGCGACGTGCATTGAAAAGGGAGTGGAAAAAATCCATCTGTCCACTAGCAAATTGTTATATGGTATTATATATGTTGTGGTTCAATTTTTTCTTTGATTTGATAATTTCAAACCAGTTTGATTTCTGTTTTCCTTTGTCTCAGAATATCATAATGAATCTGAGACAAAGGAAAATATAAACTAAACTGGTTTGAAAATTTTTAAACCAAAGAAAAATTTGAGCCAAAACACATACACCTAATATCAAAAAGCAAAAAGCAAAAAACCAAATAGGAATTAATTAACCATGTGATGTGATTAGAAATTCGCTAGAGGAATCAGCGTCAAATTGCATCAAAATGACACCAAGAAACTGAATGTTGCAAGGTATGATGATTATATGCTAATTAATTCCTATTTGTTTTTTTGCTTTTTGCTTTTTGATATGACAACATTATTGCAATAAGGTGTATATATAAAACTCTTCAAGGAAATTGAATTGAAAATTATTCAAAGAGCACATCCTCTTATGACCACCAGCAATAAACAATACAGTTAACTCTCTCTTAACAGACACCTCTATAAGACAACACCTGGTGTTGGTCCCGCCCTGCTGTTTTTCATGACAGACACCTCTCTAAGATGGAAAAAAGACACTTTGAAACCGTCAATGGACACTTGAGAATCATTTTATACTGGGATATTGTTAACATTTTCACGCACAGCCAGGAACAATTTTTTGCTGATCTAAGTTTTTCATGTACTGTACTTGTTTGTATATAAAAACAAGGAAATATAATGCTGTCTTGTTTGTTTAAATACTACTTTAAATTTTCTATACAATTCAACGGCTATGGTAACGTGCAATTTCAAACCACATGAAATACTAGTACTGTAGCGTTACACAAAGTTTAAACAGCTATCATTTGTAGGATCAGTCAATAAAGATTATTTCAGGCTCTTTTTCCAAGGCTGGTATGGACACCTTGGTATTAAAATGGAGTAAATTTTTGCAGATATTTTTTCCTGTAGAAATTAGATCCTGCGGAATTCCACGCGACACTGCTTTGTACTCACCAGCTCCCTCATTATTGCTTATTATTTCACTTATACCTGCATAATCCTTCAACAATTACAAAATGTCTTGCCAAAATTCATTTCCAGTCAAACAATTTGTTCCCTGATTATCTTTTGCCAGTCCAACCAAACACTTGTCAAAAGGTGATAAGGATTCACTCCTGTTTGATTTGTTTAATGTCGGTTAAGAGTTCACTGATACTAAATACATTGTCATGTTGCTCAAAAGCAAATGTCCCTTTCCTGTGTATTTGCTTGTGTTTCTTTAGATTTCCTGCTTGAGTGAAATACTTGCCACATTGATCACATTCAAAAGGTTTCTCCCCACTGTGTATTCTTTTATGTACCTTTAAACTGTTTGCTTCAGTAAAACACTTTCCACACTGGTCACATTCAAAAGGTTTCTCTCCACTGTGTTTTCTTTTATGTTGCATTAGATTTCCTGCTTGAGTAAAATACTTGCCACACTGGTCGCATTCAAAAGGTTTCTCTCCACTGTGTGTTTGCCTGTGTCGCTTTAGATGACCTGCGTCAATAAAACATTTCCCACACTGGTCGCATTCAAAAGGTTTCTCCCCATTGTGTATTCTTTTATGTTTCTTTAGACTTCCTGCTTCAGTAAAACATTTGCCACACTGTTGGCATTCAAAAGGTTTCTCTCCACTGTGTGTTCGTTTGTGTTTCTTTAAACTTCCTGCTAGAGTGAAACACTTGCCACATTGGTCACATTCAAAAGGTTTCTCCCCATTGTGTATCATTCTTTTATGTACCCTTAGACTACCTGAGCAACTGAAACATTTGCCACACTGGTAGCATTCAAAAGGTTTCTCTTCATTGTGTATTCTTTTGTGTTCCTTTAGATATCCTGATTGTCTGAAACATTTGCCACACTGGTGGCATTCAAAAGGTTTCTCTCCACTGTGTGTTCGTTTGTGTTGCGTTAGATTTCCTGCTGTAGAACAACACTTGTCACACTGGTCACATTTAAAAGGTTTCTCTCCATTGTGTATTCTTTTGTGTACCTTTAGACTTCCTGAGTAACTGAAGCATTTGCCACACTGGTCACATTCAAGTTTCTCTCCACTGTGTTTTCTTTTTCTTTCTGCCATTTTATCACACTGGCTGCACTGGTTTGACCTCTTTTATGTACATAATAAAATTTTATTTATGCTTGATTCATACATTTGCCACAGTTATCATTTTCTCCATGAAGAGATATTCCTAAATTTTTCAGAATCTCAGTCCCATTGAAATTTGTAGCCATTATGCAACATTGCCATCTGCATGTTCCTCAATTTTGAGCATTAATCTGAAAAACAAGGAAATGGAAGACATTATGTTATTGAACCTGGCTTGGCTTGAAGTCAAGTGGGGTTCTATAAAATGCACATTTTGGAGGGGCTGATTTGACAATAAGCATGGTGGGTTCACACTAGACAGTAAGTGTCCTTTTATGTTTCTAGAAAGTTATGACTTTTAAAGTTACTGTGAACTTTCGATGGTGCCTTCCAGAAAATCTTTCATACCTGTGCTATTATGTTAACGAAATCCCAGAAAACTATATTCATATCACTGTAAAGCTAATACATTTTACATTCCAAAAATAACAATTATTTTAAATTTCCTTTTTTCCCTTTAGTTAAGCGTGCGCAAGCCTTAAACACAAAACCGACGGTGTTTGCTTCATTGAATTACTAGCCTCCATGTTAGAAAATCAAAACAAACTGGTCCATGTCACTCAAGAGTTAATGGCCTAACAAAGTGTGTGAGGCTTTTTCAATATTTTCATTGCTTCCCGAGTAAATCCACTTTGAAGTTGGACAATAAAAATTGTTCTATGCGTGTGACGCATGACACTTTGGGGTGCCACAAGAAAAGTAGCCCCACACACTTTGGTGCTTTAAAAAAACTTTAAAAATAATGACCTTGCACTACGTGCTCGGTCATTATTTTTAAGAAGGCCTCGGAGCTCGGGCATTTCTTTTTCTCTTTGTCATAATTCTATTCACTCATCATCTCTACAATTCTGCTAACTAGAAATTTCTACTTTGGCTTTAATGGTCAAATTGGAAAATGTCAGGAATTGGGACAAGCGTAGACAACCGTGTGAAATATGCAAATCGCCGCAGAGAATATGCTATGACCCTCAATAGAATATGCAATGACGATGCAAAATGCGCTCCCAATTGCAATGTAAACAAGATAACATATAATGCAAGATTACTGATAAAGTTTAGCAGGAAAAGTACAAGAAGGCGCTGTACTCCAGAATGGGATTACCGCACCTATAGCTACTTGCCAACTATTCCCTTAAAACTCTTTTTTAAGAGTATCTCAAGTTCTTTTAACGATTTTGCTAACCTTCTTTCAATGTTATGTATACTAGATTAATGTTATATCTTTACAAAATTTAAAAACGCTAAAATAATGCAAAATGGGACCAAAAAAGGTTCACAGTACCCTTAATAAGTGCTTTCGAGATATTTTGACCATAAGGATAGTGGGTTTACACTAGAGAACTTAAGTCGGGTCCTATGTTTCTAGAAAGTTCTCAGCTGCCTTTGAGACTTCAGTATTAAATGTTTCAAAAAATTGTTGTTGTTTTAAGTGGCTGACATGCTTAATAGGGAGATCTTGTTGTTAAGGGTAGTTGTCTTCTTGTAGCCAAAAGTCATACAAAAACTACAGAATCCATTGATTGTGTTTTTTTATTATTTCACAGTTTGAGCTCACAAAAAGTGAAATTGAATGGAAATGAGTATCGACATGAAAATGGGGTTGCTTGTAGCAAGGAACTTGATTAAACTTCAATTTGTATTTTACATTGGCAACTTGATAAAGGAGTTTTTGTCTTGAATTTTGAAATTCAACCATAATCAGTTTTTAGTGACACAAACTGGAAAACTTAAATTTTTGACAAATGAACTGAACACAATGTGACCTTCAGAGAATCACTCTGATAACATCTTTTTATGCAAACAGTCTTTTATTGTCCCACAAAGGAATAAAAAAAGGTGTTACAGTGCACAGTGCAAAAGCTAAGTAAGTAAGTCCAATTGAAGGGCTCCCTGCAATAACGTCCTCAGTGCGTTTTTGGAAAATTTTCACAGAAATCCTGGATTTTTGGCCTCCAAAGGGACTCACTTGCCAAAATTATGACTGGATCATGTACATATGACTGAAAGGATTTAATCCAGGTCAACAAATCTTCCATCTTCGAACAGAATAATTTTTTATTTTGAAAAGATAAATAGGGTGTCCTGGGAGCCATAGGGTGTCATAGGGGCCCAAAACATTTTCTCAAAGATGTGGATTTTCTTCCCCATTTTGGAGCTGTTTTAAGTACCTTAACAATAATAAATCATTGATTTGACAAAACTGTGCTTTTAAAGGCCTAAAACATACAATTTTAGTGAAAGTTACCAAAAACGCACTCAGGACGTTGTTGCAGGGAGCCCTTCAATTACAGTGGAATTGGTAGGAAAAAAGTATGTTTAACCCATTCACACCTGAGGATTTTTACGTTTTTGAGTGATTTTCTGCATACACACGCCCCATAGGATTTCGTGACTTCATATTTGGAGTTACCATTGAAAGTGCTGCTGTTCTAAAACACTGAAGGCTCGAGTTTACTAGAAACGTCATTGTGACGATCTCATTTTGCTTGGTTGATTTGCAATAAAGGGTCCAATATGAATTATCTACGATTTTTGGTAAGTTCACAGCCATTTTTCATCTTTAGTAGCTGCCTGGTGAGCATCATTAAGCTTGGAGGTAGTTCAGAGTCCACTTCTCAATGAAGCGAGTTAGGTGTTGTACTTCGTTTACGAATTTGGCTCGTTGCTCGTTGAACTGGAAAAATGGCCGCCTGGAAACGAAGTAGCTTTGGGACTCGACTCTGGATGAATTTCTCGACCTACCGCGGCATATTTTGGAAGTTGCGACCACAGGAGAACACAACAAGCGCAAAATTTCGGCGGTGGGTCAGAGTGGCTGTGGACTTAGTATATATATGAAAATTTTGGAGGACGGAATGGGCGCTGTCCAAAAATCTGTTTATTTCCCAGCATGCAGTGCGGTTGTGATGTTGAAAATCGAGGCAAGGTGAGTATGCACTAGTATAAGAAGCTGTAGCTAGGCCCGAGCAACGAATAAGAGCAAAAAAATTCACTGCTAAGCTAGGACTAGGACTGAATTTTGCTGTAAATGTTGACTTTTGGATTTGCCACGATGATTTGAATAAAAAAAACTAAAGGCAAAAACGTGATTTTTGTTGTTTTTCTATGACGTTAAAAACGGTAATTTTTGTTACTGTCCAAATTCAAACGCTGATATTCTGCAAAAATCGCTGACTTTTTTGTGTTTATTGGGTATCTCAATTTGAAAGACTTTCTAGTCAATGCTCACAACTGCTTGTTAAGGCAATGTTCGCACGATTGAGAAAGTTACAATTTTTTAAAGCAGTGGAGTCTTGTACGGGCGGTTATGGGCGGTTCAGGTGTCAATGGGTTAAAGTGATATTTATTTCTTTATTTCTCCAAAAATTAACAAGTTTACAAGAATGAATAATTAAGAAATAAAGAGAAAAGGGGCAAAAAATAGTTAAATTAATACCTTGCCCTCATAGTTGGAAAATATAAAGGATATTTACTGCGGATTCAGGTTGAGCGTTTAACGATCTTAGTTGTCGCGTTCATTGTCACGGTTGATTGATCGCGTTGCGAAGCAAAATGACAGCCGTTGCTAGGCGGGAATGACGACGTTCTGTCTGGGTAAAAGCACGTTGTCGCTCGTCTGGCGATTTCTTTTCTAGAAGAGTTATTCGCGTCTTGGATCTTACCAGTATCATGGCGATTGAAATCAAGATAGAATACTCCTACTATTCTACAAAAAGAGTAATTCCAGTATTTTTTGTTGAGGAAGACCTGATGAGCCTAGAATACAGCGCGTTTGTAGAAAGAAAGAACGTCGTCATTCCCGCCTAGCAACGGCTGTCATTTTGCCTCACAACGCAATCAACCAACCGTGACAACGAACGCGACAACTCAGACCGTTAAACGCTCAACCTGAATCTGCAGTAATTAAGTGGATGTAAGGAGAAAATGCTAATAACATACAATAAACAAATCAACACATGCACACATGCACACACACACATATGAAAGCAATAATTATGTATATAAAGCAATTAAGTCAATCTAGTATTGGGAATATAAGTAATGACTGAAAAGAGATTTCTTAAATAGATTTTTAGTAGGCTTAGAGCAGATGGAAAGGGGAAGATTGTTCCAAAAATATCGTCCAATAATGGTGGGAGAGAACTTTCTAATGTTTGTTCTATAAAAGGGAATATATAGTTGTTCTGAAGAGGCATTACGAGTATTATAGCTATGTTGTTCTGTATAGCTATGTTGTTCTATGTTTAAAGTGATACAAGTGTAATTGATCATGGTGGTTGCAAAAAGGTAATAATAATCAAAGAATAGTTTTGAAGGAAGCTGCACAATGTCAGGGGTAAGAGCGCTGAGTTTTGGCAGGCAAAGATAACAAGGTTTGAAGCTTGATCATAGATTGAGAGAATATTAACCAGGTGATCCCACGTTTTTGGTAGATCAAGATTCCCTTTGGATTCAAATTTTCATAGAAATGTTTTAGTTGTTTCAGAAAACCTTCTAACTTAGGTCCTACTTCTTCATTATTACAGATCCAAATGTAGTATCTGGCTATAAGACAGCTAAAGTTAATTTGATTTTGACTTTTAGAAGAGTCTGGCCTCAGAACAAGTGCTACTGACATTTGTAAAATATAATGAGCAGCCAAAACATTGAAGGAAGTTTAATAGTCGTGAGATTAATGAGCTCCAGAAAAGCAAGACCTTAGGACAGGCACAGAAGAGATGGCTAAGTTTTTTTATTACATTCCCACAGAAAGTGCATTTTGGGTTATTTATTAGCCCGATTTTAGTCAGAAAGTCATTAGTTGAAATCCTTCTATGTAAAAGTTTAAACTGGAACTCTCTCACCCGTGTGCTTTTGGTGTATTTGGCAGCTACTGTAACTGGTAGGCCTTAGACCACTGGGGTGTTTCACTTGTAATGTCATTGAGGTCAATCATCCATTTTTGTTGACTTCGGGTTGGAGGGATACATTTTTTTAACATTAGTGTCAAGTATACTAGCCGGCTTCCAGATAAAGATTTTTGTAGCTCTGTAGAGAAGCTTTCGTAATCAACGTTTTTAGAACAGCTGTTCTGACAGGTGTTCCATAGAGCTTTCAGTGATGTTATCACTCCGTAATACTTTAAAGTACAGACGTTAAGATTGTATTTAATATGGAAGTCTTTTAAACTTAAAAGCTTATCCGAATCGTCTTTTAAGACTAACTTTTTTAACACCTTTTTGAAACCAGTTGGAATAAAAAATTGGATGGTTATCAATCCTTATTAGTGAATTATGCCATATGATTTGATCAAGAAATTGCATTTCAGATGTTATTTGGTTCTCAAAAAAAACTTCAGTCCAATTCGAAAGTACCTCTCTGGTAAAGCAGTTTTTAATTTCAAAAGTCTTTTTGATTCCAAAGGAAAGAATAAAAGAGGCTGTTGATGTCTCTGATGACTTTTTCATTTCTGCGTAGCGATGTGAACACGTAAACAAATTGAAAGGCAGCGAGACTCTTTAAAACTGTTATTTTCCCTAAAAGAGTAAGCCTGAGAAAGCTCCATGTACTTAAGATATTTCGAACTTTTTTAAATTTTTCTTGATAGTTTAAATGCAAAGTTACTTTGGGTCAATAGAGAACCAAACACCTATGGCTTCTACTTTAAGATTAGGCCATTTAAACTCCCTCCCAGGAAGGGGGATTTCCTCTTTCCTTCAATTTGCTCCGATCCAAAAAGCTTCCATTTTCTTATTATTGAGTCTGAGGCCAGAAACCTTGTAATAGTCATCTAATAATCCAAGGAAAGCAAGAAAGGAGTTCCTTGATCCATCCAAAATGAGCGTGGTATCATTTGGGTACTGACTTATCTTAATTTCTCTTTCATTTACAGTAATGCCTCTGACAATTTTGTTTTTGCAAAAGGCCTTTGCTAGTACTTCTCTGCCTCAGATAAAGAGATACGGCGAGAGAGGGCAACCCTGTCTAACACCTCTTTGGATTCTGAAGTAATCGCTGGCCCATCCATTGTTCAACACACGACTTTCCGGGGCACCATAAAAGAGGTTCACCCATCTTGTGATGCTAGTCCCAAAGCCAAAAAAAGTGAGACTATTTTGGATGAAAGGCCATTCTATTGAGTCAAAGGCTTTTTCAAAATCTAGAAAGATAAGTATGCCAGGTATAATCAGAAAAAGGACGAACATGCCATTCCATTATTTATTGATGCTAATACTCTGCCCCTGAGCTTATATCTACTTTGAAACAATTTCTAAATTAATGTATGAAGTCTCGAATAAGCTTGCGCCAAAGAAGATCACGAATCTGTTTACTAATGTTTCCCAAGTGCATTCTTATAACACCAGAGCTTCAGCTTCTAATAACTTTACATTAAAGGTGCAAAGTTGGAAATTCAACGAAAGTCCTTTTCGAGGGTAGGCGCAAAGGTCTGGAATGCGCTGCCGAACACCTTGAAAACACTCCCTAAAAATGCTTTCAAAAATAATCTACGAAAATAATACTACTCCTCAAAACACTTGATAATGCTGATTCGTATATTAATGTGCCCACGATTAAATAGACATCAGGGTGGGATGAAAATGAAAAAATCAGCTTGCCCTTTGGGCAAGCTGCCACTTTAGTTTACTAGCCCGGAGCTCTGAAAAGCTAGCCCAAAAGTAAGTTAATTATTAAAAACAAACAAATTTAAACAAGGGATGAATATTACACCAAGAGGCGAAAAATCTCCAACTGTGTTCGCTCCCGACGGCAAATGTTGCGGAATAAATTATAAATAACGAGAAAAACTTACTTTTGCACTGGTTATGAAAGTTATGATCGATTGATCAATGATACTAGTACTCTTATTCGAAGTCTTTTGCCTTTTGATAACGTAAAATATCTTGCAAGCCTTTTCGGAAGTTTGATACAACAAAAATAACACATTTTATATTACGTGACTTGCTTGCGAGTATCAAGAGATTAAATTACGCACGCGTTCTACCCGTACACGGCAAACGGCAGCTTGCAGTTTATTTTCCTTACTTTTCCTCGAATCGTAAAATGAATCCACTAGCAAAATCGAAGTTAATTCACATGTTTATGAGTTTGAGAAACGTGAAACTACTCACTTTCCCATGGAAATGGCAAACAGCAGACGGCAAAAATATTTGCCGTTCGTGGAAAAAACAATCTATCCAGTATTAATTAACGCAACGACTGTGTCGGGAAATGTTCAAGTTGTCTAGCTTGCTTAAAGAAAACAATCTTAATCGACAAGACAGATCCTAACTGGTTTACTTTGAACTTAAAGGGACACTGTCACCTATTTTTAATATCACTTTGAAAAGCCAAAAAACCTATTTGTTTCGATGGAAACCTTAAAATAATGGTCCAGTTTTGTTAACAAATACTCTACCAGTGCACAGAAACTAATATTTGTTATTTTTGGCTGCAGATGGCCAGGATGGAAATGGATTGCAACTTGAAAAAATTGGCCAATTTTTTCAAGTTCCTCCCAAGAGTCATGGAAAAGTTGCAGAAAAACTTATTATGGTTTGTTCTTCCTTGAAGAAATCACTTGATATTATCTTCTTGGTGTTCTAAAAGCAATTTTATGTTTGAGCAAAGGTACTTTGTCATATATTTAGTGTATTTTGACCAAAACACAGCAAAATCTGCGTGACAATGCCCCTTTAATACAATGAAAACAACAGTGATTTTAAAGACCTAAAAGCAGAGGAGTGAGAACACAATTACGGCCGCTACTGTACATTATAATTATTTACGAAAACGCATCATTTAATAGACAATATTCGTATTCTCGGTATTGAACTGGAACTAGCTTGCAATGGAGGCTCATGCGGGAGAATATCATTAAAAATATTTGCATGTGAAAAGATGCCCCGCATGAGCCTCGTCTGCAAGCTAGTTCCAGTTCAATACCGAGAATACGAAAATCGTCTATTCCATTTCTTTTGTTCGCCGTTGATATCTTTCTTTTAATTCTTAAGGTGGCTCGATATAGTTTTTTTGGCGCGCGCAGATTGGGTTCTAATTTACCCGCGGGACTTTTAAAAATTTGAGTCATCCAAGAAAAAAGATAAACAAACATGGCCGCAACACTCCTTTCGCAATTTTATTTTTGCGCCGGCCTGGTTGACTGTGTTTTTCGCGTGTATGCAAGCTAGGTTTACATTCTTCTTTCTTTGGTGGTAATATGATTTACCGAGAAAAAGAAAACAGGGCGGTTAAAGTTCCCTGACAAGAATGCAGTGAAGAATGGTTTCGCGATCGACAACTCAGCCCCGCATCGACGCAATTTTCCTCTGAATACGAGAGTTTATTTTGGGCTGTTTTTAGGGGCAGTGTATTTTCTTAATCTAAACTCTATTAAAAGAGTAATGCAGAATGTGTTGGGAAAGACAGTTCATCTTCTAATAAGAACAAACAGCAATAGAGCGTGTGCGCGACGAAGTTCCCACCCACTGCATGACATTTGTGGTCGATTCTCGTCATCAATTAGATAAGAAAATGCACAAAAAAGGGTTATCCAGCTACGAACCACCAGAGGAAATAAAAAGCAAAAAGGAAGCAGACGTTGTATGGCTTTTAATGAAGCAGCAAATCAGAAATACTCAAAAGAGAAAATTAGGAAATCTTCGATCTGGCATTCAAGAAAAGACACAACAACACGGCTACAGTGATTATCAATTTGTAGTTTTTGACACGGAGACAACTTCTTTAGATAAAATAGCAGCTATAACTAAACAGGTAAACACTTACAATTGACTATGTGCATTTTCCCAAAATGCAATATCAGCTACTACGCTTCTCAGTCGATTTAACAAACTGTCAGTGGAATCGATAAATGGCCAGAAAACGTTGCTCAAAGAAAACGTTCCAGTGCATACTGTTCATCTGAGCGATTTCACCACTTTTCTCTCCAGTAATGCTATCGCAAATTGCCACAGTGTTTTGATCGGCCACAATTCTTTTGTTTTGACACTCCCACATTGCTACGCTGTCTTAGGCTCTCTTCTCCGCAAAGGCTCCTATCAGTTAGGCATGAGTTCAAAGAAACACTTTCATCCATGAAAAATTCTATTCGCCGACAGTCTTCACCTTGTCAAAACACCCGAATCGCTCAATCCGGGAGGAACGCCCTGTAGAAGCAATCTTCCATCGGTTTTAAAATCTGTTTTTAATGAAGAGCTTTTTAGCAAATGATGCTTTGGAAGATGTCTTTGCTCTCCATCGCGTATTTATTATTATTTCAATCCCCGTCGTTGTAAACAACGGCAATGTAAATCCCGCCTCCTTCGCTTTCGAAGACATGGTATTTTTAGACGAACGCTTCCAGCGTGTGCAATTTCAGGGATAACATCTTTTCTCAGAGTAATAATGGGCTGGTAAAGCAAAGCCTCCTACAAAAAATTGCAGAAAGTGGCCTGTCCTACCAGGACTTACAGTGTCTCTAGAGAGGCTCGCAATTTTGAGCAGAGCGCCGACAGCAGCGATTCCATCCACACCACGAGAAACAAAGCATCCAGCGATTTTAGCCAGAATTGTTAATCATTTCGAAGGCAAGTGATGAACCAGCCATTACTAGACACGATTCATCCAAAAGATAACAGTTTCTATCTCACAAAAAGCTGCACAGTGCGAAAGAGATTTGTCTATAAATGAATAAACAAGAATAACATCCGCAAATCGACCACAAAATCCGCGTGGAGGAGTGGCGTAACAACTGCCACGCATGCGTAATTGCCGATCTTGTCGTGTCAAAATTTTCAGAAATTTGAAACTTTCGAAGTCCACACTTCCGCTTCCGCTCGGTAAATTTTTTTCATTTTTTGCATGTTGACTTCGTTCTATCCAAAGTGCGTTTTACGCGATTTTCAAAAAATTCTGTCAACAGAGAAAAAAATTACCAACGAATTCTAAAAAACGCGTTTTTTCTCTAAAATTTCTGACAGATTTTTTTTAAAGTTGGTACTCGGGTAGAACACAGGGGTCGAAGGCCGTATGCAAAATTTAAACAGAATTCACCGTGGAATTTTAAAGATAATTGAAGATATGTCTGTTTTGAGGCCCTACTTAAAAGCCCAATGGCGTTGCCATGGCAACGCCAACCTCGATACATGTATGACAAATTAATACTGTAATATTATCTTGATTTCGGGGTAAAATGTGATGACGATCAGCAAAGTATAACTCTAATTGTTTTGCCTCCACATATACTATACAGGGAAACCAAAATACTATATCGAGCCACCTTAACTTAATGATGAGAAAAGGCAACAAATATTGCTTGCCCGTCGGGCAAACTCCGACAAAAAGACACTTGCCCGACGGGTCGCATCACTAGCCCCGGGCTATCGGACAGCACTTTTGTCGCGCCCTGGACATGATTTCTTGACATTCTCCTTTGTTTTATTTTATTTTGACGTCTGAAAATAATTATCTGACTTGTTAAATGTCTCACTCAAAATCTTGTAAGACTCAGTTTCTTTATTTATCTATGTACCAATTTATTTATCTCCGTATTTTATTTGTAATGTGATTTCTTATTTATTTATTCATTTCTAAAAGCACCCGCCTCGATTAGCTTGATGCTACCTGTGGGTGCCTATAATTTTGTATATAATTTATTTGTTTAATAAAATGATGATGATGATGATGATGATGATGATGATGATGCCAGGTATATTGTGCTCTTTAGCATAGCATATCAAGCTATCTATAAGTTGAATGTTTTCTTCAATGAATCTACCTTTTTAAATAAACATTCGCAGCTAACAACTTTTGTATTATTCCGAAAACAGCATTATTTCAAGGCTTGATTTCTTATCTTAGTTATCTAGCTAATCGTAACACACCTCATAGAGATTTTGTTTCCAAACACTTTCACTGATGAGAATCTCCAAGTTAGAAATGAAAAAAGTCATGACAAATAAAATACTTAATGGTATAAAAACATGCTTTACATACTAACTACTGTATATATAAGTCACACGCACCTAACATAAGTATAGTATTTTTAACAATGTTACTTTGGGGAATGTGCAGGAGGTTGCTTAAGTACTACAGATAAAATATGCCTGTTCTTGCAACCATAGTGTATTACCACTAACTATGATGATGCCATGATCAATTTTAGTAGGTTTATCATTTGTTCATTTGTATGTGCCATGTGAGGTGTGGATCCAGTCTCCCTCATAAGGCAGGGGGGAGAGTGAACAGGGGGTGTGGGGAGGGAGGGACAGGGGTGGGGGTCCTGTGTGAAAATGTTAGAGGCTTAAAAAAAAATTCTGACATTTTGAACCTGGAACTATTCGAGTTTCAAATATAAATTAACGGGAACTTGAAATTGCGACTCGTAGTTCGTACACTTGTAGTAGGTGGCTCAGAACGATGTCCAAACTTTGGCGGTTTGTTTACATCAAAAGTCACATGACACTACATGTGAAATCTAGCGCCGAAAAGGTGAATTAAGCTTTGCAGTAACCTGCGATCAGGCCCTCTTTTTTTTTCGGAGCAGGAGAGCGCGAGTGCGCGAAAGTTGGCGAAAGGGCGCAGGGAGGTAAAAAAGAGAGCCTGATACAATTATTTAACGAACCTTCTGCAAAAAAGTCAGAATCTATCAGGCCAATATAAAAATTTGGAAAAACCGTGACAAGGTCTATTCTGACGCTCGCGCTCTTGATCAAATCTCGGATAAAATAATTCTTTCAGCTGTTCCACAGCTCTTTCCACAGTGCACCTACGCTTAAACTGGCTTTGCAAAAGTAGCTGTGCTTGTCCAATGATTTCGTTACCGACATCTCAACTTGCCATTTTTCATTGATCGGAAAACCAAACATTTTTACTAGCACTGAGAAATTATACGAAGGCGGCAAGTCGCAAAGTCTGCCAAGCGCCAACTGTAAACAACAAGCAACGTGATATCCGGTTAAATCTGATTGGCTACATTTTTCGATAACATCGCTGTTGACAGATTTCTTAATTTGGGGGCGGCAGGCGGGTCGTTAAATAAATGTATCAGGCGTTCTTTTTTCCCCTCCCCTCGTTTCTTCCCTCCCCGCTCTCCGCCGACTTTCCCTTCGAAAAAAAAAAGAGCGCCTGATCGCAGGTTAGCTTTGCAGCTACAATTCCTTATCCCTTTCACTATCAGAGTCAATTTAATCGTAGCTAGTAAACGTAACAGGCCCGCTAAAGAAAATTTTAAACAAAGAACAAATCAACGCAACTGGCAATTTAAAGTGAATTCGCCATTTTTGACAAGCGAGTACGCCACAACCTTTTGAAAAACTTTGAAAAACACGCCGAAGATCTTCGGTGTGATAAACACACGGCATGCAGACTGGAATCTCTAACATGTCAAAACCTCTTCACATCGAAGAAAATTTAACAACTTACGTTTAAACGTACCTAGGACAATTACTTAAAACCCTTTTAACATATTTTCGTGTAGTTCTTACCTTAACTGAAGCAAAACAGTGAATAAAGTGAACTGCAAATACAAACCAGACCAAACGATGCAGCGGCAGGCAGCGGCCCTTGAAGACACTAGTGCCCAGTCCCGATGCTGCGCATCACGCAATGCATCACTCTGGGGCCGGACAGCGGTTACCATAAAGATACGTGGTAGCGTCGAAAACGAAGCACTCGAAAACGAAGACCGAAGCACGAAGTACCCTGACAGTCGAAAACGAAGCACCCGAAGTCGAAAACGAAGCACCCAAATTCGAAAACGAAGCACCCGAAGTCGAAAACGAAGCACCCAAACTCGAAAACGAAGCACCCTCTATACGTTTTCGATTTTCGATCCGAAAAATGAACCACACTTGTGATCCGGTTTCAATTGCGAAGCAGTCACACAAGTACAAATTACACTGCTTTCCGGGGTGTCTCGAAAATTCAGACCTCGGATCCGTAAAACGTAGACCCTCTGGGTGTTTCGACAGCTCGGAACCAAAAACTATTTAAAACAAATAAGCGTGCCTCACGTTCAGTACAGGACCGGATATTACCCCCAACTGGATATAAACTTGTTTCGAATAAGAAATGAAACACTTGAAAGCAATTCTTGTTGCATGAGAAATCTTTCTTGCTTTCCTCGATGACAATAAGTTTGCAAACAAACCATTCGTTAACGATTACATTTTTGCTGACGTTCTTTCGCGGTCAGATGTTTTTAGAAAATGACTGTGAATCCCGGGGGGGGGGGGGGGGGGGGGGGTGGTACTCCCTTACATAAGCTATATAGGTATGTGCGGCGCTAAAGGGTATGGTTTTCAAGCCGTTTTGGTCTGAAATAGGGTATAGATTTTGACCATTTTGGTCTGAAATAGGGTATGGTTTGCGCACTCTGGTCTAGAATTGGGTATGGTTTTAAGAAGAAGCTACGTTTTTAATCCCATGAGAAATGCGGTTTGATTAACATCGGCAATTGGAAGCCCTTCTCAAATGTTTACGCAAACGGAAGCATTTCCTGGTCTGAAATAGGGTACCGAATTTTGGGTCAGGTCTGAAATAGGGTAGGTAAAATTGCATATTTTGGTCTGAAGTAGGGTCTCGATCACAAATGTGGTTCTTTCTCCGGTTGACGACATATTTCAATTCAATTCAAATCGAAAAAGTATAGCGGGTTTTATGAGGTCTTCAAAAAGTTCGGGTGCTTCGTTTTCGAGTTCGAAGGCTTCGTTTTCGACTTCGGGTGCTTCGTTTTCGAGTTTGGGTGCTTCGTTTTCGACTTCCGGTGCTTCGTTTTCGACTTCCGGTGCTTCGTTTTCGACTTCGGGTGCTTCGTTTTCGACTTCGGGTGCTTCGTTTTCGGCTGTCAGGGTGCTTCGTGCTTCGGTCTTCGTTTTCGAGTGCTTCGTTTTCGATACTACCAAAGATACGTGGTGTATGGGGACATATAATGTTTCGACATCTATGTTATCCACCGCTTCAGGTGCTTTTGCTTGCTTGAGATGCTTTGCTTGCTTGAGGTGCTTTGCTTCCTTGAGGTGCTTTGCTTCCTTGAGGTTCTTTTCTGCTATATGCTTTGCTTGCTTGCTTGATAGGAAACCTTGATAGGAAACCTCGACTGGAAATCTTTTAAGTCGAACCCAACAACGTTTTTTGACTTCCATTTAACATCCTACGAGGCTAAAAACAAAATTTTATATCCGAGAAAACGTAAATGCGTACTCGGGCTAAAACAACAGCAAATTGGAAACCTTTTCAAATCGGTTATAGGTTATGACTGAGATGACATGACCACCCAAGTTTTATTTAAAAAAAAAATAAAAACAGAAATATAAAATGTTGAAAATAAACTTATTTCAGTCACTCGGAAATGTTCGCAAACTCCTACTGAGTGAGTAAGCTTATG
The DNA here is from genome assembly GCA_024195265.1 of Dendrophyllia cribrosa. NCBI lineage: Eukaryota > Metazoa > Cnidaria > Anthozoa > Scleractinia > Dendrophylliidae > Dendrophyllia > Dendrophyllia cribrosa. The sequence continues at coordinate 22,249,475 of JAJLRJ010000014.1, read as the reverse complement.
CTTGTCATGCCAGCTACCAATGCCGTCCGCGAGCTTTCCTTCTCCGCCTTAAAGCGTGTCAAGACCTACATACGTTCAACCACGCGAGAGGCCAGGCTCAATCACCTAATGCTTCTTCGTGTCCACGAGAAATTGGCAGATGGTTTGGACATGTGGAGGTTGCTAATTTGTTTGTGGGGGACAACCAGTGGCGCAAGCAATTGTTTGGGAAGTTTACAAAGAACGACCTTCCGATAAAGCCTGTGCAATCAGTTCAATTCATCAGTACTTTCCACACTGTCTCAGCAAACCAACAATGAATACTGAAAAAAGCCTAAAACACTTCGGAATGTCAATTACGAAACAAAAGACCGACTGTCTCTGTATCTTGAACCAGAAACTGTTTTACTACCAGAGTTATCACCGAAAGTTAAACTGTCTGCGTTGAGCCCGAGGGGGTAGGGTGTACTCTGTATATTTTCGGGCGGGGGTGTGCCGCTGAGACTCTTGAAACCCTTACCCTACACCAGACCATACAGCTGATTTTGAAACCAATACTAGACTAGATACCGAAAATCCCTACCCTATCCCAGACTTGCTTTTTTTAGAACTGTATCACTATTAGTAAAAAAATTTGTTAACAATTTTGCCGCGATGATTTTATTTCCGTTTAGGGAAGACTCTTTCTCTTCCGAGTTTCCAGACTCAATTCTTATTCGTATCCGATTTCCTTGGTCCCCGCGGAAAACAGACTTTCTCCGCGGGGAGCAAGAAAATCGGATACGTCTGCGCGTAGGCTGATCAGACACACGAAAATATATCCAATTTTTATTCCTCTGTATCCGAAACATAGAAAAGAAAATTAAATGAAAAAGTGATCGCTTTAAGGTTTATATTTTCACCAGCGCAAGCGAAACTCGCAAGACAGGTGCATTGTTTGCATTTTCTATCGGCGGTGAATTTTTGCACCCGAAGCTGTTTCAGTGTTCGATTAACTTCACGAATTAAAAATTCATGAAACTTTCATGAATTTGCCTTGAAGGCAAACAACCGAAAGAAGTGAAATTAAATTGGGATTTCTACCACGCTTATATACAATGGCATAGCAGCGTTGGCTTACTTTCTCGACAAGCGTCCTGTCCTCGACCCAGCAACATCGACACTAACACGCCTTGCTGAATTTGTGCTAACCCTGAACGCCTTCACATTCAATGGCGAATTTTACAGCCAAACAGGAGGGGTCGCAATGGGCAGCAAAATGGGTCCCAACTACGCATGCCTTTTTGTTGGTTACATCGAAGAGCAAATTATGAGACAGTACAGCGGATTTGTACCTCAACTCCACCAGAGGTACATTGACGATGTTGTCGGGGTAGCTTGTTGTAGCCGGGTAGAACTGGAGGACTATATCAACTTCGTATCCAGCTGTCATCCTGCTCTTCAGTATACAAACCTTATCTCTAAATCTGAACTACCTTTCCTGGATATCACTTTGCGCATTTCTGACGATCATGTTAGCCCTTCCATCCAAGGACACTGACGCGCACAGCCATCTTCATCACCTCTCCTCATACGACCCTCGCCACTGCAAGGATAGTATACCGTACAGTCAGCTATTACGTCTTCGCCGTCTCTGTTCTAACGATGCCGACTTCTTAGAGAAGGCGGATGAAATGATCTTTTTTGTTCAACTATTTTGCCCTCTATTAAGCGCCTGTTGCAAGCGAACAAAATAGCACTGAATCTGTTGATGGGATCTAATGCAAATGAGCAAAATCTATTGTTCTTGCTCATTTGCATTAGATTCGGCACATGTGAAGTTTGACGTTTGAACCGGGCCTAAGTTATGTAACAACATAGCCTGTGAATACAGCCGCCTCTCGATCATCGCTCCCGGCCGCTAGGGGCGTTCGCGTTGTAACGCCCCTAGCGGCCTGTTAACAACAAGAAAAATTGGAAAACTGGAATGCATGGAAGGACTGGAAGCGGGAGGCACAGAATCGTTCAGTTTGCGTTACAGTTCCTGCTGGAATGTCTCAGAGTAGGCCCCGGATCCAAAAAACACAAAGCGTTTAAAAAGTTATCTGAGTAGGGCAGAGCCTACAGGAAAATGCAGAAGTGGCTGGATCAGAACGATCCCATAGAAAAACATCAGTAGGAAGGTGCAAGGTAAGAATATTTTTCTCACTTTGGAAAAATGACTATGTATGGTAATGTTTAGACTACGAGCAGTCTCTCTTTCCCAGCTTAGTCCATCGAGCGAGAAACGAAAAAACATTAGCGAGCGGAAACTGGGGGCGAGGCAGGCAGGCGCCTCTTTTCCCGCGCGCCTGCCTCTCCCCAAGTTTCGCGTGACCATTATCCTCTCGCTAATGTTTTTTTCGTTTCTCGCTCGACGGACTAAGCTGGAAAAGAGAGACTGCTCGTAGTCTAGGTAATGTTTATATGGCAGGGAAATAAAACGAATGCAACAGATTTCATTTCAAGATAATTTTTTTTTTTAATTTTGGCCTCTCTTCGCTTTGTATCTTGATAAATAGGGAAGAGGAAAAGATTTCAAGGGGGAAGCTTAAGCGGGAGAACAAAATTCTCTGATCTCCAGAGAATGTGCCTTGAGGTATCGTATAAAGAATTCAAGTACCCCTCACATGGGGAACTTGTCCTTGAAAAAGTTTCAAAACTGAACAGCCTTGATACCAAAACAGTCAATTAATATATCAAACACGAGGAACGGTGTTTCATCAGATTTCCAAACACCTAGATGTGGGTTGGAAAAACGAGGCACAGCCGAGTTTTTTTTAACCCACTTCAAGGCGTTTGGAAATCTGATGAAACACTGTTTCGAGTGTTTGATATAGCTTCTCAAACTGATCGTAAAATGCGCGGAGAAAATGAAGGAATAAAATCGCCAGAATCTATGCAAATTAAAAAAAGATTTCAAAACCTCCTTCATGGTAGTGATTTCCTTTGTGCTCTCGTCATGAATTATTAATGAGTTTGAGAAGGTTTGGTTCAACAACAAATGGTAGAGACGGCCTCTCTGCCGTCTGTTGTTGAACCAACGGCCACTGTTTTGGATGATGACAATGACAAAAATGTAATAATGTCTTGAACAAATAAAGTTATAATTATTCATGTCTCGTTCAATTTTTTTCTTTTCTTCATATTCGATCATAATAGTTTACTAAGTAAAATAATGTCATCTGCAGCCATGAAATGATATCAATGCAATCAATGGACACGAGAAAATTCGGATAATCTAAGAACGTTAATCTTAATTAAAATATGTAGTTTTTTTGTGAGAATAATTGTGTTAGGTTACGTAATGTTTCGCACATTCTTTCGTATTATTTCGAATATACTTTCCGTCTTTTGTATTAGTCTTTTGTTTTTGTTCACATATTTTGGAAAACATACGCCTTCAGTTTAAATTCAATTCGAGTCGAGTTCGTTGGGGACAACTATATCGTTTTCTGAAAAAAGTTCAAGTAGTGGCTAGCGTTGTAAAATAAAGTGTATGTATGTATGTAAGTACTGACGAAATAAAATGTTTAATCTCGTGAACAATCAATGACTTAAATCAATAACATCAATGATTAATCAATGACTAAAAATTTTGTGGCCTTTGATTAGTCATTGATTATCGGCAATAATCTATTATTAATCAACTGATTACCCATCAATTACTCATTATCAGCAAGAATCAATTACTAATCAACTGATTACCCATTGATCACTCATTGATTATTCATTGATGTCATCTTAAATCTCCAATATCAAAATACAAATTCTCCTTTCTTGTATCCATACATTTCTTGCAAAAGTTGCGAGGAGAAGCAAATTGTTAAAATATCAAGAGAATTCATCTTGGGTGATCATGGCCTGAATTCTCATGACCTCTCTGATTGATTGATGTTACAAGAAGAAATTTCAGTGGCAATGATCACTCCATTAGTGCTTAAAGGCTGGTTTTCACTAGCGCATAAGCATAAGCACAAGCCAACATACGCAGACTCAGTAACGTGTTGATCATTAGTGCCTATTGTTCTGTTTTGTTCAAACAATTGGAACTAATGATCAACATGTTACTGAGTCTGCGTATGTTGGCTTGTGCTTATGCGCTAGTGAAAACCAGCCTTAAAGGGCCACTGTGCCACCGAAATAGCAAAATTTCGCTTAGCTTATTTCCACATTATATCGTCAAATGCCACCAAATATACAACTTAGTTGGATAAAGAGATTCTATAGAGCAAAACAAAAGTAGTAGTTTGGAGATAAAGTGCAGGATTGCAAGGATTTGAAGTGGATTACAGTTCATGAAATTTCATTTATTGACCGCTTGTCAATAAATCAAACTTGCCATTCTGTTATTTTGTCTGTTTAGCTCTTACATGTACATGTAATTCTTTGCCTCTATCACTTTTAGCGATGGTTTCTTCCAATTTCAAGATAATAAAGTAAGCTTAAACCAAGCTCCTGGCCATAACCTTAATAACACGGTATTTCAGACAGGACAGGGTTAATACAGTTTTCAGCACTCATCACATACAAATTTCATTATGCATCATTTTATTTGAATGATATGCAGTAAACACATGCACTTTCTTACCTGCTGTTACCAGTAGTTATTTAATATTCTACCAAAACAGAATTTTAAATGTTGAATTTGCTTACCACTAGAGTGAGAGGTAATTTTGCTACTCCCACCAAGCAGGCTACTATTTTGTAGCAAATACAATAAAGAAACTGGAATATCCTGTCCTTCATCACTTTTTTTTTTATTTTTTAAATGGTAGTTTGTATATTAAAATAATATTTATAAACAAGTCAGCTGCTAAAAATAGCTTACAAGTAACTACAATAGGAAAATCAACCTATTTTGGTACATGTTTACATAATTATTTATTTGCCAAGCCAGCTGTACACGTAAAAAGCGAATTGTTATATGGAATTATATATGTTGTGGTTCAATTTTTTCTTTGGTTTAAAGATTTTCAAACCAGTTTGATTTCTGTTTTCCTTTGTCTCAGAATATCATAATGAATCTGAGAAAATGGAAAATAAAAACTAAACTGGTTTGAAAATTTTTAAACCAAAGAAAAATTTGAACCACAACACATACACCTAATTGCAATAATGTTGTCATATCAAAAAGCAAAAAACCAAATAGGAATTAATTAACCATGTGATGTGATTAGAAATTCGCTAGATGAATCAGCCTCGAATTGCATCAAAATGACACCAAGAAACTGAATGTTGCAAGGTATGATGATTATATGCTAATTAATTCCTATTTGTTTTTTTGCTTTTTGATATGACAACATTATTGTAATTAGGTGTATGTATAAAACTCTTTATGAGTAAAATAAAATATTGTATTGTATTGTCTTGTCTTGTCTTCAAGGAAATTTAATGAAAATTATCCAAAGAGCACATCCTCTTATGACTACCAGCAATAAACAATACACAGAATCATTTTATACTGGGATTTCGTTGACATTTTCACGGGAGTTAAATTTTGAGGATTGCTGATTTTTAAAGTTTTGCAGGAACAAACTTTTGCAAATATCAATTCCACACTTTACAGCCAGGAACAAATTTTTGCCAATCTAAGTTTTTCATGTACTTTACTTGTATATAACAACAAGCAAATACAATGCTGTCTTGTTTGTTTTACTTAAAATTTTCTAAACAATTCAACAGCTACGGTAACTTACTAGTACTGTGGTATATAAACATGCAGCTATCATTTGTAGGATCAGTCAATAAAGATTATTTCAGGCTCTTTTTCCAAGGCTGGTATGGACACCTTGGTATTAAAATGGAGTAAATTTTTGCAGATATTTTTTCCTGTAGAAATAAGATCCTGTGAAAATTCCACCCGACACTGCTTTGTACTCACCAGCTCCCTCATTATTGCTTATTATTTCACTTATACCTGCATAATCCTTCAACAATTACAAAATGTCTTGCCAAAATTCATTTCCAGTCAAACAATTTGTCCCCTGATTATCTTTTGCCAGTCCAACCAAACACTTGTCAAAAGGTGATAAGGCTTCACTCCTGTTTGATTTGTTTAATGTCGGTTAAGAGTTCACTGATACTAAATACATTGTCATGTTGCTCAAAAGCAAATGTCCCTTTCCTGTGTATTCGTTTGTGTTTCTTTAGATTTCCTGCTTGAGTGAAATACTTGCCACATTGATCACATTCAAAAGGTTTCTCCCCACTGTGTATTCTTTTATGTACCTTTAAATTTCCTGCTTCAGTAAAACACTTTCCACACTGGTCACATTCAAAACGTTTCTCTCCACTGTGTTTTCTTTTATGTTGCATTAAATTTCCTGCTTGAGTAAAATACTTGCCACATTGATCACATTCAAAAGGTTTCTCCCCATTGTGTATTCTTTTATGTACCCTTAGACTACCTGAGAAACTGAAACATTTGCCACACTGGTAGCATTCAAAAGGTTTCTCTCCACTGTGTG